>JADWQK010000461.1:1200000-1800000 GCA_017933935.1 Sesamia nonagrioides
AAGCATTAAGGATCAAGGTTAATTGGATTTTTTTGTCAGTTTCGGGTAGGTTGTCCTGCTGTCGTCCGTACCAGCCTTAATAGTGATGCAACACTGACGATCATGCCTATACACTGCGAATAAACCATAGCTTTTCATTGAAAGAAAAACGTCTGTACACAAAGGGCCTTAGAAATTTCAGTCATCTATCATTCTTGTTCGACTGTAATTTGGAATAATTACTGTCTAACTTAATGTTTCCTAATTAACTGAATGCTTACGAGTAAGAAATGGTAGTCTCTGTTATAGAGATTGAATTGTTACCCTATTGATTTACAGTCGGATGCTAGGTATTTCTATATTTAGGAAGAAGCTGAGTAATGATCTTGAAGTATTTAATGAAAAGCTTCTAATGCTTTACAAAGCACAGTTCCGTTCGTGTGTGGAGTACTGCAGCCACATTTGGGCTGGTGGTGCAAAATGTCACCTGGCCTCTTTGGATTCGGTGGAGAGGCGTGCAAAGAGGCTGATAGGCGACCCCCATTTAATCCAAAACGGTCTCCAAAGCCTAGAGCACAGGCGTAGAGTAGCCAGCCTTTCGGTGTTCTATAGGATTCATTTTGGTGAGTGTGCGAAGGAATTGCATGATTTAGGTCCCTCATCTCCGTTCCACCATCAGACGACCCGTCGCACGGCGAGTTTCCACCCTTACCTTGTTAACACCACTACGATTCGGACGAAGCTTTTCGCCTCCCCTTTCATACCGCGTACATCGAGGGACTGAAACAATTTGCCAGCGGTGGTGTTTCCGTCGGACTACAATTTGATTGTCTTCAAGGCTAGAGTGAATAGACTCTTAATAAACTAGTGCGCTTTACCATCATCGATTGCGTTATTGCTTTAGCATCAGGCTGGATTGCGATCAAGCGCTAATTTATAATTTAGAAAAAAAAAAAAAAACTGTTTATTTTCGGTAAAAATGATCAAAAAGTAAAATACTACCCAAAAAACCTTATCAAATGATAAGGTTGGAGGATACATGAGTCACATCCACGCAATACGGATATCGCTCAGCATTATGCTGATCTTAGCTTTATAAGCTAGGTTTTGCCAGTCCATGGACTGGCATATAAGTAATTTTAACATAATAAATGGAATAATTTAACACAATAATTGGTTAAAATTATTAGAACATTTTTTTCAGTACTCAATAATTTATCGCATTCATATGACGTTACATCAATACAGTTTATGCTTTATGTAGGTATTCTTATATGTATACCTATTTTTTTTTATTATATGAAATTTAAACTACTGCTTGACCGCAATCCCGCCTGATGATAAGCAGCTTCTAATGTTATACAAAGCACAGATCCGTTCGTGTGTGGAGGACTGCAGCCACGTTTGGTCTGTTGTTGCAAAATACCACCTGGCTCCTTTCGTTTCGCCTCGTCTTTTATACCGCGTAAATCGAGAGACTGGAACAATTTACCAGCGTCGGTGTTTTACCATCTACGATTGCATATCTAATATCGCTGTCCTAATCAGCTAATCCTACAAACTTCTGATAATATTTCTTAAAATTATAAACCTATGAAAAAGACAAACATTGACAAAATTATTTCTAATGAAAATATTATATCTTAATACAAAATCAACAAGAGCCATGTTTTAACGCTCCTAAAAATATAAACTTAACAAAACGTCCACTCCAAATTTTGCATAGGCAGAGCGCTGTCCTAAGCATATTTGTCTCCATTCCAACAGAATAATAGCCAGCTAATTCAATTAGCGCAAAACTCGGTGGTTGGATATTAACCAAAAGACAAATTACCCATTTTCACGCTTAGCGCCCGTAAATTCTTGTAGGTGCCCATAAATTAACATCAGTCCCTTTTAAGGACTACTCCTGTTTCCTCCGTCCATTGAAATGGTGGGTAGTTTTTTATTTCCTTCTGTCACGATTTTTCTAGGATCGGCTAATGTGAAAAATGGTAATGGATTATGGCTGTTCTGATGCATAAAATTGTAAAGAACAAAGGAAATATGAATTGGTTCGCAGAATTTATGAGATAGGAATTATCGAAATAAAAAGGTACATTAAAAAAATCGTATATTTAGATAATATTGCTAGATTTACGAAAGAAATCAACTAAATCACTACATCTCGAATTTGGTGTTTTTATAACTGCAAATCTGTCCTATTTAGCTTCGAAATGCTAGCTATCTTACAACAAAATTCTTAAAAATGTAGTTAAAATCTATTGACATTATCAAACTAATCAAAACAAAATATGAAATATAATTTTTTATTTTAGCATTTCCCATCATTATGTATTTCTTTTGTCAAAAAGTGAGCCGAGAAAATACGACTTTAAGCTCATTTGATCCAAATGGGTCCTTTTTGTTCCTTCTATCTCTCTTTGAAGATTTTTTATTCCTTCTTTAACGGACCTTTTTTATTTTCAGAACTAATTAATGGCATAACACATTCAAGGTTTTTTACATAATAATTTGGCATGGATTAATTTGTTCCTGCCTCGTTTTTCTAGTATTAATACTAGACCTACTGCAGAAGATCCTGATTCCTAAGTCAGGCAGTCTAATTGGGTTTTCTATCAGGAATTTCTCAGTAACAGAACGCAATCCGACTTTGTGCCCAATTGATGGCTATAGAATGGCCTCCTACATGGGTTTAAAACATAATTGGTGAAATGTGGGTTGTCCCACGGGTATAATTACTCTACCAAATCATTCGGGGAAACAAGAAGAGATGTTTTGCATTAATTTATTTCTCGTTTATTTATAGTGTTCACAACACGTTAAATAAATTAATACGGAAGTAGGAGCTTGGGACTAAATAATAACAGCCGCACAGGTCGATGGATCAGGTTAAGCTACACTTTCCAAGGTTGGTCTGTGGATGGGTGGGTGACCATTTTTACATACCGAACCTGCATAACGTACCGTATCACCATCGCCACTACTTTTACTTGCTTCGGAACATTTTCAATAGCATACTTAATAAAGTACAAACATATTGGCCGTTCATTATAGGAGTGGCACGCTACGTTCCAGACCGTTTTGTAGTCATCATCATCATCATCAGCCTCTACTCGTCCACTGCTGGACATAGGCCTCCTTCATGGCAAACAAGCTCGATCCTGAGCAATTCTCCGCCAGTCACTACCAGCCACCTTTTTGATGTCGTCGCTCCATCTCGCCCAAGGGCGTCCTACGCTATGTTTGCCGAGACGCGGTCTCCACTCGAGGACTCGTTTATCCCAACGGTTGTCGGTCCTGTGGCATATGTGACCAGCCCATTGCCACTTCAGGTTGCTAATCCTCAGCTATGTTGGTAACTTTGGTCCTCTGTCGGATCACCTCATTTTCTGATGCTGTGCCTTCAGAGAGACGCCCAACATAGCTAGCTGAGCGGCATTAAGTTATGGACTAGTCTGACCGTTAGTTCGTTTTGTAGTAACGAACAATATTCTATTAAAACTTCATCTTCAGTAATCTCATATCAATTTCAATAGGCGAGTTTGCTTCTGTATCACTCCTGTATTCATGCAAACATCTAATATCGAATGTCATCAATATCCAGCCCTCTATGCCAGAAGATTTGATCATTTTAGCCCACATGTGTTGTATACGGTAATAAATGTATCGGTATATGAATTTGATACTTTTGATATTTGGCAGAGGAAGAACAGAAATGTTTGTTTCTGGTACCCATCAATTTGAATAATACAGGTAAAGGTATTTAAGTAATAATACAGGTCTAAACCATGTATAATAGGGTATTTGACTTAAAAAACTAATTAGTCCGTCAGTCAGATTTACAAAAAATATAAGACACGTATTTTTTCTTTTTTCATATAAACAAAAAATGAAGACGACACAACGCGTTGAAAACTCGTGTGACGTCACTGCACGTTACACTCTTTAGCGGCCAGTGACGTTACCAGCCACCACTCTTGATCTCTGATGCCTTTTATATTTGATAAAACAAAATATAAGTGTCTAGTATTTTTTGGAAATCTGACTGATGTACTAATTAGTTTTTTTAGTCAAATACCCTGAGAAAAGATTTGATATTTGTATGTTAATTTGTTACAATGAAACAACTAAACAGATTTAGTCAACATTTGGACGTGACCTGGATAAGATAAAAACGCTTACTTTTCATTATGGGAAGCAGACGAAGTTGTGGGAAACAGCAAGTTAGTAAATAAAAGTCGCAAGTTATTGTTTATTGTTATAGATTTTGATGTTCCACCAAGTCGGTTTCAACAATCCATCGGCCTCAACAATCATTAAAAATACACAAGTTACAACTTATACCAACTTTTACTATATATTTATACAAAAAAAAAATAATAGTGCTCATGATGTTATCAATATGTTTAATGCGATGCGATGGAGGACGGGTCCGAGCAGTTGTGTTGCGATGTGTGGCGGGTACGATGCGCCAAATGTTGTTGTGTCGGGAGTTTGGTCGTGGAGAGTCTCTGGATCAATCTCCCTCTAGCGCAGCTTCGTTTGGTCGTGTTGGTCTTGGGTTTAACATTGCATCACCTTTTTTTTTCCGGGGTGGAAATCCTCAATGGATGTCCGCCGCCCTGGGGTGGGCGACGGGGTCTGTCAAGACTCTTACTGACTAAAACCACCCCGGTGTCTCTTCTATTACGAGCGCGCATGGGGCCGCGGGAGTCTAAATTCTTCCACGGCCCCACACCCTCGTGCTGGCACGGTCTGTCTGGGCCTCGTCTCCTGCACGGGGTAGTGGTGTGTCAAACTACCCCGTGCATCGCCTCAAAGGCGCGCGCCGACATTCGCGCGCCTCCGCCTCAGGGTCCATCGAATAGAGGGCGGGGACTTCCACATGTCCCTCGCCCCTGGAGCCATTTATGGAGGGCGTTATCCGCCCTCCTTCGGCGCCTGGTGCGTCTTCTGCGGCCCGGGAAGGGAGTTGAGATCTTCCTCTCCCGTTCCTTCCTATTCCTTAGTTTTTTTTAAGTGGCTTAATAAACTAGTGGGCTCTACCATCAACGATTGCATCACTGCTTACCATCAGGCGGGATTGCAGTCAAGCACTAGTTTATAATTATTAAAAAAAAATAAAAAAAAATGTGATCAAACATTGCAATACATAATGCGTCGAAGTACATATTCAAATTGAAACTAGGTTAAAAACTGTCTCTATATTACTAATATATAAAGCTGAAGAGTTTGTTTGTTCGAACGTGCCAATCTCAGGAACGATTGAAAAATTCTTTCTGCTTTGGATAGCCCATTAATTCAGGAAGTCTTTGGGCTATAACCATTGATAAATAAAAAAATATTATTTAAAAACAAAAAACCCGCCTGCATAAAACTCTAACGAACTGAAAAGGTAGAAACAAGTTGAACAATCGCAGTTGGGGGAGTGTTCTATGGAATACTTGTTTAACTAGCTAAGAAGTCCCCCAACTGCGATTGTTCAACTTGTTTCTACCTTTTCAGTTCGTTAGAGTTTTATGCAGGCGGGTTTTTTGTTTTTAAATAATATTTTTTTATTTCTATCTTTTTAGTTTTAACAAATTGTGTCTCTAATGTTGGAAAACTTAAAAGAATTGTTTAATGTTTTTTTTCATCGTTCCATTTAATATTAAAAGTGCACGTTATATACATATTTTCTAATTAGTATTTTCAATCCTTCATTTTAAAACCAATTGGATAAGTTTGGTAGATAAGAATTACCTCATAATTATGGCGCCAAACACCCGCCATTTTGTTTTTTTTTAATGTCACCGTCTAAGACAAATCTAACGATATCTCAAATGTAAAAATCTGTTAGCCGATTCTGGAGATACAAGATAATAAAGAATATTACATACATTCATATGTACAAGATACGCGCTTTGTGCATGCCTCCGAATGTAATTCTGTTTATAATTTTGCAAAAAATTGAAACTGACTGACTTTTGTGCTGAAATTTCTAAGTGTACATTAAATACGTAGGTACGGACGACAGCAGGTCAAGCTACCCCAAACGGTCAGATATTTCCAATCAACATAGAGCCTTAATGCTGTAGAGATAAAGTTGAAAATCTAATAAGGAAATCTGACAGATTGTAGTAGCTTGATGTAATGTCGTCTGTAGATAGGTTTGGTACTGTTTCAATGTATGTTTCTGGATTTATCATTGTTATTTTTTTTAAATGCCTTAACATTGAATTTTCATCTTGTTTTAGTCTTTCCAGTTGATTTTTAATAGTAGTTAACCATGCAAGTGTTTTTTTTTTTGTTTATTTAATTATTATTTTATTTATGTCTTTTTAGTTGAGAAATATTACGTAACCGGATTAATTAATTAAATGAGTTTATGTCATGTGGTTGATTTAGCAATTTGTTAGGTTTAAGAAAACTGATATCAAGTCCGGAAAGAGTCCTCACTCTACTCAAAGCAACATAAGCTTGACCTTTTGCAAATAAGTTTCTACTTAAATCTACAACTGCTGGGTCTAAAGTTGTGACCTGTAGTTTATGCACCGTCACTGCCCAGCATAAAATTAAGAGAAACATTCGTCGCTCAATCTCGCCTTTACCACGTAAAGCATCAAATTCTGTAGCACGAGGCTGGATCCAGACTCCAATACCAGGTAGGTTCACCTGTTATACTTGGGTCATCGAGCTCCACAAATATCGCTCGTGGTAGTTTTCTTGGCTCCAACTGCTTTCTATCATAGCACCGTTAACCAGCCCATGGTTAACATTGATGTTCCGTCTTAGCATTGCTCGAGAGCTTATACCTCATTTGAGTTGGTTTGGTATACTAGCTGATTTATTGGGATCTTCAGATATGTATTCCTCTCGTGGTTTGTGACCATATGTTTTAGGATCAAATGAGACGCCTACAGCACTAACATTGTATACTTTTGTGAGCTTTTCTAACTTTTCTGTCATGGTCGCGTTATATACATATTATTAATGTAGCAGATTTTTTTCTTTCCATTTATAATTTATACTGCACGTTATAATAGTTATTTACTTATTAAATTGCCATTCTGCAGTACTGGCCATTTCAAATAAAAAAAACCTGTTTGGCTAATAATTCTAATTTCAAATTAATTTTATCTTGCTTTTTTGTTTGTTTCAACATGGAGCTCTTTTTTCCAAAAGTAGTCATTTGTTTATTGATTACTAGTACATTTCCATCACATTTCAGTCTTTTTCGTCATTATGGATACGTTAAAAATCGAGTAACTATGGAATATGAGTACCGTTATGCTAACAACGCGGCACAAGCGGCACGCAACATCTACGACGTTTACGGAGCTAATACTACAAACCAGCACAGCAATTGTTATTGGTTTGCTCACTGCTATTCTGGGAATTTCGACTTTAAAAATGAACCCCGCGGTCGTCTGAAGACTTTTGGTCGACAATGACGAATTAAAAACGATTGTGGCAGCTGATGATACACAATCTACGGCTGATATAGCAACAGCTTTCGACAAAACAAACAAAAAATACAAACTATATTGGACCATAGGTATGTGTCGAATTGGCAAGGTAAAATATCTTCCCAAATGGGTGCCCCACGAACTCAATGATCGCCAGCGCGAAGTCCGCGAGACGTGCCTGACACTGCTCAACAGACAAACAAATGAAGGAATTTTGAAACACATTGTTACCAGCGATGAAAAATGGATTCTGTTTGCTAACCGCAAGCGCTTAGCAAATTGATTAGATCCTGGTTCAGCGCCTAAACAATGCCCCAAACGAAATCTTACCCCTAGAAAAGCGATGGTCCCTGTTTGGTGGACTAACCGGTGTGATTCATCACATTTCTTACCAAACGGGATGAGCATTACTGCAGATGTGTACTGTGAAGAACTGAACACAATGATGGAGAAACTGGCACATCTCCAAACAGCATTGGTAAATCGCACCTCTCCGCTGCCCCTGCACGACAAAACGCGACCTCATACCGCACAACAGACAGTCTTCAAGTTGCAATAAAAGGTCGGTGGGGTTGGAGACTCTTCATCATCCGCCCTACTCACCAAAACTTTCGCCTACAGACTACTACTTTTTCCAGAATTTGAATAGTTTTTTTTTTTAAATTAAATTATAAACTAGCGCTTGACCGCAATCCTGGCTGATAGTAAGCAATGACGCAGTCGTTGATAGTAAAGGGCACTATTAGTTTATTAAGAGCCTATTCACTCTAGTCTTGAAGGCACTCAAATTGTAGTCCGACGAAAACACCACCGCTGGCAAACTGTTGCAGTCCCTCCATGTACGCGGTATAAAAGAGGAGGCGAAACGCTTCGTCCAGATCGTAATGGTGTTAACAACGTAAGGGTGGAAACTTGCCGTACGACGGGTTGTCCGATGGTGGAACGGAGATGGGGGAATTAAATCATGCAATTCCCTCGCACACTCCCCAAAATGCATCCTATGGAAGATCGAAAGGCTGGCTACTCTACGTCTGTGCTCTAGGCTTTGGAGACCGTCTCGAGTTAAGTCAGGGTTACCGATCAGCCTCTTCGCCCGCCTCTCCACTGAATCCAAAGTGGCCAGGTGACACTTAGCAGCACCAGCCCAAATGTGGCTGCAGTAGTGGTATTGTGTGGAGACACACGAACCGACTTGTGCTTTGTACAACATTAAAAGCTGCCCTGGTGTGAAGTACCGCCGGACCTTTGCGATAACGCCAAGTTTCTTGGCAGACGCCTTGGCCTTGGACTCAATGAACCGCCCAAAGTTTAGGTTGGAGGAAATCTCAACTCGCAATAGCTGAAGGCGGTTGGTACACTCCAAGGATACATTTCGAAAAGTAGGAGCCAAGGTGAACGGGCTCCTTTTGGGGGTGAAAAGACACGCCTGTGTTTTGGCGGTATTGAATGCTACAAGTTTGGCATTGCCCCATTCGGAGACTGCCACTTGCCTCTCGTCCAGCTGATTTCTTTAAGAATCAATAAACTGCCACTGTGTTGGCAAAAATACATTGATTGCATGGGTAATTACTTCAATTAATACAAAATATTTTTTTTCTGTTAAACGGCAATTTTATGTTTAAAGGCTTTTTTTTATATAAACTATATTTAGAATCAATATATCTATTATATATATATATATATATAGTGATTAAAATCCTTAATTTTGATACCCAACTCGATATGCTTGGCAGAAAAAAATATGTAATTTTTTTTTGTTCCATTTAATATTAAGTTATATACATATTTAGAATCAGTGTTTCAAATCCTTCATTTTGATATCCCACTCGATATGCTTGGTAGAAATTTATTTCTTTATATCTCACAATATGGCGTCATACATCCGCCATTTTGGTTTTTTTTAAAATGTCACCTATCTAGTAGCAGTTGGGCAATTAAGGCAAATCTAACGATACCTCAAATGTGAAAATCCGTTCAGCGGTTCTGGAGATACTAGGTAATAAAGAATAATACATACAAGATAGGAGCTAAAAACATAACCCTCCTGGCAGTCGGGTAAATATTAAACAGATACGATATATTCTAACAAACTGACCAAAAAAAATGTGCCGAACACAGATGCAGCACACATGCATATTTTTTTCGGCATACATTGGTACAGTGTGAGTGAGATGGGGCGCAATCTAAAGCATAGAGAAGAAAAAGATGGCTAGTGTTTGTCGTTTGCGCTGTTAGTGTTTGTCGTTTGTTTTTACGAGTGTATCGAGAGTGACTAAGGCGAGATACAGGACTTTCCTTCCTTTTGTACGCTTCATTTTCAGTGCGCTAATGACATATCTACCTTAGTTTAATATTTTATCAATGGCTATAACATATAACATCAAGCTGCGACCAATAGGAGCATATCAAAAAATTTAAAATATATGCTGTATATTATGATCTAGAAGTGTCATAATGTATCTATAGAAATCGACTCTTTTGTGGTTAAAATAAAATGTTCAAATAACTAATTCCACGCGAACGAAGTCGCGGGCGGCCGCTATAACTTAAATAATAAGAAACGATTTTATAAATCTGCTGAGAACAAACCATATAAAATTATGTTACTACAAGACAAACTTAAACTTACTCGAGTCCAGAATAGTTATGCCATTACACTCAACCGTTTGAATAAAGTACAAAAATGTCCACTCAAACTTTTAAAAAAGAATTTGTGCTCTGAGTCAGAACAACTGTTAAAAGTGGTAAACCACCAACAGTCCATTTGCAGTTGTTTAGCCTGTGACAGGAACCTTATTGCAACGATAAATAGATCACGATAACTGTAAAAAGTCTGTATGTATATTTTATTAAGTTGTGACTGAGTGATGAAGAAATCTATGAAACGATCGATAATATTATCATAAGGTATTCTACTTAGAGCATTGATTGATACTCATTATATTGCATGATTTAATTCCCCCATCTCCGTTCCACCATCGGACGACCCGTCGTACGGCAAATTTCCACCCTTACGTTGTTAACACCACTAGGATCCGGACGAAGCTTTTCGCCTCCTCCTTTATATCGCGTACATCGAGGGACTGGAACAATTTGCCAACGCCGGTGTTTCCTTCGGACTACAATTTGAGCGTCTTCAAAACTAGAGTGAATCATCATCATCAACCTCATGATCGTCCCACTGCTGGGCACAGGTCTCCTCTCATACAGAGAAGGATTGAGCGTAATCACCACGCTTGCTCAATGCGGGTTGGCGATTAAGACTTCCTTTCAGAAGTCCAGGTTTCCTCAAGATGTTTTCCGTGAGTGAGTAGGCTCTTAATAAATTAGTGCGCTTTACCATCAACGATTGCGTTACTGCTTACCATCAGGCGTGATTGTGGTCAAGCGCTAGCTTATAATTTATAAAAAAAAAAAATATATACCAATGATGACTTATGAAATTGAGACGTGGTCGCTAACAATGGGTCTTATAAGAAGGTTCAAGTTCACTCAAAGGACAATGGAGAGGGCTATGCTTGGGGTTTCACAGCGTGATCGAATCAGGAATGAGGAAATCCGCAGAAAAACGAGAATAACGAACATAGCCCGAAGAATTGCAACACTAAAGTGGCGGTTGCTGGGCACATTGCCCGTAGGACCGATGCCCGATGGGGCCGACGGCTTCTCGAGTGGCGACCCTGCACCGAAAGACGCAGCGCGGCCCCCGACAAGGTGAACCGACGACGTAGTGAAGGTCGCGGGAAACCGCTGGATGCGGGAGGCGCAGGACCGGTCGCCGCCGATCGGTCGGAGATCCTTGGGGGAGACCTATGTCCAGCAGCGGACGTATTTTGGGCTGAAATGATGAGGATATACACTGTCGCAATAGAAACTTGTCGAAGTGGTGCTAACTAATGAAACTACCCTCAATGGTCTCTATATCCTTAAACTATATCTATCTATATAAATAAAAATGAATTGTTGTTCGTTAGTCTGATTATAACTCGAGAACGGCTGGGCCGATTGAGCTGATTTTGATTTTAAAATGTTTTTCGTAGTCCAGGGTAGACAGTGAACAAATAAGGAAAAATTGCGAGTAAGATAGAGTAAAACGACAATTCCATTTTCCCATATAAAAGTCCAGTAAACACTTGACAGTATTTGTACTCTCAGTCCCACTCGAATTGAAGAACCCATTAAAACAAGACTTTTGAATCCACAACATAATATCAACTTTGCTCATAACATCGTGTATTTAAATTTCAAAATATAAAAATAATAATTAATAGGTTGACATGTTTGACGGGTGCCAACCTTACAGTGTTACCAACTCTCAAAAATATTTAAATACGTCCATGGATACAATGTGTAGGTGCGCGGATCAGCTATATTTATATATTATTGCATAACGTTATGCTATTAAAAAATATTATAACACCCTAATATTTGCGTTCAGCTTTTTTACCATTTTCATAGACCACACAGAAATACCGCCAAATTTGTGCGATTTAAATCATAAATAATAAAAACGTATATTATCTTAAAATAATATTTCTACAAAAACGCACCCGAAAGTTACACAGTCATACCGAAGAACACTCCTGACTAGATTAGCACTGAAGAAGAGCAAGAAATTGTAGGTGAAGAGCGCCGCCTTAGTATGGCTCTACGGCGTGATTCTGACTCACAAGAGCTAAGGGAAGCAGCCCGTGAAACGGCTTGGTTGACAGTGCGAAATCATCGAGTAAACCTCAGAGATTAACAGCTAGATAATTTATGAAACACAAGAAGAAATTCATCAAACACTAATTTGATTCAGGCAGCTTCTCAATATGATTGCAACAATGATTACTGCTTGCAAACTAGCGTTTGGTGGAACTGGTAAGACATTCCTCATGTCCGTAGTTTTAGCCACTGTTCACGCAAGATCCAACATTGCCGTTGCAGTTGCTTCTTCTGTAATAACAGCCACGTTGTTAGAAGGCATATTGTGCATTAAAATTTCCATTGAATCTTCAATCTATTGAAGAACCAACATGTAACATTACAAAGCGCTCCGCTATGGCCAATGTTTTATCCGAATCGAAGATCATCATCTGGGACGAATGCAAATGGCGCATAAACGTGCATTGTAAGCATTTAACCGAACATTGCAAGATCTAGGTACAACATTGCTGAACGATACATCTGCTGAAGATTTCTCTGAGAAATTGCTGAATATCGGAAATGGTCGAGTACCTGTCGACGAATCGAGCGGACTAATTTCATTTCGTCCGAATTTCTGTAACTTTGTCTTATCGAAACACGAACTCATCAACAAAGTATTCCCAAACATCATTACTAACCTCAAAAATAATGAATGGTTGAGTAAGCGAGCAATATCGGCAGCTGAAAATAAAGATGTAGATGACTAAAACTACATAATTCAGAATTAGATCATTGGTACACTGCATTCTTTTAAATCTATTGACTGTGTAACAAATGAAGATGATGCCACCAAATATCCAATGGAATTTTTAAACTCCTTGGATGTACCTGGTTTACCACCGCACACTTTACGACTAAAGATTGGTTCCATAGTAATCATGATTCGAAACTTAAACCAACCATAACTGTGCAACGAACCACGGTGGTAAGTAAATTGATGAATAATTTGATTTACGCCATAATACTTAAAGAAAAATTCAAAGGTGAGGAAGTTCTCATTCCGAGGATCCCGATGATCCCAACTGACAGGCCGATCCGTCTTGCATTCGTCATGACTGTAAATAAGTCACAAGGCCAATCGTTGAAAGTTTGTGGTCTTAATCTCGAACATCCATATTTTTCCCATGGCCAATTATATGTGGCATGTTCACGAGTCGGAAGACCTTCCACGTCATTTGCTTTCGCGCCTGCAAAAATTGTAGTTTTTCAGCAGGCGCAAGGTGGCAAATAAAGAATCATTGAATAATTATATGTCTTTTATTTACAACTGGCTTTCCACCCGCGGCTACGCCCGCGTGGAATTCGGTTATATCGCGCTTTTTAGATTTCCCTCGGGATTATCGTTTTTTTTTTTTTTTCAATAAAAGGTAGCCTATGTCCTTTATCAGGGTCTAAAGATTATCTGTGTCAAATTTCATCAAAATCGGTCGAGAAGTTTAAGCGGGAAAGCGTAACAGACAGATTTACTTTCGCATTTATAATATTAGTATGGATTATCCTAATTTAAAAAGTAAAAAATGTGATCATGTGATATAAGGCGGAACAAAGTTCGCCGGGCAGCTAGTTATATATAAAAAATACATACCACTATGTAGGTATAACTTATTATCCAGAACTTTGTCGTCATGAAACCACGCATTTATTAAAGGGGAAAGACCACTAATGGACCCGACTCGTTTGGAGATTATGTCCCCCTAGCGAAAAACGTCACTGAAACATGTCGTTCCGAGACTAGAGAGCTGCATGTCACACCATAGTGTAACAAACTATCCGCTTTTTTTTTCTCTCTCTTTAGGCGAACAAAGTGTGAATTCGAGCGTTTGTGAGTTTATTTGGGGTTACTACATTACTCATGTGTCATAAACCCAATTACTGTATACAACGTTAGTTTTTTATACGAAACCTGAATATAATTTGTTCAGAACAAGCAACTGAATCGATTCCAATAATGCGTATTTACGATAATATGTATTTCAATAGTTGCAGTGTGGTTGCGGTGCGGTAACCCGAAAACGTTTTTTTTTTTTTAATTATTATAAACTAGTGCTTGACTGCAATCCCGCCTTATGGTAAGCAGTGATGCAATCGTTGATGGTAAAGCGCACTAGTTTATTAAGCCTATTCACTTAAAAAACTGAGGAAGAGGAAGGAAGACGGCAGTTGAGCGAGGTGATGCAACGTTAAACCCAACAACACGACCAACGATGCTGCGCCAGAGGAAGATTGATCTGGAGACTCTCCACGACCAAACTTCTGACACAACAACATTTGGCGCACCGTACCCGGCACACATCGCAACACAACTGCTCAGACCCGTCCTCCGTACGGCTTCACCAGACATCATGCCGAAACACGACGAATCGCTTGGCGGCAAGACTTTGTCTGGTGGGTGGTAACTTCGCCGGCAGCCGATGTTATGGCCTACCACCGAGAAAAAAAAAAACGTTTTTTACATAAAAACTTGTTTCGGGTTTCGCTTAAACAAAAAATAAAGTTGTTTATAGATCTTCATGATTAGCGACCGTTAACCCATACATTTTTGATATACTTAAAGAATTTCAAGCATAGTTTACAAATAGAGTTTGTGTTTAACATAATTAGAGACATTATTACTATTAGAACACCCGAATTTCTCTTACGCTGACGCATATGCACCATTGTATTTTTTTGGTGTTTTCATTGTATGGCACCATGCGACCAACGTAGTGTAGTATAGTAGTATAGACCGACGTAGTGACGCACGCACCGCAGACCCGATTCTGTTGTTCACAAACTAAATTAAATTTAAGTTCAGTGCATCCTTTTCTTTCTATTTCATTAAGAAAAGGACAGAAGATAAAATGTCAGTTTAGACCTGTCAAATTAGTGCGCTCCTGACATAAACGGGCGTATTTTTAGTCGCCATGTTTATAATCCCGTCCAAACTGTCTATGGAGTATCTTAATTTGACAGGATTAAATTTAAATGTTATCCTCTTCTTCTTTCTTAACGAAATGTAAACAAAAAGATGATGGTTTTGGCGGGAAGCTAAGATGAGTGCCACGCTCATTTTTCATTGAACTTTAAAATTATTTATAGTGTCGTTTACTAAATAAAAACGCGTGATTTATGTAGTAAAAAGTGCATTCAGTGAATAATTTATAAAGAACAGTGAAATATTATAGCATAGTGGCCACATCATGGCTTTGAAGCAAATCTTCCTCCGTGTTCGGTCCGCGCGGCCGTCTTTTTCGACATGAATAATTCATTACGTGACATTGGCTAAATGCACAAACCGTGCGAAGCCATAAGAGAAAGAAAAAAGAAAAAGAACAAAAAGATGTACATAACTTGAACTTAGTTCAGTTTGTGTCCAACGTCACTGCAGGAAAAACGCGACCGATATTAGCGCAGGGGCGCTAGTCTGTTATTTTTATAAATTTGTCATTCCAAAGCCATTCTATTCTGATATGTTTGTCATTTTGCTTAAAATTTCGTAATCTGTCAAATTCATAATGGTCGACCAATTATCTCAGTTGTCTCGTAATGAAAAGGTTATAGAATGACATTGCCGTATCGTCATCATTATAAAACCTGTTAGTATAATTAATGATTTTCTAAAAACTGCTACTTATTTTGAACATTTATTAATTTAGAGTGGAGTATCAGTGATTGATCACTGGAAAGTCCTAATGTGTGTTTAAGTGTCTTCAAGGTTAGAGTATAAAGGTTATTTATAAACTAGCCCGCTTTACCGTTAACGATTGCATCACTGCTTAGTACCAGGCGAGATTGCGGTCAAACACTAGTTTAAAAAAAAGCGCCGATTAGAAGATTACCAAAATTGTCAAAATCGTTTATTATGACGTCACTGATCGACCATTCTGACACTATTGTAATAGTAGAATATATGTCGACGCTTGAAAGGCAATCATATCTAAGCGACAAAAATTCGTAATTTGAGTTATATACACCATTCGAACCGACAGATTTTTCTGCGTCGTTTGGTGTATATAACTGAATTTACAAATTTTTGTCGCCTTTCAAGCGTCAATATATAATTATTATTTTTAGCGTTGTTATCCTTATTACTAGAAAATTAGGTATGAACTAGATAAATACTATTCAGTTTAGTCAGTGTTGTATAATTTTGAGCACAGATTAGTTTATGTTTCGTGTTCTTTGAGTGAACTCGCAAGACTTTTACTAAATATTGTTAGCTATGTTTAAGAATTAGTATCTATTTAAGTACTAGTGGATAACTGCCCTGTCGCATTAGGTTAAGGCCTGTAAGGACAGTTGTAAGAGTGATAAATAAATGTTTGTATAAAAATTTACTGAAATGTTAATTTTTATTTCTTTATTTTATTGAAATTCATTTCATTTCAGCACAGTATGTCACCAATTTTTAAGCCTGAAACAACTAACTGTTGACATAAACATCAACTGTTATACTTCCGGGCTTTCGACAAGCCGTCAGTAATGACGGCTTGTCGAAGGCCCGACTGTCATTCGTAGATTTTTGTCAGTAATGACAAAAATCTACGAATGACAGTCGGGCCTTTAACTGGCTTTAAGAACACGGAGGAATATCTGCATAATATAAATTATTTTACGAAGTTCAACTTTTGGCCTCGTCTTATTTAGCTATGAACCATTTGGTTCATAGCTAAATAAGACGAGGCAAGGCACAGGCCTTGCCATTAACTAAATTTGAAAATGTTAAATGCTGATGCATTTAACATTTTGACGACACGGTTAACGCAGTGACTGAGCGATCGAGTACTGCGCTGCGTGTCACGGGTTCGAATCACGCACGGAACAAATAAATATTTGTATTGCCTACATAAATATGTAGTTGTTCCGGGTCTGGCTGTTTGTATATATGAGTTTATATGTTTGTAAATGCACCCACGATACAGGAGTAATTCCTAGAGTGGGGCAACGTTTTTTTTAACAAAGGGGTGGAAAAGCATTTTTTATACATAAGTTACTTTTATCGATCGTCAACGTCGAGCAAGCAGTTTTATCATTCATTCCTGTGTTGCCACATTGTTACAGCTTACTTACATTTATTATACTACTTACATTACAACACGGTGTGATACGCGCCCCAGTTAGCATTAGTAAGTACATAATGAAAGTTTATACAACCAACACTGTTTATTTTGACAACAATGGATTACAGAAATGGCTTTTTAACTAACTGGGAGCGAATTATGATGGTGAAATACACAACAAACACTACACAATTAACGTTATATAACATGTGTTTTTCACCGAAATATTTACCGAGAAAATCTCAAATGTAGATCGGTGGGAGCGCTGCGGTAAAACTTCGATCGACCAGCATCAGATCAAACGTCGCAAATGAAACTGGATCGGCCACACGCTCAGAAGGAATCCTGAACTTATACCAAGGCAAGCCTCAAACTAGAATCCCCAAGGAAAGTGTAAACGTGGTCGCCCTAAGTAGACTTGGCGGTGAACGATTATCGCATAAGCGAAGAATACAGGGAAGACCTGGCCCTATTAATAAATACTCAAATTCAGTAGTAGTTTTTAGAAAATAATTTCTAATAACGGGTTTTATAATAATGACAATACGGCAATGTGAATCTATCACCATTCCATTACGAGACAGCTGACTGATCAATCATTATGAATTTAGCAGATTACGAACTTTTAGCACAATGACAATGGAGTCGTGTTGGAATGACCAATTTATTAAAATAACAGACTAGGGCCCCAGGTCATCTCGCCACCGCTTTCTGGGCCGACCTCGGCTGCGCCGTCCATCTTCAGGCACCCATTGTGTGAAAACTTTTGAAAGTTTAAAATGTAAGTAATTAAATTTAATGACAAAACTTTTAGAAAACAGTCTTTCTGCAGTACCTAACTTAGTTTATATTTAACAATATTACAAATTCATTAACCACGTGTCTCAGTAAATTCACAGTGATGTTTAAAGTGTGCTGTTCATAAATGCTACCAATAATCATTAACAAACACTCTTAGAATCCCTAAAAAAATCGTCTATAAATCAACAACGTTATTTTTTAGTATAATCCGAAAAACATGTGCTGTATTTTTATGTAAATAATCTATGTAGATACAAAATTTCAAAAGATATCGCGATCATGCGATCGAGCGATTTGTCGTGTTCCGGCATGATGTCTGGTGAAGCCGTACGGAGGACGGGTCTGAGCAGTTGTGTTGCGATGTGTGGCGGGTACGATGCGCCAAATGTTGTTGTGTCGGGAGTTTGGTCGTGGAGAGTCTCCAGATCAATCTCCCTCTAGCGCAGCATCGTTTGGTCGTGCTGGTCTTGGGTTTAACATTGCATCACCTCGCTCAACTGCCGTCATCCTTCCTATTCCTTAGTTTTTTAAGTGAATAGGCTTAATAAACTAGTGCGCTTTACCATCAACGATTGCATCACTGCTTACTATCAGGCGGGATTGCAGTCAAGCACTAGTTTATAATTATTAAAAAAAAAAAAAACATAGGCTACCTTTTATCCCGGAAAAATTTGATGTTCCCGAGGGAAATCTAAAAAGCGCGATATAACCGAACTCCACGCGGGCGAAGCCGCGGGCGGAAAGCTAGTTCTTAATAAACTACATATATCCAGGTTTCGTATAAAGAAAAAGTAACCTTGTTTTTGTACTTGACATTTGCATTTTTAAATAGTGCAATGAATATTGTGGAATGGTTAAAATAGAAGGTGGCAATATTGTAAGTCCGCCGACCCTTTACCCAAAAATGTTGGTGTCAGCTTCCAGTCCAACCGGATTCAGCTGAATACCAGTATTTTCTATGGAGCGACTACCTACCTGATCTCCACAACCCAAGTTACTAAGTAATACGATACCTCTTGTTAGGACTAGTGGTCAGGCTTTTGGTAAGTATGTTCCACAATTCAACAACCACACAATTCATAAATCCAAAAACAAAAAAAAACATGCTTTTAAAAAATATCAAACTAAAAAGTTAAAAATAATTTTAAAAAAGTGTGAGGCGCTTTGTGCCATAATTTTTGTATATTAAGCGCCTCACGCATTTTTTAAAATTATTTTTAACTTTTTAGTTTGATATTTTTTAAAAGCATGTTTTTTAGTTTTATAAACCATATTTATTTTCAACTTTTTAGTTCGATATTCTTTAAAAAAAAATGAATGAACGAACGTATTGAAAACGGTGGGAAATTTTACAGTAATGAACCGCTCACTCGTAGTTCAAAGAGTTAGAGACGGACAAGCAAACAAGTAAGCAAGCAAGCAACCATACAAGTGAAGCTAATAAAAAGCATGTAATTACACGTTCAACCGTTACCTACGTTCCATTAAACAATATAAAGGTCATTACATCCCCAAAAAAGCATAACACGCCGTGGGCCAATGAGCAATATATCATTGGAACCAATAAGTGTACCAACGTTGGATAAATGACACCAAAAAGGCCAGTTATTGCTCAACCCAGGTGTTAAGTATTGGGGTCCTGTTGAATTATTAGACAAATCCCTTGAATACGTGCGTGTGAGTACTTTTCCGGGAAATATATGTCAAGGGATTAAGAATCATGAAAAATTTGTTTGATAAAAGTCATGCAATACTGACTACAATAGTTAATAAGATTTTAAACGTTAAAGTCGAGATCAGCTTCGAAATCTGGTGAAAATTCTATAAAAAAATTATATCATACATAACATAAACAACATCAGATACATTTATTTACAGCTTCTATATCTTTATATATATAATTCTGCTGTATGTGTGTATGTCATTGAACTCCTCCTAAACGGCTTGACCGATTTTAATGAATTTTTCTGTATGCGTTTGAGTGGTGACCTGGATAGTTTAGATTCACAAACCAGCCCGGCAGATGGCGCTGATCGCTTGAAGAAGCATGTGATCTCGGAAACGGCCCTAACGATTTCGCTGAAATTTAATATGTGAGGGTTTTCGGGGACGAGAAATCGATCTAACTCAGTCTTATGTCTGGGGAAGCGCATATTTTCGAGTTTTCTCTTTCGCAATATTTCACTCATAATATGGGCGCTAATTTCGCGTGGCTTGACATAGCTGCTGTAGCGTAGTCGATAGTGGTATGGTCTACTCGCGATGGCTGGTGTTCCTCGGTTCAAACCCGGCCAATCACGAGTTTTTTTTTTTGTTTTTGACATGTTTATAGTTTTTTTTAATTTTTGTAGTTACTTAAAAAGAAAATTGTACATAAAAACTAAAAGCGGAAAAAATAAAAAAAAAATATGTTAATTTTTTTTTATTTAACTAAAATTGTACTTAAGAACTAAAAGAGAAAAAATAAATAGAATTAAATAAATATTTAAGACTAGCTGACCCGGCGAACTTTGTTCCACCTTAAAGGCAATATCACATGATCACATTTTTTTACTTTTAAAATTAGGATTATCCATACTAATATTATAAATGCGAAAGTAACTCTGTCTGTCTGTCTGTTACGCTTTCCCGCTTAAACCTCTCTACCGATTTTGATAAAATTTGACACAGACAATCTTTAGACCCTGAGAAAGGACATAGGCTACCTTTTATTGAAAAAAAAAAATTATAATCCCGAGGGAAATCTAAAAAGCGCGATATAACCGAATTCCACGCGGGCGTAGCCACGGGCGGAAAGCTAGTTGTAAATAAAAAACATATAATTATTCAATGATTCTTTATTTGCCACCTTGCGCCTGCTGAAAAACTACAATTTTCTCGTGAAAATTACTCGTGAACATGCCACATACATATAATTGACCATGGGAAAAATATGGATGTTCGAGATAAAGACCACAAACTTTCAACGATTGGCCTTGTGACTTATTTACAGTCATGACGAATGCAAGACGGATCGGTCTGTCAGTTGGGATCATCGGGATCCTCGGAATGAGAACTTCCTCACCTTTAAATTTTTCTTTGAGTATTGTGGCGTAAATCAAATTATTCATCAATTTACTTATCACCATGGTTCGTTGCACAG
The DNA here is from genome assembly GCA_017933935.1 of Sesamia nonagrioides. NCBI lineage: Eukaryota > Metazoa > Arthropoda > Insecta > Lepidoptera > Noctuidae > Sesamia > Sesamia nonagrioides. The sequence goes on from JADWQK010000461.1 coordinate 1,221,102, forward strand.
TTATGGTTGGTTTAAGTTTCGAATCATGATTACTACGGAACCAATCTTTAGTCGTAAAGTGTGCGGTGGTAAGCCAGGTACATCCAAGGAGTTTAAAAATTCTATTGGATATTTGGTGGCATCATCTTCATTTGTTACACAGTCAATAGATTTAAAAGAATGCAATGTACCAATGATCTCATTCTGAATTATGAAGTTTTAGTCATCTACACCTTTATTTTCAGCTGCCGATATTGCTCGCTTACTGAACCATTCATTATTTTTGAGGTTAGTAATGATGTTTGGGAATACTTTGTTGATGAGTTCGTGTTTCGATAAGACAAAGTTACAGAAATTCGGACGAAATGAAATTATTCCGCTCGATTCGTCGACAGGTACTCGACCATTACCGATATTCAGCAATTTCTCAGAGAAATCTTCAGCAGATGTATCGTTCAGCAATGCAACTCTCATGTTTGTTGTCAGCTGAAGTTTCTTAACATAGCGCCATAGATTCGATGATTTGAGGCAAACGTTTATTGCATTGGCAGCAGTCAATCTGGGAATTGGCAATGTTTGGCGGAAATCGCCAGACAGTAAAATCATTGCGCCTCCAAAACATCTCGAGTCATTACCTAGATCTTGCAATGTTCGGTTAAATGCTTCCAATGCACGTTTATGCGCCATTTAGCATTCGTCCCAGATGATGATCTTCGATTCGGATAAAACATTGGCCATAGCGGAGCGCTTTGTAATGTTACATGTTGGTTCTTCAATAGATTGAAGATTCAATGGAAATTTTAATGCACAATATGCCTTCTAACAACGTGGCTGTTATTCTAGAAGAAGCAACTGCAAGCGCAATGTTGGATCTTGCGTGAACAGTGGCTAAAACTACGGACATGAGGAATGTCTTACCAGTTCCACCAAACGCTAGTTTGCAAGCATTAATCATTGTTGCAATCGTATTGAGAAGCTGCCTGAATCAAATCAGTGTTTGATGAATTTCTTCTTGTGTTTCATAAACAAACGCTAGTTTGCAAGCAGTAATCATTGTTGCAATCGTATTGAGAAGCTGCCTGAATCAAATCAGTGTTTGATGAATTTCTTCTTGTGTTTCATAAATTATCTAGCTGTTAATCTCTGAGGTTTACTCGATGATTTCGCACTGTCAACCAAGCCGTTTCACGGGCTGCTTCCCTTTGCTCTTGTGAGTCAGAATCACGCCGTCGAGCCATACTAAGGCGATGCTCTTCACGTGCAATTTCTTGCTCTTCTTCAGTGCTAATCTAGTCAGGAGTGTTCTTCGGTATGACTGTGTAACTTTCGGGTGCGTTTTTGTAGAAATATTTTTTTAAGATAATATACGTTTTTATTATTCATTAATTATGCTTTAAATCGCACAAATTTGGCGGTATTTCTGTGTGGTCTATGATAATGGTAAAAAAGCTGAACGCAAATAGGGTGTTATAATATTTTTTAATAGCATAACGTTATGCAATAATATATAAATATAGCTGATCCGCGCACCTACACGTTGTATCCATGGACGTATTTAAATATTTTTGAGAGTTGGTAATACTGTAAGATTGGCACCCGTCAAACATGTCAACCTATTAATTATTATTTTTATATTTTGAAATTTAAATACACGATGTTATGAGCAAAGTTGATATTATGTTGTGGATTCAAAAGTCTTGTTTTAATGGGTTCTTCAATTCGAGTGGGACTGAGAGTACAAATACTGTCAAGTGTTTACTGGACTTTTATATGGGAAAATGGAATTGTCGTTTTACTCTATCTTATATAGATTCTTTTATAGATTTTTTATTTAACTTAAAGAGCCTGAAACAAGAGCTCTAGGGTAGAGAGAGGCATGATATCTTTGTTACAAATGCAGATGACAATGCTTTCTATGGGTATATTCCTAAATCTGCTGTACGTGTGTACGTCACTGAATTCCTCCTAAAGGGCTGGTCCGATTTGAATGAAGTCTATGTATATAAATGAAAGTCGTGTTAGTTACTCTATTTATAACTCAAGAACCGCTTAACCAGTATGGCTCAAAATTGTTAGGGAGGTAGATAAGAACTGGGAGAAGGACATATCAATAGGATACTTTTTATCCCGTTCCCGTTGTTCCTGTCGTTCCCGTGTGACGTGACATAAGACATGGTACAACAAATGCAACTGACATGGAATAACAAAACAACTCAATCAAAATATAAGTTAGCGGTTCATTTGCTAAAAATGGTACAAACACAATGCTGCACTACTCAACATATTAAAAAAAAGTCTTACCGGTTGAATGTTGATGCATTCATTTAAAGCAAGGAATATAAATACTCTCTCTATCTCTCTAAATACTCTCTGGTTTAATTTTTTTAATAAAAGCCCCAAAGCAAATTTCAACTTCAAAATTTCTAATATTGTATTGCTGTGCTATTTAACACTTCACTACATACTAGGTATAAAACAAAGTTACTTTCTCTTTCCCTATGTATGTATATCCTTTTTGTATGATTAAATCTTTAAAACTGCGAAACAGATTTTGATGAGGTTGTTTTTTAATAGATAGAGTAATTAAAAAGAAACTTTTATATGTATAATAACATATCCATTAAATTGTGGAGAAACACTATCCCTCGCCCACGTGTGGGAGTGACGAGAAGAAGCATAACTCCGTTGCCGCGAAAAATCGCAGTACAGCAGACAGAGACATGGAAAGTGTGATTGTCGCAATCCAGCACTGAGCACGCCACAAACATCAAAATCCTCTCTTTGAGGAATAGCTAGAGAGGCGCCACGGCGTCCTCACCTTCCGACTGACGTAGGTCCTCACCGGACACGGCTGTTTCGGGAGGTTCCTGTTCCGTATAAGGCAGGAGAATACGCCAGGGTGACCACTGTGTGCATCGCCCTGAGGACACGGCGGAGCAAATGGTGGAGGTCTGCCCGGCTTGGGTAAAGCACAGCCGTGTCCTCGTGGTGGCGATCAGCTGCGATCTCTCGCGTCCGACCCTGGTCCGGGCCATCGTCCGGAGCAAGAGGGCATGGCAAGCTTTCACCTCCTTCTGTGAAGCAGTGATGCTGGCAAAGGAGGAGGCGGAGCGCGTGAGGGAGCGGAAATCCCACTACCCTCATGCCTCAAACCGCCGCAGGAAGTGCCCTGGTTAGGAGGCAACATCGGACTCCCGACCACCGTAGGCGCAGGCTTGCGGCCGGCGAGCGATAGGCAGCTAGCCTTCTGGTAAGAACCAGGCCCGGGTTGACGGCGCGTTGTGTTTCACACGCGCCTCAAAGAGATGTCAGCACACCTTGACGGGGTCCACGAGGACTGCTCCACAGGGTTGCGGGTTGGTTAAAAAGGAAACCATGGCACTGGTCAACACGGTGAACACGGGTGGATTTTAGTCAATAAAAGTCTGACACGCTCTTCCGCTCCGCCCAGAGCGGGAGAGGTCATTTGATGATTTCCCATCCAAAACAAAAAAAAAGAACTGAAGAAGAGCAAGAAATTGCACTTGAAGAGCGCCTGTAGCCTGAGCCTTAGTATGGCTCGACTTCGTGCTTCTCACTCACCAGAGCAAAGGGAGGCAGCCCGTGAAACGGCTCGGTTGGCAATGCGAAATCGTCGAGCAAACCTCAGAGATCAAGCGATAGATAATTTACGAAGCACAAGAAGAAATTCATCAAATACTGATTTGAATCAGGCAGCGTTTCAATACGCAATGGCGTTCGCATTGGGACAATGGATGTTATTTGCGAGTATTGTAGCACATTAAAGATTTCCGGAGAACCGCCAGGATTGTGCTCCCAAATAAAGAATCATTGAATAATAATATTTATTTATTTAAAATTATCCTAATTTAAAAAGTAGTCATGTGCCTTTAAGGCGGAACGAAGTTCGCCGGGTCAGCTAGTACAATATATTTTAATAAGTCCACATCATGTCGAACTCTCATGTCGCTCCCACTCCAATTGTAGTTGGTTGCTCTGCACTCGAAGTTGTTGACGAGTATGTATACCTGGGACAAACAGTCCAACTAGGTAGGTTCAACTTCGAGAAAGAGGTGTCTCGGTGAATCCAGCTCGGTTGGGCAGCGTTCGGGAAGCTACGCTACATCTTCTCGTCGTCCAAGATACCACAGTGTCTCAATACTAAAGTCTTTGACCAGTGTGTGTTGCCAGTGATGACTTACGGAACTGAAACGTGGTCGCTCACAATGGGCCGCATACGAAGGCTCAGAGTCACACAAAGGGCAATGGAAAGAGCTATGCTAGGAGTTTCTCTGCGTGATCGAATCAGAAATGAGGAGATCTGCAGAAGAACCAAAGTCACCGACATAGCTCTGCGAGTCGCTAAACTTCAGTGGCAGTGGGCAGGGCACATTGCTCGTAGAACCGATGGCCGATGGGGCAGTAAGGTTCTGGAGTGGTGGCCACGTACTGGAAGACGCAGCGTAAGGAGGCCCCCAACAAGGTGGACCGATGACCTGGTGAAGGTCGCGGGAAGCCGATGGATGCGGACAGCACAAGACTGCCTGAAGTGAAAAATAACTAATTTCGGAAGTCGGTGTCTTTGGTTTTGAATATTCGTTTTTTGACACCGACTTCCGAAATTAGTTATTTTTCACTTTGTAGTGGTTTTTGGAAGTCGGTTGTTTTTTTGTAAAAAATTTTTTATTTTACACTTTTTAGTTGTCAAAATACTATGTATTCAGTTGCATCCGGTCAGACTGGAAGCTGACGTAAATATAGTTGGGAAACGACGTAATTTCGTTTACTCTAATTTTTACCCGTAAGTATTCCCTCAACTGCCTATGGTCTTCATCATCAAATTTACTGCAGACCATTATTTTAACCTAATGGGTGCAAAGGTCTCATCAATATAAATGAATGAAGTCCAACCACAAAGTAGCTACTGTAAACCGTTGAGGAGTTCCCGGAACTGGCCTTTGTCTTCATCATCAGAGCTCTTATGACAGTCACAACCCATCTAGGTGTAAAGTTCTTATCAATACAAATTAATCGAGCCCAAACACAAGGTAGCTGCTGTGAATTGTTGAGGAGTTCCTTCGACTGTCTCCCGGCTCCATCATCAGATCTACTCCAGACCTTTATTAAATTGCAGTGCTTTATAATACTTAATGAAAATGCTAAGAAATGCACTAGTCGCCCCTGCAACTTTTGAAAGTTCCCCTTGTTTTTTCTGGTCTTCCACAATCAAACCCTGTAATCCTTATCATGGGACTACCTTGGGAACGTCTTCTTTCCAACAGAAAAAGAATTATCAAAATCGGTTCATAAACGACGAAGTTATGCGCGAACAAACATAAAAAAAAAGCATATATACGGTCGAATTGAGTAACCTCCTCCTTTTTGAAGTCGGTTAAAAATAGCTTCGATTTTATAAATTTGACATTTATAAGATAAAACCAAACAACGACATACAATAAAACTAAATACTAGAATTTAAAAAATATAGGTATTAATTTATTTCATATACTTAGGACTAATAATAAAAATACGAACAACATTGAATAAACAGATATATGTAGAAAAGGTACACCACTATCGCATCGTCACTAATGTTGAAGTTTCATGTAAGTAACGTAGGGGACAAGTCTATTGTCCTTATTATTGTCATAGTGCAGGAATCTTATCTTACCCAGTGGCGGTAATTGGAATTATCGAAGTTACTTAGAAATATGATGAATACTTAAAAATGTGATAAATACTGTAAGTTTTGTTCTTGAACGCCGCCTCCGTGGCTTAGCGGTAGCGAACGCGGCCGTTGCACAAGGAGGCGCCGCGGGTTCGATCCCCGCACAGTGCAAATGTTTGTATTCATGAATATGAATGTTTGCACTGGTCTGGTCGTGCCTCGGAAAGCACGTTAAGCCGTTGGCCCCGGTTGCCATACGAACATCTAGTGGCAGTCGTTACGGGTTGTAGGAGCCCTCAAAAGTCTAACAATTGGTCTAACTGCAATGCTTTAATATCGCCTTCGAGTTGTGGAGGTCAGGCATCAGTCGCTTCACGGAAAATATCGAAGCTCAGCCAAAATCGGCAGTTAGACTGGTAAAGCGGACCCCATACACCAAAAGCTGGATTGAGGATGATAATGATGACTGTAATTTTGATTATTCAAAATCAAATCATTTATTTCAAATTCAGCAGTCAATTTAAAGAGTCAGTCAGTCAGTAAGATGAAACGAGTCGCCCATTCCAAAGCGTAGGTCTTTATGGAGAAGAACACGAGGGGAACTACACGAACACTTTATTAAAATCATAAAATTGTTACACAATTTTTGATCAAATCATTGCTTGGAATTTTCAGAATCATTGTTGGTGGAAATTCAACAATTTATCGATGTGAGAACAATGAAAAAAGACATACACATTAGAAGCGTCCTATAGAGAAAACATTTTCTCGGTGGTAGGCCATAATATCGGCTGCCGGCAGAAGTTACCACCCACCAGATAAAATCTTGCCGCCAAGCGTTTCGTGCTGTTCCGGCATGATGTCTGGTAAAGCCGTGCGGAGGACGAATCGACGGAGCTGAGCAGTTGTGTTGCGATGTGTGCCGGGTACAATGGGCCAAATGTTGTTGTGTTGGTAGTTTGTCGTAGAGAACCTCCAGATCAACTCCCTCTTTTTTTTTTTTTTTTTGACGCTGTGGTAATGCGTTTACGCACCATACCCCGAAGGGCGTGTGTGGGACTCGCCCAGCCGAAGCCGGGAATACCCACTAAACCCACAGCGGCACAACGACATCGCCTGAGTGGCGGGGTCATGGGAAAATGGCACAGCCTAACTACCAATCCCCCGCCGGCGATTCCCGCCTAGGGCGGGCCCACAGTGGTCCCTCCACTCCACAGGGAGGGGCCGGGCTGGGTACGTCTTTTTGTGCGAGAAGACGCAGCAGCCAAGGGTTTTTTAGCGAGGTGTCCTTCCTCTTAGCCCCACTCGTTTGCCCGGAGGCAAACGGGGCCCCCAGCTCCTCTCAATGAGGAGACCGGGTTGCCCGACGGTGACCCGGAGTTCGGGTCACGTCAGCCACCTCGAGTGGTGGCCGACCCGCCGCACGTGTGACCGCCGAAGCGGTCCCCGCATCTGGTTTTGGTCCGCGCCGGTAAACCGGTAACCCCCATATCTGGGAGCCGTTCCCCTATCCGCCACCTGGGGACGCGTCCGATGGCAGGCCAGAAACTGCGCACGGAAGATCAACTCCCTCTAGCGTAACATCGTTGGTCGGGTTGTTGGCTTTAACATTGCATCACCTCGCTCAACTGCCATCTTCCTTCCTATTCACTCAGTTTTTTGAGTGAATAGGCTCTTAATAAACTAGCGCTTTACCATCAACGATTGTATCACTGCTTACCATCAGCGTGATAGCGGTCAAGCACTAGTTCGTAATTATAAAAAAAATATTATTTTAAATCATAAAATAATACAGGCATGGAAGAAACGTAAATCAAAATCAAAAAATCAAAATCAAAATTGTTTGTAATTAACCATCACTTGGTACCTTTATATAGCGTTTTTTAAATACCGTAACGTACCTATGTTATAAAATTTTCAAATAAAAATATTTGCAATTTTTTTAAGTGTTACACACTACCCCAGCTATATAACTTTTTTTTCCTGAACTAGCAACACCAAAACCCAAAAACAAACTGTTGTGCAAACAACAAACTATTTGATAACTCCGCAATCAATTCTCAACGCCAACAAATCTAGTTGAACTGAAACTGCATTCATCGAAGGAAACGTTTTTTTTTTCTAAATCTAAAGTGAATAAAAAACTTACGGAGGGGAAAGCTATATTTATCACAAAATCTGACTCTTGAACGCGTCAAGATATTTTTTCTTACAAAACGAAGAGAAATAATTAAGAGATACGAAGCCGGGTGTAATAAAACACGAGTCGTCGACTGACGAAAATCCCGAAGACATCTACTAATATACAGAGTGTATTTAAAACTGGCACTATATTTAAATGTCGCTTATAGTGTAAATGAATAAAATGAATGGATGCATGTGTAGATTCAATATACTGTAAATTGTTTTATGAATAAATAAATTAACGTGTTTTCAGCTGTTAAGTATTTCGTCGTTATTCATTTCATAAGTTTGGAACTTTAACAACTGTAGCTGCAGTATTTTCAATGGAATCAGAAATAAAGGGATCAGCTGGAATATTAATGTAAGTAATATAACCCGAAGAGTTGTAATACCTGAGTAGCTGATAGGTCCGTAAGGTTCTGGTTATGTTTGACTATTGCAAGTAAAAGTAAGTATTAAAGTATTGCATTTTTGTTTGTCATGACTTTCATTTTTTCGACATTCTTCTCTGTTCCATTATATTGAACCTAAAACCAATCCTCTGTCAAGTGAAGATTTACAAAGCCATAAGTATACACCCTGTATTGTATACCGACTGGAATTTCTAAAATGTTCCTTAATGAGGCAAAACACCTGCGATGGACATTTTAATGTACGCAATTTAACTGCCTGTATGTAAATCATTTAGTTTATAGAGACATATATTTCCTCTCGTAGATCTCTTGGAATGTTCCAGATGAGATATTGATATCATGTTCCTGTTAGAAATTAGCCTGTCACTCGTATTTTAAATGTGTAAAAAAAAGCTAAGTTCACTCATTTATTTTTATGTCATAAAATCTAATTTCTTAGTATGTACCTATATAGACAATTTAAATACTAATGTTACTACTTACATCATCATCAACCTTTTATCGTCCCACTGCTGGGCCCTCTCATACAGAGAAGGATGGAGCGTAATCACCACGCCTGCTCAATGCGGGTTGGCGATTTCAGACTCAAAGTCCAGGTTTCCTCAAGATGTTTTCCTTCACCTTCTAATCAGTCATTGGTGTCCACGATATACTTAGAAAGTACTACTACTTGCCTGACCTGGAATCGAACCTGCACATTCATACTCGAGAGGCTGATGTTTTAACGACTAGGCCACCACGACTACGACTACTACTCTTACCACTACTATTTTCATAATAATTGTTTGTTATGAAGGTCTTATAACAATATTTGTACTAGCTGTTCCCCGCGGTTTCACCCGTATAAGTTTCAATAGATACTGTGGGAATATCGCGATAAAAAGTATCTAACATATCAATCCTAATTATCAAGCACCTGTGTGCCGAATTTCATCTAAATCCCTTTAATAGTTTTGGCGCGAATGAGAAACAAACTTATGTAATACAAACTTTCACGTACTATTTTTTTTTAATATTATAAATTTAGTGCCTGATCGCAATCCCGCCTGATGGTAAGCAGTGATGCAATCGTTGATGGTAAAGCGCGCTAATTTATTAAGAGCCTATTCACTGAAAAAACTGAGTGAATAGGAAGGAAGGCGGCTGTTGAGCGAGGTGATGCAATATTAAACCCAACAACTTGACCAACGATGCTGTGTCAGAGAGAGATTGATTTGGAGACTCTCCACGACCAAACACCTGACACTAAAACATTTGGCGCATCGGACCCGGCACTTATCGCAATATAACTGCTCAGACCCGTCCTCCGTACGGCTTCACCAGGCATCATGCCGGAACACGACGAATCACTTGGCGGCAAGACTTTGTCTGGTGGTATGGTAACTTCTGAAGACAGCCGATGTTATGGCCTACCACCGAGAAAAATTACTTACTTAGAAAAAAAAAAGGCCAATGATATTGTTACTCAGAATAATTAAGTTATTAAGTTACCTGGATTTTTAATAATTAAATTAACTTATTTTACTATTTAATGAAATGATTAGAGATTTTTTTTTTAAAGTTCAACGTCTAACTTAAACAAACATTGAGGCTGCGGGAACTGCCCAAGGCCATACAAATATTTATTCTGTGCGGTAATCGAACCCGCGACACGCAGCGCAGCAGTCGATCATTCAATCACTGTACCAATTGTCGTCTAGAATTGGGCGAGAGACCATGGCAAATTTTCACCAGCAAAGGCCACGAGGTGCTTAAAACGCCAAAAACCGATAACCCATCAATGGGCTTACCTGCTTACCATTAAAGTCATGAGCGCACGGATTGAAGACTGTCCGCATACTAAGGGGCCCCTAGGCCACTTGGTGGCCACGGTGGCGTAAGTCTCATGTGCTACCATGCATAGCAACAGGAGGCCCCTATACAGTCTCTACAGGAACGTGCTTACAGGCGGAAAGACCAACTCCGGAATTCCCCTTACGCAACAAGGGGGATTCCGGAATTGGTCTTTTAAGAGGAAGCGGGGTCCATAGACAGATGGTAATCACCGGGGTGCTCGGATGCCCTTTGAAGATTTCTCCCCGAAAGCAACAAAAGAGATCTACTTCAAAATATATTTTAAATTAAACAGTCAAAAAGTTTTGTTCGATTTTCAAATTAGGTCTAACTTCAACACGGCACCCAATTCCGGGACCGGACGAACCGCTTCACCGTTAACTGATTTAACTACTAACTACCCACGATTCAATTTTAGTTTTTAACAATATTACGGCACGGAACAGCCAGCTTTAGCTAAGAGCTTAAGATGAAACCTCAGGGCCCTAATCGTAGTTTAACCACAGTTTAACGGGCCAAGTTAAATGACTGGTATGGTGGCTTACTTTGGGAATGAAATTTTCAAAGCTGCTGCCGTTTTGTTGAATGGGCTGTGCATTTTTTTTTGTGATATATATTCTTATAAGAATTCACTTATTATATGTAATCGTTCTCACTGCTCCGCTTTTGTGATTGTCATTATCATCCTCCTAACTTAGAAAGGAAGAAAGTAAAAAAGTATATGTTATGACTCGAATCATAATTAAAAATAAAAACAAGTTATATAATTATACAATATGTAAAGAAAACCCCGTTCGACCCAAAAGGATAATAAATGTTAGGTATACACATGACCAAATAAAATATGAAATTTTGCATAATCATCATAGTAACATTACTAATGAATTTTGAAGTATATAATCTTTTTATCCGCGAATTAATTTCAACTTCCCCGAAAAATGTTAATTTTTAAAAAAAGTGACAACACCATTTGCGATGGAACGAAAATGCATTAAGTTACCTCGCTTTTTCGAAATAATATAAATTTTTTTAGGGTGATTTTTTTTTTAATTTTAGCTGGCTTTGTCGGCATTATTAGAATCAGTTAATGACACCTAACAATACCTTCACGGATCGGACAGGGTTTTCTTTATATATTGCATATAATGTATATAAATATGAAAAAGTATCAAAAATGAGAAAGTCCCTTACGACGCCAAAAGGCTCCTATCTCAGCATAATCCTTCGACATTTAAAAAGTAAACATAACCCGGTGCAGGATGGTTCAATTATAACATAAAACACATTCTTATGCTAAAATAAAAGAAGCCTTAAAGACTATTTCGAAGCGATGAAAATAAGCATAGAAAAGTTTTAACTCATGAATTAAAATTTTTCGTCGGTAATTTTAAAAAAATCGTTGCAGTTCCATTCAATTTAACCTCAAAAGCAATTTTTCTATGAAACAGTTGAATTTTTTCTTTTTATCTTCTACTTCTTCCTCAGATTATAGAGGTACATTGCTAGACAAAGACTTTCCTTTTCTGATGACCCGTAACGGCAGGCAATGATCTACAAATGATAGCCGGGACCAACGGCTTAACGTGCTTTCCCAGGCATGAGGCTCAATATGTTAAGATGGTCACCCATCCACAGAGTAACCGCGACAAACGTAGCTTAACCTGATCAGTGGATTTGTGCGTTTATTATTATTTTAGCCATGAGCTCCTCAATTTAAAGACCCAAAGATGTTGTTAATTGAAAATGAAAATGAAATTTATTAAAAAACATAGAACAACAATAAATGTACAAAAAGTCTGTTGGTATAGTAATAAAATTCTTAATAATAACAATCATAAAATGTAACTTATTGTAGTCTAATACATAATATAAATCTACAACGTGTAACAAAAAGGGTATATACATACCAAGGGCAAGGCATCTTTAGATGATATCAAACGATATCGGAAGGGTTTCAACTCAAAATAAAATACTCAAAAAATTGGTACCAAATTTTCGGTTTCGTGTGTTTCTTAAAATCAAATCATAACAAACGTGGCAGGTCACTACATTCGTTAATAACTACTCGTTACCCGTCACGTTACTTGCCAAAATTCGATAAATGTCTTCAATATCTCTGTGCGACTAGTATGTTAGTAGCCTATCACAGGCGGTGTTTTTCCTCATAACTTCCTAACAAAAAGAGATAGGATTAAAAAACCCTTCCAATATCGTTTGATATCATGTAAAGATGCCATGCCTTTGTTATGTATATACCCTTTATGTTACACGTTGTATAAAGTAACGATCTAAAACTAATGTTGGGACCACCCGAACTAGGTTTATTTAAACCTGTGTTTCGGGCTGGCATTTGTATTAAGAATAATGCATAGATATAAAACTATTACATATACATTGGCCTCGATTTCCTTGTTCATAAACTAAATTAAATTTAAGTTCAGTGTATCATTTTCTTCTATTTCATTAAGAAAAGGACAGAAGATAAAATGGCAGCTTAGACCTGTCAAATTAGTGCGCTCCTGAAGTAAACTGGCGTAATTTTAGTCGCCACGTTCATAATCGCGTCTTAACTGTCTATAGAGTATCTTAATTTGACAGAATATAACTAAAATGTTGTCTTCTATCCTTTTCTTAACGAAATGGAGAGAATCAGATGAACTTAACTTAAAATTAGTTTAGTTTGTTATCGGCGACATTATGTAGATAAAATGCCTCATTTTATAGTTCGATATTGGTATAAACTACCTAGTTATAAAATTTGTTGTTTTTGGTTGCTATTAAATATAATTAATCTTGTATACTTGACCATAAATGATAGATCTATTTTTTTTTTAAACAGAATCATGTGCTGAATATTGAGGCAACTATTATTTACAATTTTCTCATCAATGTCCCTGCCACCCGTTATGCACAATAATATTACTATCCTGCAGGATAAATGCGTAATACACTAATCAGTAATACTAGGTTTCATTTTGACAGTTCAACAAATAAGGTTGTTTCTTCTTCAGCATATAGAGGTCCACTACTTGACCAAGGCCTCCGCCAAGGCTTTCATTGGGGGGGTTTGCCATAATCCCCACGCTTGGCAGCTGGGTTGGGGAGCGCAGTAATTTGATATTCCACAGGAGATGCGATACTGCCCGCTTCCCTGGTAAGACCTACTTAGGACCCATTAGCTTGATCAAATGTTATTTCGTGGTGCTTGGCAATCTGGGCTTCTCCCAGTTGCAATAATGTCCCTTTGTGCCGATTGGCCTAGTTCTGTTCTGTCTCCTGCTTATTATGGAGGGAAGTGGAAAAAATATCTTTTTTCTTACTCCTCCGCTATTCTTTTCTGATTAATTTCGTTGCGGGACCCAAGACAGTTGAAACGTTTCTCCGGGACTCGTCGGGCTTCATTGCTCGGCGTTTTTCTGGCGGTCTCCACTGTTGATTCTGGCTTTCAGGAGTTGCAGTGGGTTGGGAACAGTGTGGCGGGTTTTTCCCTGGTAAGAAAGAGTAAGAGGTATAGTAAGAGTTCCCTTAGTCGCCTCTTACGACACCTACGGGAGGATATGGGATCTTAGAACAGTACCAACCCATATCCTCCCGTGGGTGTCGTAAAACCCGTGTAGTACGGGCTTATAATAGGTTGTTTAGCAAACATATTTTTGGACATATAGATCATTGCATTAGCAACGTCCTTCGAAGTAATTCCATGTGATAGGAATTAATAGTGTGATACTCAATGAGGATGCTAGTGCGGGAAACAATGACATCACTCACTAATCGTCTTTTATGAATCTAATTATCGACAACATAACATTATGGTTTCTTGTATCACATGAATGTTAACCAATATGTATATAATAAAACCTGCCGAACATTGTAAGATAAAGAGCCTTAAAAGGATTCCCTTGTTGCGTGTCCTTGGCTATAAATAAAATACTCTGACACTTCCTATTAGGATATTCCGTTACAGGCTGCTGATCTGTTTGGTATTATTTTGGGAGAACGGGAATAGTATTGCGTTGCCTCATACGGTTCCAGGAAGAGAGTCCATTTTGACATACCGAGATCTCTCCGTGCTTCAGGATAAGAAAAATGTCAAGTGATTGGTCGCGACTGTCATTTGTGGGTTCTGGACAATCGTTACGGATCGTCAAAAGTCCGAAGAACCAACGATCAGTCTTGCCAGTGTCGTGTTATCCAGTCAAAATCTGCTGGGTTTTGGAGGTTAGATAGGTACTCACACCACGTAAAAACTGGTATTATTTTTGAATATGTATATATCTTCATCTAGCCAGACACCATATCCATATGTATACAAACGTATATTTGGACATATTAAGCCTCCTTGTCGGAACCAGTGCGATACTGCTCTGGCAGGACACAACATGCTGCCGCGTCCAGCAGTAAAGTTAGCGCTGTTATCTGTGTCCAGACTGCACCACTTTACAAAGGATGAAGCGGTTGTGGAGTATTTTTGCGTTAACACCAACTGGTCTTTGAGAATCGAGAAGTTGGAACTGCGCCACAATACGATCTTCGAAGAAGAGAGAACTCTTCTAAGATCTTGTGTAGTGTAACACCGATTTCGCAGCCAGCTACGTAACACCAGTCAATGAAACACGACGCCGACATTTCGAGTAAATTAGCTGTAGTTTATATTTATAGTATTTTAAATTTGTATGTTAATATAGTATTGTATATTTTTGCTTGAGGCCTAAAATAAATGTATAAATAAATAAATATAACACTAAAATAACTACTATTACTAACTTAAGTAGCAGTGGGCAGGGCACATTGCTCGTAGAACCGATGGTCGATGGGGCGGTAAGGTTCTGGAGAGGTGGCCACGTACTGGAAGACGCAGCGTAGGGGGGCCTCCAACAAGGTGGACCAATGACCTGGTGAAGGTCGCGGGAAGCAGATGGTTGTGGCCAGCACAAGATCGATCAGCGTGGAATGCCTTGGGGGAGGCCGTTATACAGCAGTGGACATCTATAGGCTGAAGAAGACGAAGAAGATCAACAAAGCATTTTAATTTATTAAAATTACTGCTGAACTAATAAAGCAATATTAATGTAATCTCTCCCTAAGCTTGTCTTTGTTTTTCTTTGTTATCTACACATAGAGCTTATTATTTGGATCGGGTTACTCAGCTGACGTTGATGGGGGTAACTTAAGTAGATTACTATCAAGTAAGTACCTATAGCGTACCTCTACAATTATGAGAACATGTTCTTTGTCTTTACGGAACTTTCTTATGGAATTGTTTTCGTTACGAAAGTCTGAAACAATATCTATATGATCTTGCGTCTCTTTCTTGGTTTACATGCGTATGAAGGAATAACCAAGCGGCCCCAATGCAAATTTTGACAATCAAAAAGAAATAAAAACTTTTTTACAAAAAAGCAACCGACTTCCAAAAACCACTATAAATTGAAAAATAACTAATTTCGGAAGTCGGTGTCTTTGGTTTTGTATATTCATTTTTGACACCGACTTCCGAAATTAGTTATTTTTCACTTTGTAGTAGTTTTTGGAAGTCGGTTGTTTTAAGTTTTTATTTTACACTTTTTAGTTGTTAAAAGTACTATGTATTCAGTTGCATCCGGTCAGACTGGAAGCTGATGCAAATATAGTTGGGAAACGACGTAATTTTGTTTACTTTAATTTTATTCCCTCAACTGCCTATGGTCTTCATCATCAAATTTACTGCAGTCCATTATTTTAATTAGGTGCATAGTTCTCATCAATATAAATGAATTGAGTCCAAATACAAGGTAGCTACTGTAAATCGTTTAGGAGTTCCCTGAACTGACCTTTGTCATCATCATCAGCTCCCTAATGACAGTCACCACCCATCTAAATTCAAAGCATTCAAGCAACAAACACAAGGTAGCTGCTGTGAATTGTTGAGGAGTTCCTTCGACTGTCTCCCGGCTCCATTATCAGATCTACTCCAGACCTTTATTAAATTGTAGTGCTTTAAAATACTTAATGAAAATGCTAAGAAATGCACTAGTCGCCCCTGCTATTTTCGAAAGTTTCCCTTGTTTTCTCTGGTCTTCCACTATAAAACCCTGATATTCTTATCATGGGACCACCTTGGGAACGTCTTCTTTCCAACAGAAAAAGAATTATCAAAATCGGTTGATAATCGACGAAGTTATGCGCTAACAAACCTCCTCCTTTTTGAACTCGGTTAAAAAGAAAATATCGCGAGGAAGCTGGTATTGAGTAATCGAACCAAACTTTAAAAATTACAAACTTGCATTTGGTTTTGTACCCACATTAAGTAGGTAATCGACTTGTATGTGTGAATTTTACATCATAATACCTAAATTAATAATGAATTATGTATTAAGAAAAGGAAATCGATTCCTACTTTGAAGGGATGATGAGAACAAAGTAACTCCCTCCAAAATAAATTAGATATAGCAACGCAGTCAAAAGATTCATGAATAAAAGAAGTTAAATCTAAGCGTAATAAACATCTACTTAAGAACTTTTCCCGGAAAGTAAATAAAAAGTTGTGCCGCGGTAATGAGCCTTGTGATTGGTCCCTTAACTTTCAATGTTCATTATATCGTTGAAAACTTTTATTACGTCCAATACATCGACGAATTGACAAAAACAATATATCGAGTAAGTACACAGTGATGTATCTAATGGTGTGTTTGACAAAAATGTTCGCCGATTAGGGGGCTGATCAATTCATCCATGCAACGATGATAGTTTATATTTAACAACAATGTTGGTTTATATTATTATATAATGTACTGCACGGTAAGCGCTGTGGTTAAGCTATTGACTTCTGTACTGCGTGTCGCGGGTTCTATTCCCAACCGGAGCAAATATTCGTATAACCTAGTTGTTCCGGGTCTGGCTATTTGTGTTTTCCTAGTCTGGGGCAACGTTATTTTATATATATAAGAAAATATGAAATATACTAGCTTTCCGCCCGCGGCTTCGCCCGCGTGGAGTTCGGTTATATCGCGCTTTTTAGATTTCCCTCGGGAACATCAAATTTTTCCGGGATAAGAGGTAGCCTATGTTCTTTCTCAGGGTCTAAAGATTGTCTGTGCCAAATTTTATCAAAATCGGTTGAGAGGTTTAAGCGGGAAAGCGTAACAGACAGACAGACAGACAGACAGACAGACAGACAGAGTTACTTTCGCATTTATAATATTAGTATGGATTTTACTTAGACACAAATCTAAGTAATAAATAATATCTAATATAAGCTGAATACAAATTACGAATTCTGGCAACAGAGAATATAAATTACTAATAACCTTTTAAATATCAATATTTTCCACCAAGTTTTTCCAAGTATTAAAAGCCATTATGAGATTTCAAATATTATGAGTTGTTCTTTATATAATCTGATATTGTGCTAGGCAGTGTACACGGAGCAGCAGTCAGTAATTGGTTTGCAGAGGTTAGATTGTCGTTGTCTTTGGTAACAATACCGAACAGTCAGATTGTCTGGTTTGACGGAGAGCTTAATTGGTATGTTAATATCTAAGTATCTGTCTATATTATGCCTGCAAGTTAAGTTAAACACTTATCTCAGTTGGCTGATATATTTCAGCTAATCCAGACGATATTATCAATATGAAAACAATAATTCTCTTAATAACATAATCCCCATGCTTGGCAGGCAGGTTGGGGATCGCAGTACTTTGATATTCCACAGGAAAAGCGCTGCTGTCCGCCTCCCTGCCCTGGTCAGAGTTCCCTTAGTCGCCTCTTACGACACCCACGGGATAATATAGGATGGTACTATTCTAAGTCTGGTATCACACGACGTCTAAAGTATTTTTTTAAACTTAACATGCTTGACCGCGATCCCGCACAATGGTAAGCAGTGATGCAATCGTTGATGGTAAAGTGCGCTAGTTTTTTAAGAGCCTTTTCACTCTATCCTTGAAGACAACTAAATTGTGGTCAAACGAAAACATCGCCGCAGGGAAATTGTTTCGATTCCTTTGATATACATGATATAAAACACGAGGCGAACCACCCTTATTTTCCAATGGAAAATATTTTTTTCTTATTATTTATAAACTAGTACTTTACTGCAATCCCACCTGATGGTAAGCAGTGATGCAATCGTTGATGGTAAAGCGCGCTAGTTTATTAAGCCTATTCACTTAAAAAACTTAGTGAATAAGAAGGAAGACGGCAGTTGAGCGAGGTGATGCAATGTCAAACCCAACAACACGACGAACGATGCTGCGCCAGAGGGAGATTGATTTGGAGACCTCCACGACCAAACTCGCGACACAACAACATTTGGCGCATCGTACCAGGCACACATCGGAACACAACTGCTCGGACCCGTCCTCCGTACGGCTTCACCAGACATCATGCCGGAACACGTTATCATCATCATAGTTACCGACCGTCCGGAGAGAACCGAAGGTTGTTTCCTTCGATGTTCGCGGTATGAAAGACGAGGTTAATTCCGAATTTATTTAGTATTTTTTTTTCGTCTCAATTAAGTTTTAATGTATGTATGTATACAATATGTAAAGAAAACCCTGTCCGACCCAAAAGGAAAATAAAGGTTAGGTAAACACATGACTAAATATAATATAAAATTTTACATAATCATCATAGTAACAATACTAATGAATTTTTAAATAATCATTTTTTCCCGGGAATTAATTCCAATTTCCCCGAAATTTGGTAATTTTTAAAAAAGTGACAACACCGGTTTTATTATAAGCGAATAGCGACGCGACCATGTCACAGGTGCCCCCCGCCACCCGTGCACCGCACATGTATTAAGTTACCTCTTTTTGCGAAATAATATTTATTTTTTTAGGGGGATTTTTTTAAAAGTTTTGCCTGTCTTTGTATCCATTAATAGAATCAGTTATCGATACCTAACAATACCTTCACGGATCGGACAGGGTTTTCTTTACATATTGTATAATTTAAAATCATTATTCATATATTTGTTCTCTATGCATTTCTAAACTATTGATCAGAAGACCAATTTATGGTATGAACGTTCTTGAACTAACATAAATTGCCGCTCTGATTGTGATGAATCTTTGGAAGGGTATTCCGAGCACGCCTGGGTGGGTGTTCCTCAGAAGTGTTGCAAACACAAGGCAAAACGAAAAAGTACTACTCTAGGAGGTCTTGTATCATGTTTCTGTTTTTTTTTTCGTCTTATACTTGATGTCGTATTATAGATGCGTGTACAAACATATAAACTCACATACACGTTTGTGTATGAGCCAGACTCGTAACAACTACCACGATAGAAACCACCAGTCGTTACGGGTTGATGGAGCCCTCAAAAGTCCAACTATTAGTCTAATTGCAATGCTGCAATATCGCCTTCGGGTTGTGGAGGTCAAACGGCAGTCGCTTCACGTAAAATATCGAAGTTTAGCCAAAATCAGCAGTTAGACTGGTAAAGCGGAACCCAGATTTTTAGGCTGAAAAGCTTCGAATGCGACTGGGATTAATGCTGAGATGATGATGAGTGGTATAAGGAACGGAGTGTAAAGTTCACTCATCCTCCATAAAAGGGAGGATCTTCCGACCAGATGGGTGTTGTGTCTGGTGGGCACTTTGACGACATATTTTAGGAAGTTAAAAACATACTAACGCCATAATTATTATTTGATTACTAATTAAATTTACAAGTACAGAAAAATACACATCATCGAGATTGCGTTATTAATTTACATAAAAATAATGACCCACATAAATATATGTGGGATAAACATTGTACCTATTTAAAAGAACGCAGATTACCCAAATGTTAAAATGGAACGCAGCGGATGAAAGAAAGAGAGAAGTATGTGTGCGAGTGAGAGAGGAGTAATGGAGAGTGTGTGTACGACGAACAGCCACGGTGAACGCTGATTTTTCTTATAAAGTGTTAAAATAAAAGTTTCAACTCTTGGAGCTCGTTTATTTTGCCATACAATCCCATATAATTGGGGGCTCGTCCGGGATTGGCAAAAATAACGACACGGGTTCGAGTTTGAAGACGACGGACGACGGAGACCGGCGGCGGCGCGTGGCGTGGTGCATTTAATTCAAAAACTCAACGTACGACGGCATCGGCAACTAAAACATGACGAAAGACGAATCACGTTCGGGCCAAAGCTCGATGTTGTATCTCACGATGGATCTGATACCTAAATTCACCGGTCAAGATAAAACTTATCCGGTTACGCGATGGATTCAGGACGTGGAAGAAAATGGAGAAATATGTGGTTGGACACCGTTACAACAGCTGTTGAAGGCACGGAGGTCCCTATCAGGCACCGCACAGCTATGGATGGAAGCTGAACGCCCTCACAAAACATGGGAAGAACTCAAAGCGGCCCTGAGTAAAGAATTCCCTGACACAGTCGACATCAAAGCAATCCACGAGCTTATGAGCCAGCGGAAGAAAAGACGTGACGAGAGTTGTATCGACTATATGATGGTCATGAAGGCGTTAGGGAAAAGAGGAAAGATTCCCGATTATGTGGCCATTAAATACATCGTTGATGGCATAGTGGACCACGAAACCAATAAAATCATGCTTTACGGTGTCACGTCGTATCCTGAACTTAAAGAGAAGTTTAAAATCTACGAGACGATTAAGGAAAAGATGAAACTGGAACATTCTAGAAGTACCTACAGAAACGAAAAACGCGGCAACGTACGGCATGAGAAAACGTCGAAAAGGTGTTATAACTGTGGTGAAGGTGATCATGTGTCGGAAGATTGTCCGCAGAAGGCACAAGGTCCAAAGTGCTTTAACTGCAACGAATATGGTCATATTTCATCGAAATGTCCGCATAAAAATAACAAGGAGGTAGGCGGCCGCAAGGAAGATTCGAGTTCATCAAAATGGTGGCGTAGTTCCGGCGATAGAAAAGGACAAAACAACGAAGCATCGACGAGTGGGAGCGGGAGCGGCGAACGAGTGAGCAAACAAGCAATGTTCGGTCAATCATCGTTCAACGCGGATGATACGTCACACTCACAGAATGACATTGACAAGATGACAGATGACAGGAGTAGCGAATGTCAAAGTCAAACCGAGTATGACATCTACGACGTAAACAAACAATCACAATGGGAAAAACCTTTGAAGATCGTAGAATTATGTGGAAAAACGACAAGTGCGCTTATTGATTCGGGCAGTGACGTGAACTTGATATCTTCTGAGTTTTGTGCTAATGTCAGTAAAGTGATGAACAATAACATAACACTATCCGGACTGGGTTCCACTAAAGTGGAGCCATTAGGTTGTTTAACAACAAATGTTGTGATCGACGGTACGAAATACGACGATGTGTTATTCTACGTGGTACCTAAAGACTGTATGCCTTTTAATGTAATCATAGGTCACGAATTTCTTAAGAATGTTATAATGGTTATGAATGGTAGTGCTGTGTGGATGAAACCTGTGGAATGGGTGAACGAAATCAATTGTTTCAGTTGCAGTGTTGAGGTTGGTCATGTGAGTAATACTAACCTTAAAGAAGAGGTTGTTCAGATGGTTGAGAGCTATCAACCATGCCAAATCAAAGAAGCTCCTATCCAGCTGAAAATAATTGTAAAAGATGACGTCCCGGTGGTACAACATCCACGACGCATATCACTAAAGGAACAGGTGGTAGTTGCAGAACAAGTTGCGGAGTGGCTGGAGCAAGGAATTGTACGCGTAAGTTACTCTGAATATGCCAGTCCATTAGTTCTAGTTCGCAAAAAAGATGGTGCTATAAGGGTGTGTGTTGACTATAGAAAATTAAATAGTAAAATCATAAAGGATGAGTTTCCATTGCCGATTATCGAGGATTACATTGACAAGTTGGCTGAGGCAAAAGTATTTAGTGTACTGGACTTAAAGAATGGATTTTTCCACCTGAGTGTCAGCAGTGAGTCTGTGAAGTACACTGCATTTGTTACACACCATGGTCAGTTTGAGTTTTTGAAAGCCCCATTTGGCTTGTCTGTTTGCCCAAACTACTTTATGCGATTTGTGACCATTATCTTCAGAGAATTGATATCCAAAGGGATTGTTCTAATATTTGTCGATGATATTCTTATTCCAGCCAAAGACGAACAGGAAGCTGTGGATAGATTAAGAGAAGTATTAAGAGTGGCATCTGAATATGGCTTACAAATAAACTGGAAGAAAGCACAGCTGATATGTCGAAGCATAACTTATTTAGGTCATACAATTGAGGATGGACAAGTAAGGCCTGCCAGCGAAAAGATCGATGCTGTAACGAAGTTTCCAGAACCCAAAACAACTAAGCAATTACAAAGTTTTATCGGATTGGCATCGTACTTCAGGAAGTATATTCAGAATTTTGCATCTATAGCACGGCCACTTACAGATTTACTTAAGAAGGATGTTGATTTCAAGTTTAATGATGAGCAACGGTGTGCATTCAATTGTTTGAAGGAACGTTTGACTACTAAACCGGTTTTACGAATATTTAATCCAAGATTAGAGACAGAAATGCATACAGACGCATCACTTCTGGCTTATGCTGCTATACTCATGCAGCGATCTGATGATGACGGCGGACTACATCCCGTATATTTCATGAGTCGTAAAACGAATGATGCAGAAAAAAAGTACACCAGTTATGAGCTCGAAAGTCTAGCTATTATTGAAGGGGTAAAAAAATTTAGACACTACTTGTATGGTATAAAGTTTAAAATCGTCACTGATTGCCAAGCATTCCAGATGACACTTAAGAAAAAAGATTTGAGTACGAGGGTTGCAAGATGGGCATTGCTTCTGCAGGAGTTTGGCTTTGAGGTTGAACATCGGCCAGGAACGAGGATGAAGCATACTGATGCATTAAGCCGTAACCCATATGTAGCGGTAGTGACACTGCATGATGAGATCAGACGAGCACAGCAGTTGGACGATGGTCTAAAAGCTATATTAGAGATTTTACAGGAGAGAACTTATGGTGACTATTATGTTGATAATGGATTGCTGTACAAAGGAATGGAAAAGCATTTGGTGGTCCCAAAGTCCATGGAAAATGAAATCATCAAAAGGGCTCATGCGAATGGACATTTTTCAAAAAGAAAGATGATTGAATTAATAAGTAAAGATTATTTTATTAAGAACCTTGATAAGAAAATAGAAGAGTTTGTTACAAGTTGCATTCCATGTCTATTAGCTACGCGTAAAGAGGGAAAACAAGAAGGATTCCTAACCCCGATTGAAAAGGAAGATTCACCATTGCACACACTTCATTTGGATCACATTGGTCCAATGACTGAGACGAAGAAGCAGTATAACCATATTCTCACGATTGTAGACGCATTTACTAAGTTTACGTGGATATTTCCCACTAAAAGTACCACCAGTAAAGAAACCATAGAAAAGTTGAAAATCCACCAACAACATTTTGGTAATCCAAGCCGGTTTATTACGGATCGGGGAACGGCCTACACGAGTCGTGACTTCCAAGAGTATTGCAAAGAAGAGAACATACAACACATCAAAATTACGACGGGAGTGCCAAGAGGAAATGGGCAAGTGGAAAGGGTTCATCGTACTATAATTTCTGTTCTTACAAAGATGTGTATTGAAAACCCTACTCTGTGGTACCGCCATGTAAGTAAACTACAGCGTGCTCTAAATAGTACTTTTCAGCGAAGCATAAATACTACACCTTATCAACTATTGATTGGGACTAAGATGAGAATGAAGGAAGACACTGAGATTTACAATTTGCTTTTAGAAGAAGGAAGAGAAAGCTATTCAGAGGAGAGAGAAAAACTCAGAGAGAAAGCCAAAGAACAAATTTTACAAGTTCAAGAAGAAAACATAAGAAATTTCAATAGGAAGAGAAAAGAAAGTATGAAATATAATGAAGGAAACTGGGTGGCAATTAAACGCACGCAGTTTGGCACGGGAATGAAGCTGAAAGCCAAATATCTAGGGCCCTATCAGGTTGTAAAAGTAAAGAGGAACGACAGATATGAGGTGAAGAAGCTAGACCCTAACACTGAAGGCCCTGGAGTAACCTCTAGTTCGGCAGACTACATGAAGGTGTGGCCAGGTTTCAACTCCAAAACCTAACAGGTGAGAGTCGCTCAACTTAACTTTGTGTTTGTGTTGTACGTATGAAAGGGTATGTGCAAAGTCTTGTTGACACCATGTATTCTTTGCTTTATCTGATTACTGACATGTGTTTGTAAATGTTACGATGTTAAGTTAGTTATAAGGAGATCTGTACTATGCCTACTGCTGTGTTAATTATCAGCTTGTAAACCTGTTTATTTAAGAATAATAAGTTAAGCAAAATGTTGTATTAGTAGTTAAGTTGAATTTATGTTGAAAGCAAGGGATGAATGTTTGTGTGGATGTCTGAGGACAGACATGGATCAGGATGGCCGACTGTGGGATAAACATTGTACCTATTTAAAAGAACGCAGATTACCCAAATGTTAAAATGGAACGCAGCGGATGAAAGAAAGAGAGAAGTATGTGTGCGAGTGAGAGAGGAGTAATGGAGAGTGTGTGTACGACGAACAGCCACGGTGAACGCTGATTTTTCTTATAAAGTGTTAAAATAAAAGTTTCAACTCTTGGAGCTCGTTTATTTTGCCATACAATCCCATATATATTTTGTTGTACTTAGGACTATTTGAAACCACTATCATATCTTTTTCAAGGAATTCTCAAGGACATTTTCTTAGCAATAGATGGTAATTTGCACTCTTCTCCTGAAAAATGCACATAAATTTAACCGCAACTTCCTCAAAAGAGTGAATAGCGATGCAATATAAAAGTCGGACGAATATTTTGTAGCTTTCTTGTATTGCATTCTGTGGCAAATTGAATTCTCGCATACAAAGTGATGCGGTCACCTCGAGAGGACCAACTGCTTATGTAAATGTATCTACCTAATAGCCACGAAGCGTAGGAGGCACATGTATTTGTATTCCATCTTGTTTTTGTTGGGAGAAGATTTAGTTTTACAGGTTTTACTCTGGCTTGTATTTTTAATGGTGGTTGGATGGAACAGAAAATATTGAAGTCCTTAATCTGTTAGACAAAACTAGATTATTGAGAGCACATTGTCTATTGAACAGATTTGCCGTTGGGATCGAAAATGGTGACCGCTTACCGGAAGTCGTAGCGTTGGAAGACCCACGGGGTGGATCCATAAAATGTCCTTATGTAGAATGCAAGGTGCTGGGTGTCGCGACGCAAAACTTACAGAAGAGACGAGGCGGCGGTCTCTTCTGGGCTTTGGGGCATCGGCTTGTTTTGTATGTTTTGCATTGCCACTCTTCTATACATTTTATATGAAAGGGACGCGGTAGAGATAAATGTTCCTGCCCTATCTGCGTCTTATGTTTTTTCTGTGTGTGCCCAAGAATCCGCTGGATGATTCAGAAATAAACCCGGTTGACTTGACAATGTCTGAGCATGGTCTATATCGAGTAGTAGCCGTCATATAAATGAAATGAAGATTGCATGTTAAAAAAAATCCTATAATTTGAACTAAACAGTGCCTGTCATGAATAGAGCAACACATATCCGGCACTCTTCTTTAAATTAATTATTTACGAGACTCCTTTCACGGAGAAAGTATTCCCACTTTAAAATTCCAAAATGTACAATATTAATTCAACAAATTACCTAATGCACATCACACGGCTAAATTCCCTTGGGATCACTCACGAAATTTCCTGTTCCCGAGGTGCGAAACAAGTGGCAACACTGAAGCGCCACCTAACGATGCCGACGTCACCACGCCGTCGCATTGTGAATATTGAATGAGCACCACTCTTATTTGAATGGGCCACGATGCTTAGGTACATAATAAATACGAACAGAAGGCCATGTCTATACAGCGGGCGTAAAACTCATACACACAAATTATTGTTCATAGCGATGGTCTCAGAAAACGTTAGGTTACGTTCTCTACGACAGACGCTATCGACAGCGTGTAGTGACGTCATGAGGGACAACTGATAACCCGCTGGTCCCTCTTTCATGATCTATTGCTTCATTCGAGAAAATACCTAGCACGTCACGGTGTCCATTGCTGTGCATTTTTACTACCAATAGATGCGTGCGGAGTATGACTATGGTTTGTCGCAACTGGACATCCGTTGCGAACAGTTTGAAAAGGCGACAACGCCTGTGTATTTACGAAATATTTAGCCGTCGTCGAAGACGGATGACATAAACGCGGTTTTTTTTTTATGCGAAACCCGAAACACGTGTCCAGTATATTTAAGTAAAGAATCTATGTACAAATTTTCAAAAAGATGTCATGAAAAACCACAAAATTATGAGCTTATTAGGCTACTTAGCAGTCCCAAAAAAAATATGGTCCACGCTTCGCTCGGGCGGGCCTGCCATGCGTTGACTTCTGTCGTCAGCTGTTAGGCAGGCGTACGCAGTACTATGATCTATCGTAAACTGCGTGGCGCGCTCGGTAACCACACATGGTGTACACCAAACAAGCATACATGGTGTACAAATGTATTCAGGTTGCACATAAACAAAAGATAACGTTGTATATATGCGTACATTTTCCCTCGTTCTAAGAACCAACCTTCTACTAGACCTATCTATTCTGTGCCTTTGGCATCGGCCGTACTTGAGTATCGGTACTTATTATTAAAACAGGAAAATGGAAACGAATCTTAGATGTAATGGAACCGAGGGAGTTTGATTTGTGTTTTACAAAGTGGTTTCTTCGAAACTCGTCTGAGGGGTTTTCAGTGTGAAACGAGAAATGGTTAATAGATTTTGTGAATCTCTTTTGTTTTGGTGTTGTTGAAATGTCCATTATTGTTATAATTATATGGCAGTTTAATCTCATAACTCTATAAATAAAATTAGATTATTACATAATGTAATCTAACTTTAAGTCCAGACTTAACCTTTGAAACAGATTTGTATTTCTAACTTTATTCATTATTGAGTAAAAGTTCTTAATACAAAAGTGACAACTTAGTACTGAACAAAGGTGTTGTTTCTTTTTAATAATTATAAACTAGTGCTTGACTGCGATCCCGCCTGATGGTAAGCAGTGATGCAATCGTTGACGGTAAAGCGCACTAGTTTATTAAGCCTATTCACTTAAAAAACTTAGGAATAGGAAGGATGACGGCAGTTGAGCCAGGTGATGCAATGTTAAACCCGAGACCAACACGACCAAACGATGCTGCGCTAGAGGGAGATTGATCTGGAGACTCTCCACAACCAAACTCCCGACATAACAACATTTGGCGCATCGTACCCGCCACACATCAACAGCAACACAACTGCTCAGACCTGTCCTCCGTACGGCTTCACCAGACATCATGCCGGAACACGACGAATCGCTTGGCGGCAAGACTTTGTCTGGTGGGTGGTAACTACATTTTTATTGTCGCCTCGTTTGTGGAATGCATGGCCAATTGACATAAAACGTGCGCAGTCGTTGCAGGAATTCAAGAGACTAATGAGGGAACAATACTTGTCGTTAGATCTTGTTCAACCAAACAATTTTTGGCTAATTTATTTGCTTACCTGTTATGTTCAGTACCTATGTATTTTTTTATGTATTTGTGTATCTATTTTAGTATATTGTATTAATAATATTTGCACCAACGACAGTCCCACTTGTGGCTCGGGAGAATTTATCCCTTCTTTCGTTGCCTGGAAGAGATCGCATTAGCGATAAGGCCGCCCATTCTATGATTTCTTTTATATTGTATGTATTTTGTTTGATGTTTGATTGGTGCACAATAAAGAATAATAAATAAATGGTTAGGTGCATAACTCAATAACTATTTAAGTGGTTTAAACCTGGTCTAAATATTCCCATGTTTTGTAAAAAGGGGGAAGTTCTTTCATGTGGTGATAGTATTATGTATGGCGATGCTTGCATATTTTAGAAAAGGGTTCCGTACCATTGATTTAAGAAATTAAAGGATTTAAGTTATTTGTATGAAAGATTACGCGGTAATAAGCGGTTTACGATATACGAGGTATTAAAAAAAACTGCTTACTAGATCTCAGTGAAAACAATTTTCCACTTTTTCCACTTTAGAAGCGTCTGTCACGCAAACTATTCGGTTTAGAAAAAAAAAGTTAGAAATCTCTATATTATTTTTGAAGACCTATCCATAGATACCCCACACGCATGTGTTTGATAAAAAAAAATAATTTTGAATTTCATTTCTAAGTATGGGGAGCCCCCAATATTTATCACTTTTTTTTTTATTTTGCATCAAAATCTTAATGCGGTTCACAGAATACATCTGCCTACCAAGTTTCAACAGTATAATAGCTCTTATAGTTTCGGAAAAAAATGACTGTGACATACGGACGGACAGACAGACATGACGAATCTTAAGGGTCTGTTTTTTACCATTTGGCATACGGAGCCCTAAGAACACTTACCCACAATAGTTTGGAAGTAGGAGCAGTAGGTGTGTTTGTCGTTTACCAGAACAGTGCACTGAACAGGTGAAGTAAACATCGTCCTCTACATTCTACACGGTAGTACGGAATGCGTTAGACAGAAACCGGTGTGGCCGGATCATCCGCTCCAGATTCTCACTCCAGAAACTCTGATCCTCAGACATGAGTGACCAACTACAGAGAGAGGTAGTTCATAAAAACCATTACAATTATTGAATAGCACCAGTCTGGCCTGGTCCCACTATATATACTATATACTGATTCCCTGGTGTCGTGGAGACCACTATCCTTCGTCTTACAAAGGTAGGATGTTAAAGGAATCTCGAAGATTTTCACAGTTTATAAAAAAGGTGTAATGTGTAAAACTTGCAGTCAACAAATCGGAATTTGAAAACCAAATAGCAAGTAATCTTTTTTTAATTAGGCGTTAATGTCCCAGTTTCGGGCAGAAGCCTCCCTACTCTCCATCCACCTCACTTTCCCTAGAGCTACCAAGGACCAATTATTATTAAAGGAGTCCAGCTAATCTTGCCTTCTCTATCTGGGCCCGTCGCAATGTCGTTTTTGGCCCATTCATCGTCTAACATGCAGCAGATGTTTCCAGCTCTGTTGCCAGTGATGACTTACGGAACTGAAACGTGGTCGCTCACAATGGGCCTCATACGAAGGCTCAGAGTTACATAAAGGGCGAAGGCTCCGTGATTGTATCAGAAATGAGGAGATCAGCAGAAGTACTAAAGTTACCGACATAGCTTTTCGAGTTGCTACAATTAAGTGGCAGTGAGCAGGGCACCTTGATCATAGAACCGATGGCCGATAGAGCAGTCAGGTTCTGGAGTGCGGCCACTTACCGGAAGACGCAGTGTAGGGGAGTGGGGGTCCACCTTGTTGGGGAGTCCCCCAACCAGGTGGACCGATGACCTGGTGAAGGTCGCGGGAAGCCGATGGATGC
Source organism: Sesamia nonagrioides (assembly GCA_017933935.1). Lineage (NCBI taxonomy): Eukaryota > Metazoa > Arthropoda > Insecta > Lepidoptera > Noctuidae > Sesamia > Sesamia nonagrioides. The sequence goes on from JADWQK010000461.1 coordinate 1,250,558, forward strand.
GGGCAGCATAAGACCGGTCATCATGAAAAGCCTTGGGGGAGGCCGTTGTCCAGCAGTGGACCTCTATAGGCTAAAGAAGAAGAATATGCCAGCTTTCTACGTGACGTCAGTTATTTTAGTGATGGAAGAGATTGTTATATTCATAAACCGATCCACAAGTATAAGATCCAGAATACTCTGTTCCATAGTTCTTTGACAAGCCTCGAGAGTGGACTTCTATTGACTTTTAAAGTCCACGTATGAGAAACTTAAGTGAGGATAGGGTGAATAGACATTTTTATTATTCAATATTAATATAAGCCTTTATATCACAACACCTAAAGGTGAGGGATAAACATTTTTCTTATAAAGACACGGATGAGGGTCGACAGTGAAGTGGCATATTAAATTATGTGTGACGTAAGGTAAGGAGGGATAATCCTACAAAGTCGCGCTACTTAATTGAACACGGCACGTATAATCCTACTTTTTATAGCAATCCCTGTTATGTTAGCTTTAATTATGTCATTAGAGGAGTAGCCACAAAACCATAAATAATCAGGATACTGTTTTGGTGGACTCAGGATTTTGGTTCCTGTATTTTTTTAAAAGGGCTTATCTCACTTTATGTGTATTAAAATATCCTTTGCTGAGGATTGTTGGACAGTAGAAATAAAGTGCAATCAATAAAATCATACAATCAAATGAAGAATCTATGTTTTATAGAACAGCTTTTGACGATCTAGACTAGGTAACTTGAATGTATTGCATGGTTAGTCAAAACAGGTACAGGTAACTGAGAATGAAAATATTGAAACTGTCTTCAACATTTTCAAGTCAAATATCAAGAAGAACTTACGTCTTAAACTTGAACACTAATAAACAAAACAAACCAAAGCATGGGATAACTGTTAAAATTATGCAAATATCATATTCCTCGGATAAAAATATTATCTGGCGTTGGATTAATCGTCCCAAAATCAATGCAAGTCAGCCCTAATATAAACCATTTCTCTAAAAACAGAAAATTGGTAAGATTTCTTTTTGCCAATTATAATAAAATCTGGCAACTTCTTAAGGATTTTAACAAAGATCCTGAATGTATTTACGATTTCCTTACGACCATAATAATAGGCTTAGTGAGGAGCCATTTTATTGGACAATGATGTTCCCCGTCGAAGCTTTTATTCAGGTCGCCTATAAAAACAGCAATTGAATTGTGTCCAAAAAAAATTAAGATTGACAATATCTTGGTCAAAATAAAATTACTTTTTGACAACATATTTTAGGTTTGAAGCGTTTTCCCAAATATGTTTTGGTAAGCTTTCAGTCCAACCGGGAGCAGCTTAATAGCATTTTGCATGAAGTGACTTCCTATCTGACCTCCACAACCTATGAGACCCTTGGTAAGACTGGTTGTAGTAGACCTTCGGACTTCTTAAAAGGAGAGTCTAGTGCAGAGGAATTCGAAAAATAGGTATTTGAAGAAACTATTTGGCGACCTCCGTGGCGCCAGGTGCTGATTGGCCTAGGTCTTGGATGTTTATATAAATATGTATCTATTATAAATACCTGTAGTATCATTGAGTTAGTATCCCATAACACAAGTCTCGAACATACTTTGGGGCTAGCTCAATCTGTGTGATTTGTCCGTATATAGTTATTTATTGCCATCGCGCCGCTTCCAACCTCTTCGCGTAAAGTTCAAAAGGGACAGTTGCAACTCAGGCTGATTTTACCTACAAAAAATTTGACCAAAAGACGTAAGGATTAATGCTGTATTGTTTAAAATCGCTTTGAAATTAGCAAATATTTGTCGTAAAAACTAAATGACAAAAAAAATGTTATCGTGGGATATCCATAAGTGATAGATATACAATATGTAAAGAAAACCCTGTCCAACCCATAAGGATAATAAAGGTTAGGTAAACACTTGACCAAATATAATATACAATTTTACATAATCATCATAATAACAATACTAATGAATTTTGAAATAATCCTTTTTTCCCGGGAATTAATTCCAATTTCCCCGAAATTTGGTAATTTTTAAAAAAGTGACAACACCGGTATTATTATAAGCGAATAGCGACGCGAGCACGTAACAGGTGCCTCGTGCCCTGCCCCCCGCCACCCGCGGAAGGGGTTGTTTACCGCACATGTATTAAGTTGCCTCTTTTTGCGAAATAATATTTATTTTTTAGGGTGATTTTTTTTTTAAGTTTAGCCTGTCTTTGTGGGCATTAGTAGAATCAGTTATCGATACCTAACAATACCTTCACGGGTCGGACAGGGCTTTCTTTACATATTGTATACCATCGTTGACTTTTCTGTAGACATTTTCAATGTGTACAATATTTAGCACATTATTTTGATAAATCTCGTAGAGTTCAGCCTTTAACTGCAAACGCGGAAAAAAATTAACTATTTATGACATCAATTAGAAACCTCAAAAATAATTGTGTTTCTTAATTATTTAATGGATGTACATAAATAAACCTTCCTCTTTAATCATTCCATCTATTAAAAATACTTGCATCAAAATCCGTTGCGCAGTTTTAATGGTTAAATCATACATAGCCCTATGTCCCTATGTATGATTAAATCTTTAAAGTACTTTCTTTTTAAAAAGCGATTTTGTTTTATACTATGCAGTGATTTCTGCTGTATATACTAGTCTCCTATAGCATCCAATTCAAAAACTCAACGCTACTAATTTCATACAGCTGATACTAAAATCCTGCGAAGTACATCGCTCGACCTATTCTGACGTCCTACCTTACAAAACAAAAGAATAAAGCTAAAAACTTTTTCACTATTCAAGAATATTAACAAACGTTCAAAAACACGCATTCTCATGAATTACCTATTCTCACCATCTGTTTATAAGGCTCCTACAAATTCAAATGGCGTACGATATTTCTCGTATCCAGTGGCACATCAATCTATGCCAAGTAATTCTGTCAAGAAACCGGTGGCACCGTAATTTATAGTTCAATTTCTCAAGTTAGATGACCATTCGAACTGTTCCCCGCTAATTGTCCGTCTTAATCGAAATTCTGCCTATTAAGAGTACAGAATTGTATTCAGAAACTGTTTTCTCTTAATTCCCTGACTTGGAGGATTGTCTAGGATGGACAAGGTTAATGGTGGTGGAATTAAACGAAATGGTGGAAACCTTAATTGCTTTAAATGTCAGTTATGAAATTTGAATTCCATTGCGATCGAAATCAGCACACTAATTGGGTAGCACGTTAACAATATTGATGGCTTTCATTTTTGACAGTTCAACGAAATACATTTCGTTATACAGGGTGGCCCATCGATTGACGTCATAAAAAAAAATTTAGATCCGGCATTTCGTGGGGTATCCGAAACACCCCCATGTATGTTCCGCGATATTTCATAGTTTTCGAGTTATGATTTTTTTTTTTTTACTTTTCGAGGAATTTCAACCGGACAAGTATAAAAATTGTTTTATTTTTTTTTTAATTAAGACTTCTTAAGATTTTTTTTTGCAACAGAATCCTCATGTGCTGTACTTTAATACATAAAATAACTAGCTTCGTAACTTTGATGAAAATTACGAAAATGTTGGTCAGAATTAAAAACAATACGTTCCGTGAATTAAGCCTTTAATTTTCAACTTTACATTAAAAATCTAATCAAGTATTATCTGCACTTCTTATTTACTCTCAAAAATGCGCCAGACTCTCAGCTTTCATAATCAGAAGACAGAAGTAGTACTTTAAAGCAAGTTTGGCTAAAACCGGTCTTCAAAACACCAAGGTGGCAAAATTCATAAAATTACGTATCTGATTACATTTGTTTTTTTTTTGCATTAACTATTATTTCTGAGGCAAATTAATGATTAAGAAAGCTGAAAACCTATCGTGTAAGTGAGATAAGGAAAAAAAAGTAGATTTTTATGTACGAATCTTTATTTAAATTTACAATAAATTTTCAAAGTGGCCACCGCCAGCGGCAATGCACATTCTACATCTGAGTAAAAAATTGTGTTTTAATCTGCGGAACGCCTGTCTGTTTTCATTCACTACCCGTTTTGCTTCTAAAATCTTCTGCCTCAGTTCTTGTTCACTGGAATACTCCCGGGCGTATGCTGTTGTGCGGTCTGGTGTTCTCAATGGCCAATTAATTGGTCCATTAGAATTGCCGAGCAGACTTGATGGACCAACTTACAAAAACTTCTTAGAGAATGACTTTGAAGATTTGCTTGAAGATGTAAATCTACAACTAAGACGCACTATGATATTTCAATGTGACGGCGCTCCGTGTCACTACGCGACACAAGTCCGGGATTATTTGAATGAAGAATTTCCTAACAGATGGATAGGAAGCGGTGGACCGATTCCATGGCCTCCGCGCTCACCTGACCTCAACCCCATAGATTACTTTATTTGGGGCTATTATAAGGAAACAGCATACGCCCGGGAGTGTTCCAGTGAACAAGAACTGAGGCAGAAGATTTTAGAAGCAAAACGAGTAGTGAATGAAAACAGACAGGCGTTCCGCAGATTAAAACACAATTTTTTACGCAGATATAGAATGTGCATTGGCGCTGGCGGTGGCCACTTTGAAAATTTATTGTAAATTTAAATAAAGATTCGTACATAAAATTCTACTTTTTTTTCCTTATCTTACTTACACGATAGGTTTTCAGCTTTCTTAATCATTAATTTGCCTCAGAAATAATAGTTAATGCAAAAAAAAAACAATTGTAACCAGATACGTAATTTTATGAATTTTGCTACCTTGGTGTTTAGAAAGCCCGGTTTTAGCCAAACTTGCTTTAAAGTACTACTTCTGTCTTCTGATTATGAAAGCTGAGAGTCTGGCGCATTTTTGAGAGTAAATAAGAAGTGAAATAACACTTGATTAGATTTTTAATGTTAAGTTGAAAATTAAAGTCTTAATTCACGGAATGTATTTTTTTAAATTCTGACCAACATTTTCGTACCTTTCATCAAAGTTACGAAGCTAGTTATTTTATGTATTAAAGTACAGCACATGAGGATTCTGTTGCAAAAAAAAAATCTTAAGAAGTCTTAATTTAAAAAAAAAATAAAACAATTTTTATACTTGTCCGGTTGAAATTCCTCGAAAAGTAAAAAAAAATTCATAACTCGAAAACTATGAAATATCGCGGATTATACATGGGGGTGTTTCGGATACCCCACGAAATGCCGGACCAAAATTGTTTTTTATGACGTCAATCGATGGGCCACCCTGTATACGTTGTCGAATAGACAATTAGACAGTGACAAGAGACATTTTTCGAACCTACGGGCCAATGGAATAGCAATAAGCTTCACAATGATTCCAACTGATAGGAACAGTATGTTACGTTATTACGGTGCAGCACACGAATTTCGTAACACATCAACAATATTCATTTTTGACAGTTCAACGATATACATTGCGTTATACAGTATGTTAAATAACAGAGGGCGTTCCCTTAAACTCGTTAATATATATCATTAATAGATTAAAATAAAAATATCAGCATAGAAAAATAAGCATAAAATAATCCCAATAAAAAGCAATTATAATTGAAAATAAATTTGAAACCTCCTGTTTTAAATCAAAATAGTAGCGCGGAATAGTATCTACCTAACGTTGCATTGCCCAACACACATCAACCAACACACATCAATCAATTAGATCTTAGATCGCCGTGGCTCGTCATTCATAAATAAATTGCGACGTTGCCGTCTTTCATGTTCGCGTGTACAGTGTGTTTCTTTTACATGTCAATTTAAATTTTTATTGAATATTTTCATATTGAAAAAATTTTAAAACATTTTGTTTTCGAAAGGAAATATTTTTTTTAGCATGTATGTATGCTATGTCCGATGTCGACTATTCTGCCAATGCAAGAAGTGGATTGGAGAAGCAACAGTGTACAAAAACAATAATAATAATAATTTACGTTATATAGGTTGTTAAGAAGACAAATTTTTCGAACATAACAATATGAAAATTAGCAATATCCTTCAAAATTATTCTAATTGATCGCGTGTTACGCAATAGTAGGGTCTGATAAAATATAAAAAAATAACAAAATATCACAACAAAAACAACAAAATATAAAAAAAAAATAAAAAGAATATAATAATAAAATATCACGGCAAAAACATCGGCAGTAGCTTCCAGCTTCTTTGTTCTAGTTAACTACATAGATTAATGTAGCCCAGTAGGTGATGTGGCAGGGCGATTGTGGAAAGACATCTAGTGAATATCGTTCCTTACGTCATGCAGAAGCAATGTCACAATCGTAACTTCTTTAATAACAGTCCGCAGTTTGGATCCCGTGTGACGTAAAAACTGATGAAGATGTGAGCGCCACATAACTTTATCTACCCTTTCGACGAACATAGACGTCACTTCTCCTTAATTCTTCGGGTCACTAACCCAACCATGATCGACGTATGCGCGTATAGATGTACTATGTAAATTATCTTTTCTCCCTACATCATTATGGAAATTTGTTCTTTTGAATAATACAGAAGTAGTCGGATGAAAAGCTGAATATGCGTAAACTTTCGTATTACTTATTTTGATGACGTCATCACTTTGGGCTTATTAACGAACTTGGCTCATTGAATCTGTTTCGAATTCCTTATTCTCAGTTCAAAATTTGTATTAAAATAGATTATTTGCGTGACAAAACAAAATTAAAGTTGTCTCGAATAAAATTCTAAGCAATTTACTCACAAAAACTTATTCCTCAGTGACATTCAGTTGAATGCTCATATTAATCACGAATATTAAAAAACTGGCTGCGTCCCGCGGCTTTACCTGCATAAGTTTTGAGCGCGTACAAATGTCAGTATAAAAAGAGTACCATGTGTTAACCATGATCATAAACCATTCGTGTATCAAATTTTATCTAAATCTGTTAAGTACTTTTTGCGTGAAAGAGTATTTAACAAATATACATTTATACAAATTTCACGTTTATACTATTAGTAGTATAGGATAATTCGAATGGTGAATGATGATGAATGAAATATAATCCTACTAATAAACGTGAATGCTTTTTTCTCAAAACTACTCACTAATACTATGTAGTACACACAACCAAGGGCCTTATAGTATTTTTATAAATTTGTCATTCCAACACGATTCCATTGTCATTCTATAGTCATCGTGCTAAAAAGATCGTAATCTGCTAGATTCATAATGATCGATCAATTCGGTCAGTCGCCTCGTAATGGAATGGTAATACAATGACATTGCCGTATTGTCAATATTATAAAGCCAGTTAGTAGAAATTATTTTCTAAAAACTACTAATCAATTTGAATATTTATTGATATGGAGTGAAGTGTCAGTGAATGACTACTGGCAAGACATAATGATGTCATTTTGTTAGTACATAGTTTACGAAACTTGTCAAAATCGATCATTATGAGATCACTGATCAATCATTCTGACACTATTGAATTATTAAGCTACGGTCCCTATCTACTCAATGATACTAGTAAAGTTATTCAAAGAGTGTTATTACTTACCACGTGTTCGATAAAATACTTAGCCTTTTGTAGTCCACTGCCGGAGATAGGCCTCTCTGAGGGTGAAAGGTGAATTACAACACTCCGCACAAAGAATACCGCAAATTTTTACCATAATCGATAAAAAGATTGTGTAGCATACTACACAATTTTTTTTGCTGGGTGTAACTCAGTGGATACATTATTGAGTGTATTATTGAGTGGTTATTTAAAAAGCATGAAATTCGAAATTATGTAAGTTTCCATATTAGGTAGGAACACTATTCTCTATATTTCGTTTCACTTTTCCACCAAACAACCAAACATTATTGTAATGTTTCAGGTACTTAATTTAACAATGTAGATATAGTTCAATAAAAAATGTGGGTCTGGGTCAGGGTTGCGAGTTGGTTAAAAAAGAAACCATGACCCTGGTAGAAACCATGACCCTGGTGCAGAGGTAAATGAAGAAATAGCGGTAGGTTTTAGTCAGTAAAAGTAACACGCCCTTCCGCTCTGCCGAAGATCGGGAGAGGTCATTTGATGATTTCCCATCTCAAAAAAAAAGGTGAATAAGCGGTTGAAATTTTCTGAGAATTTTTTGTCAAAATCGAAAAAGTTTTTTTTTTTTGGGACAAAACCCACCACACTGGTCCCAACCCATTGCAACTCCTGAAAGCCAGAATCAACAGTAGAGACCGCCAGAAGAACGCCGAGCAATGAAGCTCGACGAGTCCCGGAGAAACGATACTGTCTTGGGTCCCGCAACGAAATTAATCACAAAAGAATAGCGGAGAAGTTAGAAAAAAAAAAAGTGAAAGAGTTATTTAATATATATTTGTAGTGTTAAATGTATTTTTAAGTAATGTATGTATGCTTTTAGTGTTATAAAATATGTAACTACTAGCTTTCCACCCGCGACTTCGCTCGCGTGGAATTCGGTTACATCGCGATTTTTAGATATCCCTGGGGAATATCAATTTTATTTTTTCAATAAAAGGTAGCCTATGTCCTTTCTCAGGGTCTTAAGATTGTCTGTGCCAAATTTCATGAAAATCGGTTGAAAGGTTTAAGCGGGAAAGTGTAACAGACAGACACACAGAGTTATTACTATGGATAATGAACGGGGACGCTCTTAGTATGTTCGCCTGGAGGAGTCTTTCTCCAATTGGTGTAATCTCACTGAGGGCTTTCATCAGGGTAGCGTTCTCTCTCCTCTTCTATTTTCAATTTTCATAAACTCTAGAATAATCTCCTCCAGTTTCCGCCTCTATGGAGATGACTTGCAGTTGTATCGTCATTCTGCTGCAGACAACGTGGGCTCTGCAATTACTGCATTGAATCATGACCTGGCTTATGTTAACGCTTGGGCTAAGTCATTTGGTTTACAAATTAACCCAACTAAATCACAGGCAGCCGATTCGTTCGCAATGTGGCCTATATTATATCTGTCTTCCCTTTATATCTCGATGGTGTACGCATTGACTTTACTGAAACTGCTAAAGATCTGGGTGTAGTTAAAGACTCCAATCTTTCTTGGCGTGCTTAAGTCAGTGAGGTCTGCCCAAAGTTATATTTCTCCTTACATTCGCTGAAATATCTTCAGAGTCTTCTGACCTTCAAGACTAAAATTTCTTTGGCACAAACACTTATTCAGCCGATTATAGATTATGCCGACGCTAAGCTTGAGCGCTTGCAAAACCTGTGCATTTGCTTTGTTTTCCATATGATCATATTTCTCACCTTCGCAAGGAAGTCAAGTGGCTCCCAACCCGCCTTCGCAGGAATACTAGGATTTTATGTCTACGATGGTCATCTTTGTTTTCCAAATCGCAGTCTCCACTCAAAATCACATTTACCTCCCAAAACCAAAAAATCTAAAAGACGATTACGGCCTACTCCTTCTCACTATTCTTTCTGATTATAATTTTATTCATATACACATCGTGTATAATATTCCGCTTCATTTCAGAGCTTCTTTAAACACAGAACAAGCTGTGATTATATCTGATGTATATCTGTTTATATATCGTGTGATATCAATCTTGGTATCTCACCACAGGTTTACAGCTTATGCTTGTAGCACAACACAGCATGCTACAAAACTACGCAAACCCACTAATGAACAACGTCGTCCAATTTAAAAGAATTTCTCAACGACGTGCGGACAGCTTCCAGCTCTGGAAGTCATTACGGCAGTCTTGTCAAAGAACTCAAAGTTAGTCATAACTCATGGACCGAACTTGGTCAACGCGATTGGAGAAACTTCCCCGCAGTCGCCTAGTGGGGGGGACTTCACAATTGTTTAAGATCTCCACTAATTGTTTAAATGGGAATAGTTCATTGGGTTACAAGAACAGGTGCAGACACCTCTCCAAAAAAACTTATGCTCATTTTAACAGAAAATTTGTTAGTTCTCTTGAATTGTTTGTGTGAATATTATACGTAATAATTTTACTGTTTACCCTGCGTAAACAGTAAAACTATTACGTATAATATTGGACTGATATTTACTGCTTGCTGAATTGTTTGGCCACTGGGCCTTATTCTCCTTTATTTTATCGAGATGATTTTCAAGTGCGAAGACTTATACGTTTTTAAATGATGAAACATTATGCTGCGATAGAAGCATTTTGGCCTCTAGGACTTGATTGTTACTTTTTTTTAAATGTACTTATATAATTTTTTTTATTTTTATATTATCTTCCTGTATGAGTCACAATAAATACTAGGTACTGTCTTTCTTTTTTCTTAAGTAACTAATTAGTCATGTTTCATACAACGCGGCCCAGAAAAGACAACAAAAAATATTTAAATATTAAGATACAGGCAAAGCCCAACCTCCCACGCACTAAAAGCACCTGTACTTCTGCTAAAAACTTATAAAATTCACTCTAAAACTTCAACAAAACCACCGCCTAATACAATGTTAAACATGAGAGTATTTTATTAATAAAGAGCTCACCCAAAAACGTCAACACAACGAAACTTTGATTAAAACTTCTCGCGGTCTGTAGTTGAATGGGAAAAATTTGCAACAACTTACCTTAGTTCAGAAACAATGTGTTCATAACCGGGTATGTAATTCTGAAATTTGTGAAGTACTGTTTGACGTAACGAGAAAACTAAGGTAGAGGTACGTCTTTAGCAGATTCCGGGAACCGTATGAAATTTAACACCACTACTACCAAAACTGTGAAGGAAAACATCTTGAGTAAACCGTCATGTTCTAGAATCAAAAGTTTGTACACGTTGCAAGCTACACTGAGCCCGTATTGTGTTAATTAAGAATACCAGTTGCAGTTTCATCTCTGCGTTTGCGGTCAAAATCTCGCCTGTGAGGTTTCATTTTCTTTTCCAAATAAAGTCTGGCCATGAGCATTTTTTTTAAATGGCATTCGTATTTTTGACATAACAATGAAATTCAATTCTTGATTTATGGCCTTTGTGGGAGAGACGCCACAATTTTACCAAGAAATCAAATATAATCATGGAAGCAAGATACAGTTTTCTTGAATTATTTGAAAATAGAGTACTTTTTTCGGTGTGGTAAATCCTCTTGGAAGGTCAGCCTGTGGCAGGCAAGCCCCTTATTACATATCGTGGATTTTATTTAGATCAGGTTAAAACCAATTAATTGGTTATTAAATTATGCACCTAACCATAGAAATAACAGAAATGACGGGTCTGAGCAGTTGTGTTGCGATCTGTGGCGGGTACCATGCGCCAAATGTTGTTGTGTCGGGAGTTTGGTCGTGGAGAGTCTCCAGATCAATCTCCCTCTAGCGCAGCTTCATTTGGTCGTGTTGGTCTTGTGTTTAACATTGCATCACCTCGCTCAACTGCCGTCATCCTTCCTATTCCTAAGTTTTTTTAAGTGAATAGGCTTAGTAAACTAGTGCGCTTTACCATCAACGATGGCATCACTGCTTACCATCAGGCGGGATTGCAGTCAAGTACTAGTTTATAATTATTTAAAAAAAACGCAGTTTTTATTGACAGCTTAGTTCGATAAAAAGCTACCGCTTTTGTATATAGAATTTTGACTTAGCCAACCACAACAAAGTTTGAAATACAAATACGGGCTTGAACAGTTCCAGACTGGTTAAGTCTGGAACAAAGTTAGATGTGACTAAAGACCATCCGTCGGCGTTCCATCTCACACTTACGCCGGGGGTCGCGAGAACGTGCCATCCCTAAGTAACCACCAACTGGCCGACACTGTAAGCCTGCTTGGATCATTTGCTTATTCCCCCTTGCCAAGTCTAAGAGGGGCGAGCGTGAAACACTACGCGCTGCCACCTCGGGCCCTAATGTGTGGGGAGCGTCGGACATCCTCGAGTTTGCCGCAGCCGTGTCATATTAATAAATTATTACTAAGCAGTACTAGTTGACTTTAAAAAAAAATACATTTTGTGTCATAATCAGCCCATAATGTTCCCACTGTTGGGACACAGACTTCCATTTTGTGTCATCACCATCATCATCATCTCAGCGTTAATCCCAGTCGTATTCGAAGCTTTTTCAACCTTAGAGTCTGGGGTCCGCTTTACCAGTGTAACTGCTGACCTCCATTTCGTGTATTTTTATTACATTATTTTGGTCAGCTGCAATATTTCTTTGTAACTTGTAACCGTTTGTATTTATTTATTTTTTTACTACAAAAAATATTATTAATTTTATTCTATGCGTGTAGCGAAATAACACCGGTGACTATTTTTTCGCTACACAGCCTTCTCCCTCTCATAGAGAAAAGTCTGTATTCCAGTTGTGTGAACATTACAGGCTGACAATGCATGAACTTTCGTGGAGTTAAAGCGTCTCGCAGCGGCCCTATATGCCGTACAATAATGGAACCACATCGTATAAAAACCCGTATACAACGCGGTTTAATTACTGTTTTCGTATAAATTACTAGCTTTCCAGATCGCGCTTTTTAGATTTCCTTCGATAATGTCATTTTTGTCTGGGACAAAAAGTAGCCTATTATTTAATCCAGACTTCTAACTTTACGTCTGCATAATTTCAAAGCAATCGGTTCAGTAGTTACGGCGTGAAAGCGGAACAAACAAACCCACTTTCCCATTTATGATATTATAGTAAGGATGTCATAGAAATACTAAACGTGTCCATGTTCGTACACGGACACGTTTAGTACGTAGTCATGGTTTTAGTTTTTCTTTCATAGCGATTCATGCAGCACTGACAAAACTTACGTACACACAGCGAATAAACCAAACTAGTTACTTATGTTAAGAAAACGTGCATGTACAAAGGCCTTCCTGTGAGCTACAGCATCATCTCTTTTTTTTTAATAATTTTAAACTAGTGCTTGACTGCAATCACGCCTGATGGTAAGCAGTGATGCAATCGTCTATGGTAAAGCGCACTAGTTTATTAGCCGATAAAGTTCCACTTGCCACGGTTGGTCCGTGATTGGAATGGCTTCGTTATTAATGAAGACCTCTCCATATCACGGAAAGTTAGCTCATTGCTGTCGGTTGTTATTCGTGAATCTTTGACAATCGATGAAGTTTATTAGATGCCGGAAAGACCTACAGTCTTAAGAGAGTATCGTTTTTTTTTTTATAATTATAAACTAGTGCTTGACTGCAATACCGCCTGATGGTAAGCAGTGATGCAATCAAAATGCACTAGCTTATTAAGCCTATTCACTGAAAAAACTTAGTAATAGGAAGGATGACGGCAGTTGAGCGAGGTGATGCAATGTTAAGCCCAAGACCAACACGACCAAACGATGCTGCGCCAGAGAGTGATTGATCTGGAGACTCTCCACTACCAAACTCCCGACACAACAACATTTAGCGCATCGTACCCGGCACACATCGCAACACAACGGCTCAGACCCGTCCTCCGTACGGCTTCACCAGACATCATGCCGGAACACGACGAATCGCTTGGCGGCAAGACTTTGTCTGGGGGGTGGTAACTTCTGCCGGCAGCTGATGTTATGGCCTGACACCGAGGAAATCTCAAATCAGAAGTACTTAATATATTTTTGGTAGAAGTACCTATATTATTCATTGAATTTGTTTGGTACAAAAATAATGAATATTTACATTATTTTATAACTAACAATAAACGACCTAAACAACCATTGACAGAAGATGAATAAATGAAACACTAAAAACCAATCGACAGCAGCAATATAAAAAAGCCCCAAAACAACACACGTGATAACTGATTTACCTAGGACTAACTTTAAACAATCTAAAGATTTTTTCATTTGAATGATAAAATTGACATCTGATAGATTTGGTATAGATTACCTACCAAACTGTAAAAATCATTCATTTACCTGGAATTACAAAAAAAAATGCTGTAAAATAAACAAAAGCCTAAGTAAGGAAATAAACACAATAAATTTCCTATTTACCATTAATGCTACAGTTAATTAATCCAGATAATTAACTACAGTGTAATTACTATAGTCAACTGGAACACTTAAGCTGAATTGTAATTAATAGAATCAGATTTGTGTAATCGCCGAATAACTTAACATTCCGGTAAGTGGCCCAGATAGTCTGTCTTCCATTCCAATTTACTAAGGATTAGTTACAAGTGCGTTCGTCTCGTGGAATAGTTTAATTTCCCCACATAGATCTTTATTCCTCGATGGGTGCGGTAGAATAACAACAATGAAGATCGATCGAGGTTTAAACCATAGAAGGTGGACCGAAAGTTACTTAATCAATTTAGACCGTAGATTTATAGTACACTATGGTTTTATTAAAATCTTCGGTAGTGTGCAAATAGTTAGTCTTGGCTATAATTCTTCGATCGTTCTTAACCCTTACGGTCGTCATACATAGTCCGAAGCCGGGAAATCTGACAACCAGTAATTTCAGCGGGTATTTTTTTAATGCTTGACCGCAATCCCGCCTGGTGGTAAGCAGAGATGCAATCGTTGATGGCAAAGCGCGCTAGATTAATAAGAGCCTATTTACTCAAAAAAACTGAGTGAATAGGAAGGAAGACGGCAGTTGAGCGAGTTGATGGAATGTTAAACCCAACACGACCAACGCTGCTGAGCCAGAGGGAGATTGATCTGGAGACCCTCCGCCACCAAACTCCCGACACAACAACATTTGGCGCATCATACCCGGCACACATCGTAACACAACTGCCCAGACCCGTCCTCTGTACGGCTTCACCAGACATCATGCCGGAACACGGCGAATCGCCTGCCTCAGACTTTGTCTGGTGACTGGTACCTTCTGCTGGGAGCCGATGTTAAGGCCTACCACGGAGATCTGAGATTGGGTATCACCAATATTGAAAGATTGCTGCATTTTCTTAAAAACAGCATTAGTTTGATCAGGTTTTAGTCTACAAATATCTGCGAAGCCAGTTTTAAAGTATGTTGAGGTCGAGTTGTGGTCTGTAGATGGGACCTTTAGAACTAAGACCTTTCCGTGCCTAGTAAAGCATTTTAAGCCGCTGGTCCGGGCTGTCATTTGTAATTCTTATACCATCATTACGGGTCCTCAGAATCCCGAAAGTCTGACAACCAATCTTTACAAGTGAGACCATATTACCCAGTTACTAACCAGTACCAGTTACGGAATACCAGCAGCTTACATAGCATATCTACATGCTTACGTAGCTATCTGACCTTCACAACTCGAACTTGTTTCTACCGTGTTTCTTTACTTGCCTGTGCGCCAGGGCCACGGTTTCTTTTTTAACCAACCCGCAACCCTGACCCAGGAGACATCGGTCCTCGTGTAACCCGTTACGATGTGCTGGCATCTCTTTGAGGCGCGCGTGAAACACAACACACCGTCGACCCTGGTCCACAACTTGATCTCAACCTCGTCTACCCAGCCTTTTTCCAACGTTGTTAAGGTCGGCTTCCAGTCTTACCTGATTCAGCCGAATACTAGTGTTACATGGAGCACTGCCTATCTGACCCACAACCCAAGTTAATACGACATGCCTTGGTAAGACCGACAGCCTCCGTGATGTAGCGGTAGCGGACGCGGCCGCTGCGCAAGGTGGCGCGGGTTCGATTTTGTAAGCATGAATATGAATATTTGCACTGGTCTGGTCGTGCCTCGGAAAGCAGGTTAAGCCGTTGGTCCCGGTTGCCATAAGAACATCTAGTGGCAGTCGTTACGGGTTGTTGGAGCCCTCAAAAATCTAATAATTGGTCTAACTGCAATGCTTCGATTTCGCCTTGGGGTTGTGGAGGTCAGACGGCAGTCGCTTCACGGAAAATATCGAAGTTAGCCATATCAGCAGTTGGACTGGTAAAGCGGACCCCAGACTCCAAAGCTGAAAAGGCTTCAGATGCGACTGGGATTAACGCTGGGATGATGATGATGATGATGGCTTGGTAAGACCGGTGGTTAGGCTTTCGGACTTCTGTCGACCCGTAACGACAGTCAAATATCTACAAGTGATAGCCGGGACCGACGGTTAATGTGCTTTACTAGGCCTGGAAGGGTGTATGTTTAAAGGGCGATGAAATAAATGGACTGTATTTTTAAGGTCTGCTATATTGCCGCTAATAATGAATTCAATCGTTAACAATGATTTAATTTAAAAAGTGGTGTGTTTCGCGGTGGGGTCCATGGAAGCGAGTGAGGTGAGATCCGAGCCGGTCCGCTCACTTGGTCATGTCCCCCACCCGCGCCCCGCTCCCGCTGCCGATGACGACTGCTCACGCCACTGGCGCGTGCAAACCGCGACCATGCTCGGTCTCATTCCCAACAGTGTATGAGATGTTTACCCATCCACAGACCATAACTTGACCTCAATCATCATCATCATCTCAGCGTTAAATCCTAGTCGCATTCAAAGCTTTTTCAACTTTGGAGTCTGGGGTCCGTTTTACCAGTCTAACTGCTGATTTTGTCTAAACTTCGATATTTTCGGTGAAGCAACTGCCGCAACCCGAAGACGATATCGAAGCAGTGCAGTTAAACCGATTGTTGAACTTTTGAGGGCTCCAACAACCCGTAACGACTACCATTAGATGTTCGTAAGGCAACCGGGACCAACGGCTTAACGTGCTTTCCAAGGCACGACCAGACCAGTGCAAATATTCATGTTCATTCATACAATTATTTGCATTACGCGGGGATCGAAACCGCGCCTCCTTACGCAGCGGCCGCGTTCGCTACCACTACGCCACGGAGGCTGTCATAACAAGACCTAAATATAGTTCTAAAATAGCTACGCAGATATTTCTAGACTAAAACTGACTGTGACTAATTTTGTGTTTGGGAAAATGTAGCAATCTTTCAGTCTTAATGATACCCGTTGAAACACTGGTTGTCAGATTTCTCGGCTTCGGACTATAACGTCCGTAACGATTGTGAAAGATCTACAAAATTGCCTAAACCAATTGCTACCCGTCCTCCAAATATTATGGATGGACACCCATCCATGGACCGACTAATGAATAATGTTTAATGATTAATGCTAATGGTAATGAATAATGCTTTGTTTTTTGGATTTATGTACTTTAGGTGTAATTAGATTATAATGTCAACTTCGCATAGTGTTTATTAACTTACTTTCGCATTCCGCTACTGGACGTAAACCTCTACCAGGTAACAACTGACTGCCCAGTTACTTAATTTAGGTCATCCGTCAATCTAGCTAAGAAGTGTCCCGCACTATATTTATTTATTTATTTATATATTCTTTATTGTACACCAATCAAACATGGAACAAAAAACATTCATCACAAAAAAACATACAATGGGCGGCCTTATCGCTAATGCGATCTCTTCCAGGCAACCAAAGGATGGACAGATATTCTTCAGTTATTACTGATATGGGATCTCCATTTCACTACTCATCGCCCCCGCTCTCTTCCGGCCATATTTATTCTCAATTACAACTATTTATTTTACTTCCATCTAATCCTTTATCTATTCAATTATTAAGATCAATAGCACAACTATATTTTGCTTGAATACAGGATGTTGACTAAACCAACCGCTTCCTCAATTTCGCCTGATTTCACATAAAGCGCCCTTTGCCTAATTAACTGGAAGACCGTTCCATACATCAGAACGTTTCTGGTTCACCAAACTGTTTGATCGGAATGTATTACCAAGGGTTTCCGTCCAGATTACTTTCGAATAATATGTATATTCATTCATGAAAATCTCATTTCAGAAAGATTTTCGTGAAGACGTGTAGGAGATTGGTTTGCTATTTTTATCCGACTTCCAATAAAAGGAGGTACTATGTTTGTATGCATGTATATTTTTAAATGTATAATTAAGGCATATATGTTCATCGATATGTTTATCAATTATGGACTGAGATGGAAAACTCTTATTTCATATGTTAAGGGTAGCTTAAGCGCTGGTTATAAATGTCATTAGGTTTACTTTCGTAGTTTTGACAATAATTATTGTCAAAACTACGAATCTGTGTATGTAAGCCACTTTGTAGATTTTATTGATGTTTATAAAGTTTCTGACGCTACTCTTTACATAGCATAGTGGTATTCGAATTTGTGGGGGGCCTCCTACAAAATTAGCAATTTATAATGTTCCCCCACTCCTGGGCTCCAGGCCTCCTTTCGGTGAGAGGAAGTGGGCCGTAATCTACTTACGGCTGTACCAGTCTAACTGCTGATTTTGGCTAAACTTCGATATTTTCGGTGAAGCGACAGCCGTCTGACCTCCACAACCCAAAGGCGATATCGAAGCATTGCAGTTAAACCGATTGTTGAACTTTTGAGGGCTCCAACAACCCGTAACGACTGCCATTAGATGTTCGTAAGGCAACCGGGACCAACGGCTTAATGTGCTTTCCGAGGCACGACCAGACCAGTGCAAATATTCATGTTTATGCATACAATTATTTGCATTGCGCGGGGATCGAACCCGCGCCTCCTTACTCAGTGGCCGCGTTCGCTACCACTACGCCACGGAGGTTGTCATAACATGACCTCAATATAGTTCTAAATTGGCTACGCAGATATTTCTAGACTAAAACTGACTGTGACTAATTTTGTGTTTGGGAAAATGCAGCAATCTTTCAGTCTTAATGATACCCGTTGAAACACTGGTTGTCAGATTTCCCGGCTTTGGACTACAACGTCCTTAACGATTGTCAAAAATCTACGACACTGCCTGAATCAATTACTGCTCCCCGTACTCCAAATATTAAGGATGAGACACCCATCCACCACCGACCTTGGCAAGTGTTGCTTAACCTTGAACAGAACAATAAAATGATCTGTATATACAGCTATTATTTTGCCACAAATACTAATTCTGCTATATTTCGGTCTAAATACATGCATGTAAAACAAGCAAATGTTCCACAACACTGATTGTTGGCCGGATTTGTACGTGTAATCCTTACAATTGGGATTTTACGGAGTAATTTATGTTTATTATGTTGGTTCCCGATTCCAGTTGGTTTATTTTTGGTTTGCATCGTATTTAGAACAATTTACTTAGTAATAAATTTACCTGATAGGAGGGGAGATAAACTAATTATCTGGACTTTTTGAGGTTTGTATGTAACAGGTTACAATTATCAGCCATTATATGTAAATGTTTCCTTTTTCACAGAGGTTTAATGAAAAAGGCGAGCTTTATTTTTACTCATTTGGAAACTTTATGTCTCTCCATAGAGTTCATAATATGTCTCCAATGGCCTGCGACGTGGAGGCCACGGGTTCGATCCCCGGCCAGGTCATGATGGAAAACGATCTGTTCCTCATTGGCCTGGGTCTTGGATATTTATCCATATATGTATCTATTATTTATTATAGCATCGGTGAGTTAGTATCCCATAACACAAGTCTCGAACTTACTTTGGAGCTAGCTCAATCTGTGTGATTTGTCCGTATATATTTATTATTATTTATTTATTTATAGGTTATACATACTCGTGTACAGGTTAAATCTGAAGGCTGCAGAAGCAAAGTTATAACTTAAATTACGCAATGGATAATATCTTACTCTTTGGACATCTTGAGCTATCGAAGCGTCTCGAGCTTTTGCAACGATTCATAGCCAAAACACGAATGCTTTCAGAAATCAGTGTTGTATGAATGCCTTAGTGAGTAAAAGCGCTTTTAGGTATGCGGAGCGCTTGAGCTAGCGGGAATCCCAACGCCCTCACGCCGCTAGCCGCCGCAGGAGACGCCCTAGTCGGGAGACGACACCGAACACCCAGCCACCGTAGGCGCGGGCCTGCAGGCGGTTAGCAGTGGGCAGCTCGCCGCCCGGTAAGGACCAGGCCCGAGTCGACGGCGCGTCGTGTTTCACGCGCGCCTCAAAGAGATGTCAGCACATCGTGACGGGGTTCACGAAGACCGATGCCTCCTGGGTCAGGGTTGCGGGTTGGTTAAACAAGAAACCGTGGCCCTGGCCGTCGCACAGGCAAGTGAAGAAAGACGGGTGGGTTTTAGTCAGTAAAAGTCTGACACGCCCTTCCGCTCCGCCCAGAGCGGGAGAAATCATTTGATAATTTCCCATCCCAACAAAAAAAAAAAAAGGTATGGCACTGTGCATCTACAATAAATTTCCTGATGTCATTAAAAATAGAATGATACATAATTGAAAATGAATAAATAAAACAGTATTATAAAATACTATTATACGACTGATGTGCTTCTAAATGATAAATTAACGGAGAGTTATTTAGTAATTTGACTGCTTTCAATTATACATTGACTGTAGAAATAACTCCATTATGAGGTTTTTGTTTATTTATCATTGCTTTCAGATATTTTTGTTACCTTTATTTTTTTTTTTTATTACTTTATAATTTGAATTTATCTCTAGGATGATTTATTAATGTTTATTTTTCGCATGCAACCATATTTGTATGTTTCATGACATAACATACGATACTTTAGTTTAAAAATAGTATCACTTTTGAAAGAGTAACAAAAAGAAAAATATATTTGAGGGATCAGACGACTAGCAGGAACAAACAAAAACACAGAACAAAAACAAAACAAAAACAAAACGACACGAACGAAACGAGAATTAAACAAAAAGATCCTTCCGACCTTCACCAGGTCGTAGGTCCACCTTGTCGGCAGGCTACCCAAGCTGCGTCTTCTGGTGCGTGGTCGCTACGCGAGAACCCGTCGACCCCATCGACATCGGTTCTACGGACAATATATTCAATACGGCCTCACGGCCTCATAAGTGTTGCAATTCTTCGGGCTATGTCGGTTAGTCTCGTTCTTCTGTGGATCTCTTCATTTCTGATTTGATCGCGCAGTGAAAAACCAAGAATAGCCCTCTCCATCTGTTTTACATCCGTCACCTCACATCAGGTTCAGTTGAAAACCAACGTCGGGCACTAGTTGTCCTGCATTTTTGCTGAACTGGACCTTTTTGGTTTTGCTACAGCCGCGAGGCACACTTTGCTGATATTTTTTTTTAAATCGGGGTTCTTTACTATCTATTTGTTTTTTATTTGTTGCTGCCTGATGTATGTTTATTTTAAATGTATTGTATGTTTTTATGTCTGTGTTGAAGGAATGTATTTTCTTTCTTTCTTTTCTTTCCATTTAGTAACCTTGAGCTTTCTTATAATGCCCATTGTTAGCGACTACGTCTCAGTTTCATATGTCACCACTGGTAACACACACCAATCGAAGACTTTTATCTTGAGAAACTGCGGTATTTCGGATAAGAAGATTCTACCAAGCTTCCCGAAAGCAGCCTAGCTAAATTGGATTCGACGATTGAGCTCTCCTCTCCTTCTCGAAGTTGGACCTACCTAACTGGATAGTTTGTCCCAGGTATACGTAACTGTCAACAATTACTCTTTTACTCATACAGCAACCAAAAAAAGAAACTGTTTTCCAGAAAAACTATCCAACCTTTATTTTCGACCAAACAGTAAAGTACGCATACCTACCTTTAAAGCATTATGCAAAAAAATATCAAAACGATGCTTAAAATAGCAATTATAAATTTTATATTCATTAATGTTCCAAATTGGGTCAATAGGGGTCATAAAAACCACCACTGAATTAATTAAGAACTCCGTAATGTCTTCCATTTTACGATGATTAGTGGATGGCGGGAAAATCTTTTTTATGGGAATAAGGAAGTTTTAATTTTGGATGCCAAGATACTTATTTACTTCGGGTCGCTGCACTAAGAAATTAGCTAGTATATTTTTGCGTCCCTTTTCATATTTAAAAAAAATATATATTCTTCAATATCCACAAGGTGGAGGTGCTACTGTGAAAAGACGGAAAGATATATGTATATTTAACCGGTATCTGTTTCTGCATCACCTAAAGTTGTCTGGTAGAAAATTCCTAATAACATTAAGTCCATCTCTATACTTATGTGTACTTAAAGTACTTATTTAATAAATAAAATTACAAATAAATTATTAAGGTACTGTTTTTTCTTTGCCTTAGCCTTTTGACACCCATTGCTTAGTATACTGTATCCAGCAAAGTACAACACTCAGAGAAGTAAAGAAATTTAATCGGCCACCGGCACAAGTTACCACCCACCAGACAAAGTCTTGCCGCCAAGTGTTTCGGCATGAGGTTTGGTGAAGCTGTACGGAGTACGCGTCTGAGAAGTGGTGTTCCGATGTGTGCCGGGTACGATGCGCCTAATGTTGAAGTGTCGGGAGTTTGGTCGTGGAGAGTCTCCAGATCAATCTCCCTTTGGCGCAGCATCGTTGGTCGTGTTGCTGGGTTTAACATTGCATCACCTTGCTTAACTGTCGTCCTCCTTCCGATTCACTATGTTGTTTAAGTGAATAGGCTTAATAAACTAGCGCGATTTACATCAACGATTGCGTCACTGCTTACCATCAGGCGGGATTGCAGTCAAGCACTAGTTTATAACTACAAAAAAAAAAAAACTGTCAAAATGACACCCATTGCTAGTTACAGTATGTTACGCAATGGCTGTGCTGATTGCTTTTCGAAAAGTTTTATTTTATTGATGTTTTTGGACGAGACTATTAATAAAATACCCGCGTCTTTAGTACAGTATGGCACAGTATAGGCTTAGAATTTTTTAATTTTATGAGTGAATGTTATAAGTTTATAGCAGCAATAAATGTGCTAATAAAATTAACCTGTGTCTTGAAAATGCATTAAAAACTTACAACTCACAATTCACGGCTATTACCATTGGGCCACCATAGTAAGGTTGAATGTAGCTGACACTTAGTTATCAGACCTTGTCAGTTTATGACATGTAAATGACATTTTACGTTAGCCTGGTAAAGCATGCGGGTGACGAAATTGGAGCCATGTCATCAGTCGAGCAGATAAGCTAAACTTTGTGACACGCCGTATGCGTGCCTTAATGAGAGGACGGGGTCGCGAGAGCTGCCCGAGCTACCGCATTTATAGAGTGTTGATACTAGATGAAACAGTGGAGTTTTTAGTCGGTAGGAGTTCAAAAAACTCTCGGTTCTGCCTAGACGGTCGTTATCTATGACGATTTTCATAGAAAAATAAAGATTCGCCTTGTCTTTTAAACCGCGTACATCGAAGTACTAAAAGATTGGCCTTTTACTTCTGACTACAATTTAAGTATCTTTAAAGCTAGAGTGCGCTTTACCATCAACGATTGCATCGCCGCTTACCATCAAGCGGGATTCCGGTCAATAACTAGTTTATAATAATAAAAAAGCGGTAAACCAGTTACGAGATTGATTATACTAACAAAATCAGCCTATAATGTTTCCACTCCTGGGACATGGTATATGGCAGCAAAGTTTTATAATCTTGAGTATCATCATCCTTTAGCAGAAAGACGTCCACAGCTGGACATAGGCCTCCCCTAAGTATCTCAACGACGACCGATCCTGCGCCTCCCGCATCCAGCAGTTTCCCGCGACCTTCACCAGGTTGTCGGTACAACATGTCGGGGGCCTACCAACTATCTTGAGTATAGAGGTATATAAATAGGTTCTAAAAAGAATTCAGTTTTCATAAAACACCAACCTCCCAACCCAACCCCAACCCCAATACCTCGCGACTCGGGCAAATATCAAAATATTACTGAAGAAAATGAATTTCAGAGTCTGAGAGATAAAACAGAAGAAACGAATGGCTGCCAAATCTAATTCGGACGAATTACAGAGATACGTCCACCGGGTTAATCGGATAGAAAAGTTTGAATTCCTTAATAAAACCATATCGTCGTCTCGGTATTCTCTCCGAACATTTATCCTTTATTATTATTAAATTGGGAGCTGTTCAGAAGTTTTCTAATAACTTAGTGGATCCCTCGTTTAAATTCCAGGTAAGGGACGGGGTTCTCAATCAAAGTTGGTCGCTTGAAGCGTGAAGTTGGTCAAACAGCGCGCTAACTTATGCAAAAACGTGTCGTCAATTTCGTGGCGTTAATTGTGTGTGACTTGAGGTTTAGGTAACTTGCAGAATATAGATGCCAATTAATTATATAAAAAAGGAAAACTGGGTGACGTAATTAATTATTAATCTCAGTGATACCAATCCCAGGTGCTTTCTTTAAAGAAGTCTACGTCTCATCTTCATCATCATCATTTTCGCCGAAAGACGTCCTCTGCTGGACATAGGCCTCCTCCAAGGATCTCCATGACGACTGGTACTCGACTTTTGCATCCAACAGTTTCCCGCGACCTTCAGTAGGTCGTCGGTACACATTGTCGGCCTACCCACGCTGCGTCTTCCGGTGCGTGGTCATCACTCGAGAACCCGTCGGCCTCATCGAACATCGGTCCTACGGGCAATGTGCCCGGCCCACTGCCACTTAAGTGTTGCAACTCTTCGGGCTATGTCGACTACTCCCGTTCTTCTGCGGATCTCCTTATTTCTGATTTGATCACGCAGTGAAATCCCGAACATAGCCCCCTCCGTTGCCCTTTGAGTTATTTTGAGCTTTCTTATAAGACCCATATTAGCGGTCTACGTCTGATCTGAAGGAACTTGTGGTTATGTGATAACAGCGGTACGAGTAGATTGATTTAGTAAGCTTGCCGTAGTTAGTTTCTGAATGGCTGAGTATCTTTAGTTACCAAGACCCCGCTCCCGTGCCTCGGGATAAACAAAATCGATACATTTATCTCAAATAAGCCAATCATAAGTACTTTTCCAATTATCAAAGTGTCGTTTATTCAGCATAGGTCTCTCTATGGAGAAAAACGAGAAGAAAGCTTGCTATATAAGCTATTGGTTCCAGTCGTTACGGGTCGTCAGTCGAGATCTAATCAAACTCAAAGCTAGTTTTTATCTTTGTTTGCATTTTAGTGGCCGTTTTATGATTAGATTGTATAAACCGTGTTCACACATCAGGAGACATTATTCGTGATCGCGAATAATATGAACCAATTAGAAACTGTCTAATACATTATAAAGGATTTCCTGAAGCTACATACGTATCAACTTATTACCCAGAGGAAGAACATACCGTGTAGCATGTCACTGCCTAGCGTTTTTCCAAATACATTGGGACCGGCTTCCGTCTAATCAGATGCAACTAAATACCAGCATATTACATAAAGTAACTGCCTATCTGACACTCATAACCCAATTGCTGGTTAATACAATACCCATCAGGAAGACTGGTGACTGACCGACTTGGGCTTCTAACTACCCGTAATTTCCACCAAAGATCCAGTGTGACATAGTGTTTCGTTCTCAAGCTCTGCTGCGTGTCCTCAATCCCTAAGGATTGAGGACTTGAAATGAGTAGGCGACACCAGGAATTCCTTAAAACTTGACTGTATTTTGAGTATAACAATGAAGTAATGTGTGAAGTATATGTGATACGTAGCGCGTACAATGCAGAAGTATTTCTAGAAAAAACATTTTATTACAAAAAAAAACCGTCGACGCGTAGCTCGGTGGCTATTGGTCGATCGCATGCGTAGGCGACCAATTGCTGTAAAGGATCTATTAAGGTGAAGTTTGAACACATAGTACTGTCACATAATATAGATTCATGTAAGTAGGTGCTGACAACAGCAGTTCAAGCTACCCAATAATGTCACATATTCCCAATCAACTTTGATCCTCAGTGGTTTACAGATGAAGTTGAAAATCGAATAATTAAATCTGACAGATTGATGTGCTGTGGTCTGTAACTTCTCCTGGTAGACTAAATTATCTAATATGCAGCGTTACTAAAAGAATTACCTAGTACTGATACTAAAATTATTATTCTATTGAGAAAAAAATGCGAGAAGCTATGTTGCTGAATAAAATTACTTGCGCTTATATTTTCTGGTGCACATCAAGCTACTAAAATTTGTTAAATTTCTTTAATAGATTTTGTGCTTTTTTTCTTAAGTTTTAAGTTCATAGTTAATTACACTAAGCGTCCTAATACTGTAAATAAAACCTTTAATTTATTTCCCAAAAAAAGAATATGCACAGTATTTTAAAATTTGAATTTCTGATCTTTGGATACAAAGGGACATTTAGACACAAAAAAACATAGAAATCACGATTCTAGAATTTCATGGAAGAAACAGATAAAACGTAGGCTTTAGCAGTTCATTAGTATACGTTGCGAATGTACAATAAGGTATATTTTATGATAGAACATCCTGAAAATATGCTCGCAATTAATTTACAAAAGCTAGACATTATAAATGCAAACAGATTTGTCATATAAAAGGTCGTATTTGTACAAAAAATAACAAATAGAACCTCATCAAATTATGAGGCTACCCATTGTAAGCCCTCGTATATATTCAATGAAAAAATAAAGAAGATTTATCAATGTGTTACAAAAATAACAAGGGTAAAGAATAACTTATTTTTCTTTTTATACCAACCTCTTTACTATATTTGGAATTCGGTGCAGACATATTTATATAATCAAGGTCAGAGTTCGCAAGATTTATTTTTGGAATAGACATAAAAAATATGAAAAATTAATATAAAACTAAACTAAGCAAAATTCGTGATTTTAGCTACAAATGCACCAACTTTAATCAATACATAGTATAAAACAAAGTCGCTTTCGCTGTATGTCCGTATGTATGCTTAGATCTTTAAAACTACGCAACGGATTTTGACGCGGTTTTTTTAATAGATAGAGTGATTCTTAAGGAAGGTTTAGACTACCTTTTATCCCGGAAAAAATTGATATTCCCGAGGGAAATCCAAAAAGCGCGATATAACCGAACTCTACGCGGGCGAAGCCGCGGGCGGAAAGCTAGTATACATATATAACGTGGACGTCGATATGATTTAAATTACAGTTGCTGATTTGAGTTACATAGTAGAGGGGCAAAGCAAACGCTTTGACGTTATTTTAAACGTTACGTGTACAGAGTTGTTTTGGAAAGTGGGGACTGTCGAACGGTCGCTTCGCTTTGAGGCGTGGACCAGGGCACATCTCCGAAGCGAAACTGTCGGATTGCCTGTTTACATTATTATTGTCAAAATTGAAGGGTATATTATGCACATAGTGTTTAGATTCAAAACGCCACCTACGAAATGGAGATTTTACCACCACACCAAGATGCTGTCGACCCTAAAGTTCCGCCGTCGCAGACTCCGACATATAGTTTCCCGTACGCCGCAGAAATGCGTCATGCAGATCATGAAGATTCAGAAACAGTCTTTATCAATTGGGAACTGTCAATTCGATATTACCAAAGACATACAAGTGTCTTAATTTTATCAGTAGGTAAGCCTCCCTGGGCAGTTAGATGCTGACAAAAGTAGTCTTCGTTATCATTTCAGCCGGAAAACGCCCATTAAAGGGCATAGGCCTCCCCAAGCACCGTTACTTCCGCCGATTCTGTGCTTATCGCGTCCAGTGGTTTTCTTCAGAATCCGGTCAAACGACAGCATTATGGGATGTCTAAAGCTATCTGTTCCAGTAGGCAGTCGCCACTCCAGAACCTTTCGACTCCATCGGCTATTTGCTCACTGCAACTTACATTTGGCAATCCTTCAGACTATATCAGTTACCTTAATTCTACTAAAGATCTTTTCATTTTTGATTCGCATAGGTCTGAAAGTTACATTGGGGTGGTGCCTTTGACCTTCCTAATGAGCAGTAAGTGGGAACACACCAGTGTGTGCCAGTTAAATACGCATTTATCCATACTAATATTATAAATGCGAAAGTAACTCTGTCTGTCTGTCTGTCTGTCTGTTACGTTTTCCCGCTTAAACCACTCAACCGATTTTGATGAAATTTGGCACAGACAATCTTTAGACTCTGAGAAAGAACATAGGCTACCTTTCCGGTTGATGTTCCCGAAGGAAATCTAAAAAGCGCGATATAACCGAACTCCACGCGGGCGAAGCCGCGGGCGGAACGCTAGTAGACAATAATCTTTGATTTTGTCCTAGATTATTGTCTATAAATAGGTAATATATTATGCGAGATGAAAAAATATTGCGTAGCTTTCCGAACGCTGCCTAACCGAATAGAAATCGATGATTGATTGAATCGAGTTCGAAATTCGAGAAAGTAACTTAACATGTTGCAAATTCTAGATATATGTATATGGATATGGATGACCACTTCAATTATCAGTGAATTCAAATTTAAACTGGCTCTCCTCGACTGCACTCTGGTTATAAATATATTAGCAAATTGACGAAGATGTCTGATTGACTATTAAATTCCCTGACTTTAAATTTAATTTAACGTTTTTATCGATATTTGAATGTTGTGATTTTAATAATTAGACGTCGTAACTAAATATTTAGTAATACATGTTATTATAATATACCCTTTATTATTTATAATGTAAAATTGAGAATTCGTCAAATTCGAGTCAATCTTATTTTTATAAACAAAATTAATACTTATACAATGAATGCCAATGCAATAATTGTGAAGTTACATAAAACAACTCCTTCATAAACTCTTCTGAATACCGATACCTATAATAAGTGGGTAGAAAACCCACATTATCTAGGAAAAGATATTCTAATAATACAAATATAAATGTTGTTACCCACTTATTATAGGTACAAAAATCTTATGAACGATTACAAGAGAAAGAAATGTGACTTCACAATGCTCATAAAAGTTTGTTTATTCATAAATTCACAAACGTTAATTTCTTTCAAAAGAAATTTCCAATTTTAGCAATGCAATGGTAAGTACAGGTAGCCTTTAAATGCAACAGAGGTTTAATTTCGCGTGGTGCGACGACAGTTCATTAGTGTGTTATCTGTGGAGTGTTGTGTCATCACTCATGCACACACACGCTGGCTGCGAGTTCGCAGTGTTCATGGAGTTGTGCCACTGGAATTATGAGCGTTTCCTGTAACTACGTATGCAACATTATGTTTATGTGAAACCCGAAGCACGTGTCCAGTATTTACGAAATTTAAAAAAAAAGATATAATAAAAAACCACAAACTTATTAGCTTGCTATTCTACTTGGTTGTCTCAATAAAAATATGGTCAAAGCTCTGTTCGGGCGGGCGAGCGCGGCGCATTGACCTCTGGCGTCAGCTGCGGCACGCGCGCTATTTCTTATCTATCGTAAGTTCGTAACCGCTCGGTAACTACTCTGCAACAATTTCTAAATGTATTTGGGAAAAAATATAACATGGCGTAAAAATTGTTGGAATCGATTCAGTTGCTTATTCTGAACAAACTATATACAGTATGTTAACTAACAGAGGGCGTTCCCGTTAACCCGAAATAGTATAGCATACATACATGCTAAAAAAAATATTTCCATTCGAAAACAAAATGTTTTAAAATTTTTTCCAATATGAAAATATTCAATAAAAATTTTAAATTGACATGTAAAAGAAACACACTGTACACGCGAACATGAAAGACGGCAACATCGCAATTTATTTATACATGACGACTACTATTTTGATTTAAAACAGGAGGTTTCTAATTTATTTCCAATTAGTTTTTTTTTTTATTCAGATTTTTTTATGCTTATTTTTCTATGCTGATATTTTTATTTTAATCTATTAATGATATATATTAACGAGTTTTAGGGAACGCCCTCTGTTATTTAACATACTGTATATTCAGGTTTCGCATAAACAGAAAACAACGTTGTATAAGCACGTCCTTGCAGCGTCAAAAACTTTCATCCCAGTGGATAGCCGTTTATCTGTGAGTTAACCACTTCAGTAACTGATTGAAGATAGCCGCTCTGTTAGTTTAGGATCAGGGTTAGCGGCCGTCGTTGGTTGTCGCGAATGTAATGTGTGTTGAAATAACCCCAATTTGATTGATGTGCGAGTTAGATAGATTGGCTAGTATATTTCCGGAATTCGGGGTTCTATTAAGATTATCAAAAATGGAAAAATAACCCAAATAAAATAAATAAAAAATAATACAAGATGGGGACATCTAGAATTATTTTTCCTAGATACAATTGTCAGTAGTCATCATCATCATCTCAGCATTAATCCCATTCGCATGCAAAACTTTTTTCAGCATGGTTTTGGTGTATGGTTTATACAATTGTCTACTGACAGTTACCATACACCAGAATAGCGAGTACCTAGTAGTAATATAGTAAAGTTTTATTCGCTAAAGTCAACCTTAGATAAGCACAGTAGCTATAAATACTGTGAAAACTGTTCAATATTATGTAAGGACTTTTTTGCTTATGAAAAAGTTTTGCTCTTAATAAAAAGTAGGAAATGTTTAAAACTACATAACTCATAGATACTATGAAATATTTTAAACAATATTCCAAATCTTTTATCAAATATTGAATAATTATATCCAAAAATCATGCCTATTAAAGTCAACTTGCAAGCCTACACACAACAAATATAAAGAAAAACATCCGTGAAACTGAAGACACTTCCGAAAATAAGCTTACATTCTCGGACGCCATTCTCAAGGCGTTTAGAGGCCCAAATCGCGCAATAAATACTTATTTATTTCGAAGCAACGCCATAGAAACCCTTTTCCCTTAGTAAAATTTTACTACTGAGCGAAATAATCAATTGAACGCTTTATATTTTAGCGATGCGTACGTTTATAGGATATTTTCGCGAGAGAATTGGGTAATCAAAATTCTTTTAGTGGGTAAAAATGTCTCGAACGCCATCGTTGCTACACCATTTTTGGTTGCGGATTCAATGGGCATGTAATCTGAGTGACTTGCGGTTACTAATGTTTCTATATCTATTTCAGTCGATACTAAGAATAAAGCCATGGATACACTAGGGGACAAATGTGCCACGACATGTATCGGCGACATATCAAGCGAACCCGGCCGATATCGCCTGACAACAAGGTGCAATGCGCGACTTACATATGTCCGCAGCAAAGTCAGACGAAGTCGTGCGGCTTCGCGAAACTTCGCCCGACATATCTGGCGATATCACGAAGTTTTTTTTCATAACGCTGTCGATATCATGATACCCACCGAAGTAGTGTTGTTGGGCGCGGCGTACATAATTATAATGAAAAGTCAAAGAAAAAATACGAGAACATGGTGGGTTAGAAAGTGATCAGTGACCAAAATCCCACAAATGAAAGTACCCTGCCGCATATCGAGCGATGTCACGCGATGTTGCCAGACATGTCGTGCAAAGTCCGGCAACGTCGCGCTATCTCATCTGACGGCGCTGGCGACCTGTGTCGCGCTATGTTGCCAGACATGTCGACCGAAGTCCGGCAACGTCGTACTACTTCACCCAACGTTACTGGCGACACGTCCCCTTTGTCCCCTAGTGTATCCGTGGCTTAATAGAGTTTAATTGTTTTTTTTTGTTTGAACTTGTTACTTGCCTTACCGCCGCTCCTGTAGCGTGCCCAGCACTGGGTTGCGATACTCTCCTTGTCGCCATGAGATCGCGCTGGAGCTCTGTCCGATGTACCGCGATTATTCGCAGCAGCGCAGTTATTCCTCCTCTCGCCACTCCCACACGTGTAGGATCTTGGCCTCCAGATCCCATGGCGGCAATCCGGCTAGGGCTCTGTGAACCTATCATCGCCTCAAGGACCGGACCTACACCTGTGCCCCGTAAACCCTCGCGTAGAGCTTCAGGCAGTAGACGTTTAGTCCCGTAGATTGGGGAAGAGCCACTTCAGGGCAGCTCCGGCCGGCTACAGTCTAGGAGCCAAACATCGGAAATACTTTTCGAACGTGTCACCCCCTAGACTCGATAGCCCAGTTTTTGAAGAAGCCTATAGTCTATTTAAGATCGAACCAAGTTCCTTAAAAGATCAGCAATAAAAACTTTTTTACAAAAAAATAACCGACTTCCAAAAACCACTACAAAGTGAAAAATAACTAATTTCGGAAGTCGGTGTCTTTGGTTTTGTATATTTTGTTTGTTTTGTTTTTTGACACCGACTTCCGAAATTAGTTATTTTTCACTTTGTAGTGGTTTTTGGAAGTCTGTTATTTTTTTGTAAAAAAGTTTTTATTTTACACTTTTTAGTTGTTAAAAGTACTATGTATTCAGTCGCATCCGGTCAAACTGGAAGCTGACGCAAATATAGTTCGGAAACTACGTAATTTCGTTTACTTTAATTTTTACCCGTAAGTATTCCCTCAACTGCCTATGATCTTCATTATCAAATTTACTGCAGACCATTATTTTAACCCAATGGGTGCTAAGGTCTCATCAATATACCTAAATGAATAAAGTCCAACCACAAAGTAGCTACTGTAAACCGTTGAGGAGTTCCCGGAACTGGCCTTTGTCTTCATCATCAGAGCTCTTATGACAATCACAACCCATATAGGTGTAAAGTTCTTATCAATACAAATTAATCGAGCCCAAACACAAGGTAGCTGCTGTGAATTGTTGAGGAGTTCCTTCGACTGTCTCCCGGCTCCATCATCAGATCTACTCCAGACCTTTATTAAATTGTAGTGCTTAAAAATACTTAATGAAAATGCTAAAAAATGCACTAGTCGCCCCTGCAATTTTTGAAAGTTCCCCTTGTTTTCTCTGGTCTTCCACCATCAAACCCTGATATCCTTATCATGGAACCACTTTGAGAACGTCTTCTTTCCAACAGAAAAAGAATTATCAAAATCGGTTCATAAACGACGAAGTTATGCGCGAACAAACATAAAAAAAAAAAAAAAGCATATATACGGTCGAATTGAGTAACCTCCTCCTTTTTGAAGTCGGTTAAAAATAAAATTAAAAAAAAAATGCCGTTGCCGCCCAATACAGGCGGCAACGGCGTCGTCTACGTCTTCTGCTTATTAAAAAAAAGCGCGAGCAAACTTTCCGTGTCAGAATCCATCTTCAGACTGCGCAGCAACAAACGGGTTTTAAAATGTGGCGGCTTTCAGACACCGGTAGCAAAAAAAAAGTTTCAGTAGGAACTTGTTAATGTTTTTTTTTTTTTGTTTATAATATAACTTTCCTAATTCCTAATGCTTCATGATATTTTCCTTTCTTTATAAGCGAAAACGAAGTATTAAGACAATTAGGTACTTTGTTAACCTATTATGTTCAGTATCTATTTATTTACTTTTTCTTCTTCATCAGCTTATAGAAGCTGCTGGACAAAAGCCAACCGCAAGGCTTTCCACGATGACAGGCCCTGTGCTGCCCACATCCATCGGCTTCCCGCGACCTTCACCAGGTCATCGGTCTTCCTAGTTAGGGGCCTACATACGCTGCGACTTCCGGTACGTGGCCGCCACTCCAGAACCTTACTGCCCCATCGGGCCATGGTTCTACAATTGTACAAGCAATGTGATCGGCCCACTGCCACTTAATTTTAGTGACTCAAAGAGCTACATATGTCGATGACTTTGTTTCTTCTGCGGATCTCCTCATTTCTGATTCGATCGTAGAGAGAAACTCGGCCTTTGTTTGAGTTTGAGCCTTCGTATGAGGTCCACTGTATGCGTCCATGTTTCAGTTCAGTATGTCATCACTGACAACACAAATTGGTCAAAGACTTGGTCTTGAGACAATGTGATATGTTGTGGTATTTATTTATGTATGTATAATTGTGGATATGTATGTATCTGTGTATCTATTTTAGTATATAGTATTTATAATATTTGCACCAACGACAGTCCCATTTATGGTTCAGGGGAATCTCTGTCCATTCTTTGGTTGCCTGGAAGAGATTACATTAGCGATCAAATAAAAAATCAAATGATAGGGGCACGTATAATCACTGTGTAAAATTGTAGAAAAAAAAATTGCTCTAAAAGCATTATCCACAAAGAAGACAGCGGAATACGTTTGTATAGAAAAAGCACCACTAGAGTTCCCTCTTAAGCATTAAGTACATAGATAAAAAATCAAACTTACGTCTTCAAGAAGAATATATTTTTATTAGTTATCAAAAACTACACAAAAAAGTGGGTGCTTTAACGCTATCGCACTGGGTTAAGTTGATATTAGAACAGCACTCTGTTCTAATATCAACTTAACCATACAATACAATACAATACACAATATACAATTTTGTGGCTATGCCACTGCATAGACACAAAATTGTATGGTGCTCATAGTACCTACGCGACATGCATCCACGTCCGCTGCTCACCGAAAGGGTGTTAATTTAGAAGTTATTCGTAAATCCGCAGGCTGGTCTGAATCCTCTCATATTCCTAAAATATAATATAAAATATGATATAAACATATTATATCAACCTCAACAGAAACTGAATTTGTGAATGCAATTTTTGGATGATTGTAAAATAAACATTTGTTTTGTAAACTTTTACTTAACTTTTTGAAATATGTATATTTTATTTTTTTATTTCTATTACTTATCGACCACTTCAATGTTTAAATTTTTCGATGCTCTAAAGATCTGCATGTAAACTATAATCATCTTTGGGAGAGATAAGAAGTATAATTATGAATCAAACAAACTCACCTTGTGAAGTTTGATGTCTAATTATACGAGTGTCTTGACCGAAGATGATTACATTCCCAGCCGCCCTTATCTGTTACCCAAGAACTATCGAAAAAATGTTGTTCTAAATAATGATGATCCAGATTTTGTAGTGTAGTGGCGGGGTGCATAGTGTTGGGCAAATTTAGTCATAAAAATTCCTTTTATTTTTATAGTCGATTTTAAAAGCTACAAAAAGTGTGATTAGGACAGCATCATCTCACGTGCTGCTGCATGTAAACTTTAATCACCTTCGGTCGACGACATTCGTATAATTAGACATCAAACTTCACAAGGTGAGTTCGTTTGATTCTTAATTATAACACACTGGCACACTATAGAGTACATCATGACCGGTTTGTTCAATTTAAAAATTAACCGGAACAAACGTTATACTTACATTCCAGTAACATAAACCAATCAATTACCTTAATACTCCTTTTATCTAATTGCTGTTTTCCATTAGGGTAAACAGAATAAAAAATAATAGTAGGCGCACACCATTTGAGCTTTGCAAACTAACCACAAAACCGATTAGCGGGCTCGCTTCTAATTTCATTAGGTTTAGCGTAAAGCTATAGGTATTAGTTTAATTTCTGTGAAATACATAACAAAAGCTTAACATGAGTTTTTTTGTTTTAGTTTTCACGTTTTACGCAAAACCGACATTATTACAATGCCGGCTATCATTGAAAACCTTCATTGAGTTTTTCTCACACAGTTTCTCAAGATAAAAGTCTTTGACCAGTGAGTGTTGCCAGTGATGACTTATCGAACTGAAACGTGGTCGCTAACAATGGGCCTTATAAGATAGGTCAAGGTCACTCAAAGGGCAATGGAGAGGACAATGCTTGGAGTTTCACTGCGTTATCAAATCTGAAATGGGGAGACCCGCGGATGAATGACAGTAACTGACATAGTCCAAAGAATTACAACACTTAAGTGGCAGCCAGCCGGGCGCATTGCTCGTAGGACTGATGCCCGACAGGGTGCCAACGGATTCTCGTGTGGCGACCACGTACCGGAAGAAGCAGCGTGGGTAGGCCACCGACAAGGTGGACCGACGACCTGTTGAAGGTCGCAGAAAACCGCTGGATATGGGAGGCACAGGACCGGTTGTCCTCGTGTGGAGCGTGTGTGGAGAACCTTCGGGGAGGCCTATGTCCAGCAGTGGACGTCTTTCGGCTGTATTGATGATGAAAATGTTAGGTTAGGTTAGGAAGCATAAAAAAAACAATTTTATCAGTTTTAAATCATACATAAATCTAATTACATTTGTTTCCACTGTTAATTATTATGGACACGGTTTAATAATTAATAACCTCATGGCAAACCAAGAATCGAGTCCAATATGGTGGCGGCTGGCGGCCAATTACGGCCACGCTGTGTCCTGTACAGAATAATAAAACTGTTAGTTATAGAATACGGATTTATCTCACTAGATAATAATAGGCAAAAGCGTGACGCATTTCGCCTCTGTATAAGCCGAATCAATATCGCTTTAATCCATAAAAGTGTATTCCGCATGGCTCTTGAAATTCTCAATTTTACCACATAAGCGCAATTACTACTGCTTTATTTAAGGAAAGTCTACGACGATGACGACTTCCTAAGTAATAATTCTTCCAAACTAAGACGCCATTGTGACATCAAGTAATAAGTAAGATGATAAGTAAGAGTAATATGTAAGTAAGAAGTAGAATTATGCCTGTAGGTTTAAGTAATTGATCTATTAACGTTTTGAAATAATTAGGATTGACATTGAAATTATTTAATTATCCATCCTTTGATTTAAATACTCATAAATTACATTTTTTAATATTTTTCTAAACAAAAAGTTCCAAAAGAACACTTAAAATATACATAAAAAAATATTATTATATAAATGATTTCATTAATCTAATGTCTTGAAATATCTTATTCAATAAGGTAGTTGTAGAGTAGTTACAAAAATAAAATTAGCCATGTATTTTTTCTTTTTTCATAAAAACAAAAAATTAAGACGACAGAGTGCGTTGACAACTGACGTCACTCCTCGCTATACTTTTAGCGAGGAGTAATGTAACCAGCCCACACTCCTGATCTTTGATGCGTTTTATATTTTGTCAATTTTTATTAATTTGATAAAACAAAATATACGTATCCAATATTTTTCTATAATCTAAATGACCGACTAAATAGAATCATTTTTTTTTACTCAGAAGATTGATATTCAAAGGAGATGTTTCATAATGGGACACCACTATATACGCTATATAGATAGAAAGGAAAGAAATAAAAGATTTTCATAAAAATACTACTAAATTAATTTGAATAAAAATACAAGTATATATAATAAATTATTTTAAACGTTTTTTATTGAGATAACCCTTTATTAAGGTAGCCATGACAGTGGTTATGACGTTTGATTGGCAACTTTTGTTTTAAGCAAATAAAATATCTTATCTTATCTTATCTTAACTTTGACAGTTCTATTTTCCCGTTGTGTTCGTGCCGAGTGCTGATTTGAGTTGATTGTGTTTATTTAATCGGCCGTATGTTCGGAATTCATGTTTTGTTTATTTCGCAGTCATATGGTAGATAATATACATAAGATAGTCTTAGATACATGACACCTCAATCCACCATATTTATTAGTAGTTGCGTCGCACTCCTTGGTCGAGTTAATTTGAATCTGTATGAAAACTAAGCCAAAATATAGGAAATTAACATTAAAAACAGTTATCTATAGAGTAACTATACCTAGCATTAAGTTTACAATGTGCTGGCCCAGGCTCTATACATTTCTGAAACATCTCCTTTAATATAAAGAATAGGGCACACCCCTATTCTTTATCTGAATGTCAATCTTCATTTTAATTGATCTCATTTTAGATACCGTACGGTATAATCACATGAATAATTGAAATAATTTTAATTCTATTCGAGATGTTTTAATTATAATTATTCAACAAGTTACACTTACTTCGGATATGCATTTATGTCCTACTCTTACTGTACCAAGCGGACATGATCCATTTAGCACAGAATGTGGAGTAGCAAAAGTAATGGATGCAAGCGCGGCAATCACCACAGAGATAACAAGGTACAGCTTCATGATGATACAAGTTCACTTGACACGAGACTGCAGTGTGTTACGATATGGACTCTTTTATACATAATATCCATTTACATTGAATTCGCATATCATTATAAACTTGTTGGAAGGCTTTATACCTATCCCACATCAAATCCGTAATGAGGTAACTAATTTATACTCTGATGCGATAGACGAGTTTTTTGAGAAAACTAAGCCGCGGGTTCACCCGCATAAGTTTAAATCCCGAGAGAATATTCTGCCGTGTTACCGAAAAAGGGCACAAGTAACACTTTTTGTCAAAATCTATACTAATATATAAAGCTGAAGAGTTTGTTTGTGCGCGTTAATCTCGGGAACTACTAATCCGATTTGAAAAATTCTTTTTGCGTTGGATAGCCCATTAATCCAGGAAGGTTTTAGTCTATATAACATCACGCTGCGACCAATAGGAGCGGAGCATAACTAAACCACGCGAACGAAGTCGCTGGCGGCCGCTATGAGTTATATGTATATGTATATTCGGAATCAGAAAAAAAGGCCTATCTGCCCGATTTTTTGTAGATTTTAGCTACAAAATTAACGGAGATAGCATAAGCTTAAAGGGCACAACTGCACAACTGAATAAGTTTTATTACAATAAAAAGGCATATTGTGAGATAGACTTTTATTTCACCTTTTTATTATTGATATATTTAATAGGAAGGGCATAACTGACGCACGTCAAATATAAAAGGCTTATGTGGCAATAATTGGGATAAGGTATATAATACAGACGGTATATACTTCTTATCCTTCTCAAGAAGCCATTATCATCTCAGCGTTAATCCCAGTCGCATCCGAAACTTTTCAGCTTTGGAGTCTGGGGTCTGCTTTCCCAGTATAATTGTCGATTTCGGCTAAACTTTGATATTTTCCGTGAAGTGACTGCCATCTGATCTCCATAACCTGAAGGTGATATCGTCAATAACATTGCATTTAGACCAATTGTTGGATTTTTGAGGTCTGCAACAACCCGTAACGACTGCCACTAGATGTTTGTATGGAAACCAGGACCAACGGCCTAACGTGTTTTCGGAGGTACGACCAGACCAGTGCAAATATTCATATTCATGCATGCAAATATTAGCACTGCGCGGGGTTCGAGCCTGCGACTCCTTTTTTTTTTGTAGGGATAGGAAATCATCAAATGAATTCTCCCGCTCTGGGTGGAGCGAAAGCGTGTCAGACTTTTACTGACTAAAACCTACCCGTGTTTCTTCACTTGCCTGTGGGACCGCCAGGGCCACGGTTTCTTGTTTAACCAACCCGCAACCCAGGACCCAGGAGGCATCGGTCTTCGTGGACCAAGAGGGGACTTACCGCCGCTATTGTGGCGTGCCCAGCACTGGGTTGCGACAATCGTACTTTCCATGTTGCCATGAGATCCCGCCGGAGCTCTGTCCGCCGTACCACGATTTCTCGCGGCAGCGGAGTTATGTCTCGCCACTCCCACATGTGGCCGAGGACTATGGAGCCCGCGCCTCCTTGCGCAGCGGCCGCGTATCGCTACGCTACGGAGGCTGTTGTGCTGATCCTTCTTAAGAAGTATATGCTTGTTATCATTGAAAATAAATATAGGTAAAAAAACTAAAAAAAACATGCTTTCAAAAAATATCAAACTAAAAAGTTAAAAACGATTTTTTAAAAAGCGTGAGGCGCCTAATATACAAAAATTATGGCACAAAGGGCCTCATGCTCTTTTTTTAATTATTTTTTACTTTTTATTTTGATAAATTTTTAAAGCATGTTTTTTTAGTTTTTTAAATTATATTTTTACTTTAATTCTTCTGCAGTGAGAAGTGAAGTGCGAGAAATTTCATGATACGGTCATAAGAGATTTTGTCGTTCAAAACGTATTATTTTACAAGCCAAATTAAATTAATACTTTTTGTTTGTAGTTCTACTTGAATATAGCTCATATACCTATACCTAAAACGTCAGCAAAGCATAACGCATTCATCCAGTGTTAAATGAACAATAGTGAATAATTGCTAGCTCAACGAATATTAATGTACAGATTTTTTATGTTTTAGTGTTATTAGTAAATGAATACTAACGGATGACCGACGATGGTTTTTGTATGATAAGTTTCTTGCTACTGTTGGTAGTTTAGTTTCTTGATGAGCTTTGATACAAGATAAAAAAAGTGCAAGTGGGCCTGAAAGCATATAAATTCCTTACCGTTTTTAGATATTTTCTTCTACTTGTGCTATGTGGCATTGCTTTTAGCATGATGCGTCAAAAATCCGCACAAACAGAACATTAACGTCCATATCTTTTGCTTGCACTGCTTTAGAAGTTTGATTTTTAAAGCGAAAACTTAGCAACATTGCTTTTTTTTTAATAATTATAATTAGTGCTTGACTTCAATCCCGCCTGATGGTAAGCAGTGATGCAATCGTTAATGGTAAAGCGCACTAGTTCGTTATATATATATTCACTTAAAAAACTAAGGAATAGGAAGGATGACGGCAGTTGAGCGAGGCGATGCAATTTTAAATCCAAGACCAACACGACCAAACGAAGTTGCGCTAGAGGGAGTTGTTGGTTGGCTTCCTGCCACAGAGTCTACAGAGGAGAACGCCATCAGCGTCCCAGAGGTGACACAGGCAGAGATGAGGGCGGCCGTGATGCGGCTCCGGGCCAAGAATATGGCTCTGGGGCCCGACGGGATCCACGGCTGCGTGTTAGCCCTCGCTCTGCAGGAACTCGAGCCCCAACTTAGAGGGCTCTATACAGCGTGCCTTGAGCGGAGCCAGTTTCCCACTTCGTGGAAATCTGGTCGTCTGGTCCTGCTCAGGAAGGCCGGGCGCCCTGCGGACTCGTCGTCCGCGTACCGGCCCATAGTGCTACTAGACGAGGTGGGTAAGTTGTTTGAGCGAATCATTGCCGCCCGCCTCGTCGGCCACTTGTGCAGAGAGCGGCCGGACTTGGACGACAGTCAGTTCGGGTTTCGGCATGGGCGCTCCACCATACATGCTTTGTGGCGCGTGAGAGCCCTGGCGGAGGAAGCAGTGCCCCGGGGCGGGGTGATGTTGGCGGTGTCTTTGGACATCTCCAACGCTTTTAACACCCTACCCTGGAGTTCTATTCGGAAGGCACTGCGGTACCATCAAGTGCCTCCCTACCTCCGTCAAATAGTTGGGGCTTATCTGTCCGAGAGATGTGTCACTTACATGGGACGTGATGGCGGACACCAGCGCCGTATGTCGTGCGGTGTTCCACAGGGCTCGGTCCTAGGCCCACTCCTGTGGAACATCGGTTACGACTGGGTGCTCAGAGGCGAGCTCAGACCGGGGGTAGACCTGACGTGTTATGCGGACGATACACTGGTCACCGCCCGGGGGAGCTCGCATAGGGAAGCAACGTTGCTGGCGACGGCTGCGGCATCACAGGTGGTGGGCCGTTTACGTCGTCTAGGCCTGGAGGTAGCCCTCAACAAGTCGGAGGCCATAGTGTTTCATGGTCCCCGGCGGGCGCCGCCATTCAGCTCACATATCGTGATCGGGGGGATTCGGATCGCTGTCGAGTCCACTATGAAGTACCTATGATTGGTGCTCGACAGCCGGTGGGACTTCGGCCCCCACATCCGGCGGCTGGCGCCCAAGTTATTGGGGGCGGCTAGGGCACTTTCAACGTTGCTTCCCAACCTAGGGGGACCGAGCGCCGCTTGCAGGCGGCTCTACATGGGAATCGTGCGATCGATGGCCCTGTATGGGGCCCCGGTGTGGACTTTAAATCAAATCAAAATCGTTTATTTGCTCGAATGTAGGTATACAGAAATAAGGTCGTGAAGAATAAAAATTGAGCCATACATCCTGTCAAAGATTCGACATGCAAAAATTAAATTTAAATCGATATTATATTTATGCTGTTCGGTATATCACAATTGTCAAATAAATAAAAAATCAATAGTACAAAACAAAAATTAATTAAAAAAAAAAACTATTCAAAATGCAAACAATAAACACATAGGTAAAAAGGTCAAAAATAAGAACAAAGGCTTCTGACCTGACGGCCGGCAGCATCGCTGTACTGCGAATACCGCAGAGAGTGATGGCCGTCAGAGTCATACATGGGTATCGCACGATCTCCTATGAGGCGGCCTGCCTACTGGCTGGAACCCCGCCCTGGGACCTGGAGGCGAAGGTCCTCGCGTCACTGTACCGGTGGCGTGAGCAGGCGCGAGAACGGGGCGAACGGCCGATGCAGCGACAGCTTGAGCAGCGTCGGTCGCAGCTCAGCGAGGTCCTGGTGGCGGAATGGCGGGACAGGCTTTCACGCCCTACCGCCGGTCTCACCACCATCGAGGCCATCCGGCCGGTACTGGCGGACTGGCTCGGGAGAAGGCATGGCTCCCTGACGTTTCGGGTGACACAGGTGCTCTCGGGGCATGGTTGCTTCGGAAAGTACCTGTGTCGCATAAACAGGGAGCCGGACGTCCGGTGTCACTACTGCGTCGACTGCCGGGAGGATACGGTGCAGCATACGCTGGCAGAGTGTGCCGCTTGGGAGGAGCTGCGCCGTGTCCTCATCTCTGACGTAGGCAGTGACTTGTCGCTGCCGGCCATAATCAAGTCGATGGTCGGCAGCGAAGAGTCTTGGGATGCGGTGGTTTCCTTCTGCGAAACAGTTGTCTCGCAGAAGGAGGCTGCGGAAAGGGAGAGGGAGATCTCGTCCTCTCACCCGACCCGCAGCAGGCGTACCGGGCGTCGTCGGAGGGCGGATAACGCCCTCTTTCAGCCCCCCTATATGGGTCCAGGGGCGATAGATTCGGGGACATCTGTCGCCCCCCAAACATCAGGACCCGAGGTGGCGGCGCGAAGTGTTCCACGCGCGCTACTCTTAGACGTCACGGGGGGAGTCCTACACCTCACTCCCCCCCTGACCCGAGGAGGCCCACGGTGGTGGGCCAGCACCAATCGGGGATTGCGGAAGCAGTATTAGTTCTCGCAGCCCCCGGTGTAGGTGTGAGACGGAACAACCGGGTGGTTTTTAGTCAGTAAGAGTCTGACGGACCCCGTCGCCCGCCCCAGGGCGGCGGAAATCCATCAACATTTGGCGCTTCGTACCCGCCACACATCGCAACACAACTGCTCAGACCCGTCCTCCGTATGGCTTCTCCAGACATCATGCCGGAACACGACGAATCGCTTGGCGGCAAGACTGTCTGGTGGGTGGTAACTTCTGCCGGCAGCGGATGTTATGGCCTACCACCGAGAAGAATACTTAAACTTTGAGCACTTTTGTTAGACGGCACGTGGCACGTTAATTTGTGTGAGCGTGACCGACCCGATATGCCGACATAATGATCGTTTTTGTTTTTCATCGGCTAAACCAGCGCTGGGCTCTGTTTTTGCATAGAGCCTCAGCATAATGCTGAGCGACAGTCGTTTTGCGTGGATAAGGGGCATGTTTCCCTCAACTATTTCTTATTTTTTACTTCAAATAAACGTTTTTCTGTCTTTCTTTCTTACTTATTGTGTATTCTGTGTTTTTTATTGATTTCAGTTTTCCCTTCTGTCGGTCAGTCCCAAGATTGCTAATTATTTTTCACTACGTCAAAAAATTGCAACACTGAATAATAATAACTTCAACTTGACCATTCCACGCTTTTTAAAAGGACAAGATTAAGGAGGTCTTAACAGACTTACACCGATGTAATCGTATGAGGATTCCGTTTATTAACATTAGCTAGTATGTATAATATAGTATGGGATATACATATGTATGTTTACATTATTTTGTTAAATGTAGTATAGGATATAAGTTAACTTTGTATAGTACTAGCGTTCCACCCGAGGCTTCCCCCGCGTGGAGTTCGGTTATATCGCGCTTTTTAGAATTCCCTCGAGAATATAATTTTTTTCCGCGGTAAAAGTACCCTATTATTTAATCCGGACTTCCAACTTTACGTATACAAAATTTCAAAGCAATCGGTTCAAACAAACTCAACATAAAACAAACTCACTTTCCCATTTAAAATATTAGTAAGGATGTATAGAATAGCGTGATA
The DNA here is from genome assembly GCA_017933935.1 of Sesamia nonagrioides. Taxonomy (NCBI): domain Eukaryota; kingdom Metazoa; phylum Arthropoda; class Insecta; order Lepidoptera; family Noctuidae; genus Sesamia; species Sesamia nonagrioides. Next base: position 1,293,970 of record JADWQK010000461.1, read on the forward strand.
ATAATATGTAAAGAAAACCCTGTCCGACCCATAAGGATAATAAAGGTAAGGTAAACACTTGAACAAATATAATATAAAATTTTACGTAATCATCATAGTAACAATACTAATGAATTTTGAAATAATCTTTTTCTCCCGCAAATTAATTCCAACTTCCCCGAAATTTGATAATTTTTATAAGAGTTACAACACCGGTATTATTATGAGCGAATAACGATACGATCACGAGCCACGTGCCCTGCCCACCGCCGCCCGTGGAAGGGTTGCTTACCGCACATGTATTAAGTTACCTCTTTTTGCGAAATAATATTTATTTTATTAGGGTTTTTTTTTAAGTTTAGCCCGGCTTTGCATCCAATAGCAGAATCAGTTATCGATACCTAGCAATACTTTCACGGATCGGACAGGGTTTTCTTTACATATTATTATCACGCTATTCTATACATCCTTACTAATATTTTAAATGGGAAAGTAAGTTTGTTTTTTTAAATATATATTATATTATTAAACTTTATATAAGTTCTGAAAAACGGAAGCAGAAAGTTGGGGATTCCATTTTGCCCAATGTAGTACAGGTCCCTAAAACACAATACAAGCTGTAAAAGTTTGGATCTGTTGAAATGGCTTCACAGGCAAAAAGTTAACACGAGACCTGACTGAGTCTATTAGCATCAATTTAAAAATAACGAGTTTTATAGTTTTGATAAACAGACAATTGAACGATTGAAAACTTCACATTTTAAGTAAGTATTGGAAAAGCTTCTCTCTAGTTATTCATACTTAACTACAATTCACAATGAATACTAAATATCTCCGTGGGCAGACACGTCGCCAATATTTTCATGAAGTTTTTATAGAAATTGTTCTGCAAGAATCACAAAACGCTGTCGCGTCTATCTGTGGGAGTCTTAAAGTACATGTTCAGTAAATATTTAATTAAATGAAGTCAACTAAGCCTTCCGTACTTTAAAGCTTGGATTCCGACCGATTTGCTAGTTTGCTCGACACGAGATTAATTGACTTAAGGTTAGAGATTAACTACATCCTCTGTATCTCTGGGATCTCTAAAGTTTTGGTTAATACCTACTAGGAATACGGAAATCCTGATTTCTCTCCTTAAAAAGTGCACCACAGTTAGCTATATCAGTAACATAAGTTAGTATGTATGTATAGTATGTGATATACAATATGTAAAGAAAACCCTGTCCGACCCATAAGGATAATAAAGGTTAGGTAAACACTTGACCAAATATAATATAAAATTTTACATAATCATCATAGTAACAATACTAATGAATTTTGAAATAATCCTTTTTTCCGGGGAATTAATTCCAATTTCCCCGAAATTTGGTAATTTTTAAAAAAGTGACAACACCGGTATTATTATAAGCGAATAGCGACGCGACCACGTCACAGGTGCCGAGTGCCCTGCCCCCCGCCGCCCGCGGAGTGGGGTTGCTTATCGCACATGTATTAAGTTACCTCTTTTTGCGAAATAATATTTATTGTTTTAGGAGGATTTTTTTTTTAAGTTTTGCCTGTCTTTGTGGGCATTATTAGAATCAGTTATCGATACCTAACAATACCTTCACGGATCGGATAGCGTTTTCTTAACATATTGTATGTAGGTTGAGACGTTAGTAAGCTTAGGACCTCGAGGCCCATCGGCTTCTGACAGAGTCCCAGCTACCGGCGGAAGTGTGCAGCGCATGAGATGGACACAATCCAGCAAGAAAACGTCATGCGCTCATACTATGGGGCTACAGAGGGAGGAAACAACCTGACCGTGTACCGTGTTCGAATGCTCTCTCTGTTCCAGGTGCTTGTACATGTACAGTATAGGTTAACATTAGTTGTTATATGTAGTACAATATGGGATGTAGGTTAACATTAGTTATTATGTATAGTAAATTATGGGATATAGGTTTATATTAGTAAGTACCTTTACATAGTTAAATCCGCGTTGTAGGTTAACATTAGCTAGTGTGTATGGTATAGAGGTGCTGCTAAGGAGTTTGTTCCGCCACTTCTTTTTCCCAGCAAAAGCACTAGGAACTGTCGATGGGTGGGCGTTTTGGGGGACTATTTTATGTTCCTAATATTGATGTTCAAAAATTACTTATTCTCAGCCTATTTTTTTTTTAAATTTTGAACTAGCGCTTGGCTGCAATCCCTCCTGATGGTAAGCAGTGATGCAATCGTTGATGATAAAGCGCACTAGTTTATTAAGAGCTTATTCACTCTAGCCTTGAAGACACTCAAATTGTAGTCTGACGGAAACACCGCCGCTGAATTTTGATTTTGATTGATTTTGAATCAAAGTTCCCTAATATAATTTTCAAGACCTTACAACAGTCACGGATTGGTAATTATGTAGGAGAGAGCTGACCCAAATACTAATATTAACATAATTAGGAAAAAATCAATAACTTTATCGGCCCGCGGTAATTAGGAACAGTCTACCGATATACTTGTTAAGAAGTTATTGAAACGTCTATTTATTTTCTTTATCATGTGAACATTCAATGGTAAATAGCTAAATACTGTATAGTATTTATCGATTCTATCTGTATCAAACTGGCCCATTCGAACCGTAAATCACTAAATATGTTCTGCGGTCTACAACGCATCCAAACATTGTTCTGTTTTAGTCAATCGTTTGAAGTTGACAGAATCATGTTTTTACTAATGTGTAGCGCTTAGAGCAATTAGTGAGGACGCTGTCGGAGACGGGGAACTTAAAAATATAATGGTGTAATTCCAACCCTCAGCACTAAAAATACATTGAATATCAAGTTTGCGAAAAAAAATCGCAGCTTGAAAAATACGCGCGGACCTAGTCTAAATTTCGGTCATATATCGTCACCTTGTGTATTTTTATAATAATTCTGCTTGATAAAACAAAAACAAAAAGTATATGTTTTTTCTACAACATCAATAAAAACTCGTTGCTTCTCGGAACGAATGACGCTCGTGCCACTATTAGCAGACATAAGCATAATGGATCAAAACTGGTTTTCAATAAGTTAGTTTTATTCATCTTCTATGGGTATGTAAGTCTTCTTCTACTTTTTTCAAGGTGAGATTCAATCTTAACTCTTGATCAATGGCCTCTGTGGAATAGATACCACAATTTTGCCAATAATACGTGTAACAAACTATAGAAATCCTTTGAAAATTTTATTTCACAATAATGGCAGATATCGCCAATGACAGTTGAAAAAGACGGCCGCATGAACTGCCTATGAGCGAGGTTTGAGGCAAAGTCATGATGTGGCCACTATGCTTCGATATTTCAATGTTATTCATGAATTATTTACTGAATGCACTTTTTACTACATAAATCACACGCTTTTATTTAGTAAACGACACTATAATTTTAAAAGTCCAATGAAAAATGCGCGTGACACTCATCTTAGCTGTCCGGTCAAAAACTTCAGTATGTAAGTCTACTGTTTGGTTTGTTTATTTGAATGCGTTGTGATATGCAATATTGTAAAATAAAAGAAAAAAAAAAGAATGAAAAAGTTTTTATTTTGACTCGTACAGGAAGAGCATAAAAGTAAATATGTATTATGTATATGTAGTTGTAGTGTGTTAATATGTATATGTAGTGTGTATGTATTTATGTATTTATTATATTATTTTTTTTTCTGTGTTTCTCTTTTAACTTCTCTTTTATATCTTTGCACCTACCATGTTTTGTCTCTGCATCACCTTAAGGTAGACTGGTAGAAAATGCCTAAGGCATTAAGTCCGCCATTGTGCAATTTTTTTCATTGTGCATGAAGTTTTAATAAATAAATAAATTACGTTTAACACAATTAAAAATGGAAACAATATACAGTGAAACTTGGTTAAGTGGGATGTGGATAAGTGAGAAACCTCCATAACTGGAACTCATGCTGAGGTCCCAACACTTTGGGACTGAATTACCTCTGTTAGTGGGACGAGGAAGCCTCTATATCTGGGATTTGTTCTTTCGATTTATCATCATAGTTACCTCTACAGCTGAGACAGCGAGTAAATTTTATATGCATAAACCTCTGTAACTGAGATAACATTGTTTGTTTACTCATTCTTATTCTACCCACAAATTCCACACGTAATTCCAAGTAGGTATGTACAAATTTTGAGCTTCAATTACCTTCAGTTTTAGTTTCGCTTTACTATCATACAGATGTTTATTTGAAAAATGCCAAAACGAAAGCTACAATCATTATCATTACGTGAAAAACTGAAGTTAATATCCGTTTCTATTAATGGAACCCTCTGTAAACGAGACAGATATTTATTTATACCTGTATCTCTGAGACACCGGGTAAGTGGAATACCTCTGTAAGTGAAACGACATCCCTTGATGTCTCACTTAACCAGATTTCACTGTACCTATATAAAAAAATGTAATAAAAAATTATAAAGCCCCTTACCGAGTCCAAAAGGTTCCTATCTTAACACAATGCATCGACATTTAAAAAGTAAACTGGTGTGATGCCACGGGCATTTAGAGCAACATATATGTAAACATACACATATGTATACATACGTAAAATATGATTAAATAAAATAAATAGTTCATCACCAAAATCAAAGGATGCTCCAATTATTAAGATAGTAACATAAGATAGTTACGTAAGTTATTTATTGTTCACTGACTCTTAAGTCACAGGTTCCCCCTAGTTAAGGAGGTAGGGTCTTTCACTTTTGGTACAACCTTCATTTTCCAAAAATATGCCTTTATGAAATATACTCATTTGCTATTGAGGTTTTTTGCATCAATGAAGTATTTTTTTTATATATATAAACTAACTAGCTGCACCGCGCGGTTTCACCCGCGTAGGTTTCGATAGGTTATAGGTGATGTTATGTAGCCTAAAGCTTTCCTGGATCAATGGGCTATCCAACGCAAAAAGCTTGTTTTAATCGGACCAGTAGTTCCTGAGATTAGCGCGTTCAAACAAACAAACAGACTCTTCCGCTTTATATATTAGTATAGATATAAAACTGAAGAGTTTGTTTGTTTGTTTGAACGCGCTAATCTCAGGAACTACAGCACTGATTTGAAAAATTCTTTTTGCGTTGGATAGCCTCTTAATCCAAGAAGGCTTTAGGTTATATAACATCACGCTGCGACTAATACAATTGGAGCATATCTAAACCTACGCGGATGAAACCGCGCGGCGCAGCTATTTTTTTATAAATCAACATCCGTGTTATTTATGTAGTCAGCATCTGCCTAGCCTTTTCACAACAATGTAGGGGTCAGCTTCCAGTCTAACCAAATTCAGGATTAAAAGGAGCAACTGTCTATTTGACATCCACCACCGTTACTGGACAAGACGATACTGCTTTGTTATACTGGTTGTTTGACTTTCGAAATTCTAACAACTTTTCTTCCTCATTTCTTCACAAGTGCCAAAGTCTTTGACTCAAAGATCAATGATTGACAGCCGAGACAAATTACTAAGTAACGTGCGTTTCCTAGGCAACGAGGGTCCCTGCAGCATGGCAATGAGCAATAATATGCTTTACTTACTTTACTACAGTGAATAGGCTCTTAATAAACAAGCGCGCTTTACCATCAACGATTCCGTCACTGCTTACCATCAGGCGGGATTGCAGTGAAGCGCTAGTTTAAAATTTATTTAAAAAAATATAGATAGACATATTGCTTATGTTGTGGGCTTTCGGTACCTAAAATAAATGCTTTTTATTTATTTGTTATTATAATTTAAACACCGACATGGGCAAGCGTTGACTACTCTGTAGTAGGCTATAACTTCGGCTGCTGGCAGAAGTTACCACCCACTAGACAGTCTTGCCAGGTGAAGCCGTTCGGAGGACAGGTCTGTGCGGTTGTGTTGCGATGCGTGACGTACGATGCTCCAAATGTTGTTGTGTCGGGAGTTTGGTTGTGGAGGGTCTCCAGATCAATCTCCGTCTGGCATCTCTATGACTTGTTGTTCCATGTGGCGTTTGTAGGTACTGTTACAACAACATTCGTAAGGCTATTAAAAATATTGGTATAATGTTCTAGTAATCTAATTGATAGTGTCGTGCTTTTCTATAATTTAGATACATATGAGATCTACATATTACCTTACGACAAAAGCTTTAGGTTTCTCTACGACCTCGCTTTATCCACTCTTTATCCATTCCCCTCCCTTTTCTTTTAAGGGGAATACGCTAGGGAGCCGCCGAAATTCTTATTTGGCACCTTTATAGTAAAACTGTTACTAAACGAAATTATGAAATTTTATAGATGTAATTAATATTGGCTACAAAGTCATGGTGGCCTAGTGGTTAAAACACCAGCCTCTCAAGTATGAGTGTGCAGGTTTGATTCCAGGTCAGTTACATGTACTTTCTAAGTGTATCTTGGACATCAATGACTGCTTATAAGGTGAAGGAAAACATCTTGACGAAACCTGGACTTTAAGTCTGAAATCGCCAACCCGCATTCAGCAAGCGTGGTGATTACGCTCAATCCTTCTCTGTATGAGAAGAGACCTGTGCCGAGCAGTGGGATGATAAAAAGGTTGATATTAGAAAATATTCACTGATTTATATAAATAAAGTCTAAGTTCTGGTTTCTTTAAAGTTATAAGTTAATGTTACTCATCATGATTTATTTGCGTTGTTATAATTTTCAGGTTAGTGCCAGGCTATTGTTGAAATTACAGACATACACTCTTTGAAGTTGATTCAAATCAAGTCATTAATATGGCGTATTGCCAGGCTTTCTATACGTACACCTGCGGTCTGTGTACCAGATATACTCAAAAGAGGTTTAGTGCCACGCCTGTGTAATACAACAATGCTTTTGAATGCTGCTGTGGGTCATTATGAGATCACTGATCGACCATTCTGACACTATTGTCATAGCAGACAAGGGTTCCTGTGCGCAAAATATGAACGGTTGCCGGGTGTCTCTAAAATATTACTTAGAAGTTATGACTAGCAAATTATAATTATTGTTGTTCCCTATCCGTGTCATGTTATATGCATCTTAGATAATTATGCTAACATAAGTACAAGCAATACTAACGAAATAATGGGCAATGTGCCTTAAGTAAAGATAAGTAAATAATAAATAAATTAATTAAAGTCACTGATCGAATTCTTGTTAGAAACCGAATAGATTTACTGATTGATTCTTTACAAAGTAAACACATCCATCCACTTTAACAAACATCTTAGGTGCTCCAGAAAAGCGTATTTATTCTGCGACACAATTTTGTTGGAATTTTGTAATACTACTGGGTTCCTTTAATCGGGGCCCGTGGGTAAATAACAACAGCCGCATAGGTTGATTCATCTGGGGCCCCAGTATGCTATAACAATAGTGTCAGAATGGTTGATCAGTGATCTCATAATGATAGATTCTGACAAATATCGTAATCTACTAACAAAATGACGTCATTATGACTTAGTAGTCAATCACTGACATACCACTCCATATTATTAATTGTTCAAATTGAGTAGTAGTTTTTAGGAAATCATAACTACTAACGGATTGTATAATAATGGTAATACTCTATACTTAAATACATATGACGACGACACTGGGAAAATACGACATCAAAAAGGTGGTTGGTAGTGGCTGGCGGAGAACTGCTCAGGATCGAGCTTTTTGGCGTGCCATGGTATAGGGCCTACACTGTACTACATACTGCTGGACATAGGTCTATACTATAGGCCTATGTCCAGCAGTGGACGAGTAGAGGCTGATGATGATGATGAAATACATATGTAATTTTATCACCATTCCATTACGAGACGACAGACCGATAACTGATTGTTCATTAAGAATTTGGCAGATTAGGAACTTTTAGCATAATGAAAATAGAATCGTGTTAGAATGCAATTTTATAGAAATAGCACTCTAGGGCTCTGGTTAAGTTACGCTTGACTCGGTTGGTCTGTGCATGGGATATCATACTCCACCTCCGGAGCTCTAGGAAGGAGGAAGCTCGGAGGGAACTCTAGTGGTGCTTTCTCTATACAAACATATTCCACTGTTTTCTTCGTGGATAATGCTTTTAGAGCATTTTTTTTCTACAATTTTAAGTTTAGTTATTTGTATGAAAGATTACACGGTAATAAGCGGTTTAAAAAAAACGGTATTAAAAAGACTACTCACAAAATCTCGTTCAAAACAATTTTCCTTGGTAGTTTTTACAGCAATGTACATCATATATTTTTTTAGACTTTTCATTTTCTTAATTTAGAAGTTAGAAGGGGCGGGGGGGGAGCAACTTTTTTCCACTTTGGAAGCGTCTGTCACGCAAACTATTCGGTTTAGAACTATCTATAGATGACCTATCCATGAGAGACCTATACACGAATGTGTTAGATGAAAAAAAAATGGGTGTCAGTTCTAAGTATGGAGAGCCCCCAATATTTATTATTATTTTTTATTTTTGCATAAAAATCTTAATGCGGTTCACAGAATACATCTACCTACCAAGTTTCAACAGTATAGCTCTTATAGTTTCGGAAAAAAATGGCTGTGATATACGGACGGACAGACAGACATGACGAATCTATAAGGGTTCCGTTTTTTGCCATTTAGCTACAGAACCCTAAAAAGACGAAGACAGCGATAAGAAAATGCTTTACTAATATTGTTTTTCTGGTCTAGCATAGACTGCATCTTTAATTCTTCATAGCAATATTACACAAGCTGCGGATGATTGGTTGGAATATAAAACACACGGATATAAAATAATGCGTATATGTACGCCGGTTTAGCGGAGCCGACAGTAGTCTTTGAGGTGAAAGAGGACTTCAACCCATGAAAGTACGGACGACAGCAGGTCAAGCTACCCGAAACTGTCAGATATTCCCAATTAACCTTGAGCCTTAATGCTGTAGCCATAAAGTTGAAGATCTAATAAAGAAATCTGACGGATTGTAGTAGCTTGATGTGCTGTCGTCTGTACACGTAATTTGCTTTTAGATAAATGGGGAACAAGGTCTATGGGTCACTCATCCTCCATAGAAAAGTAAGGATCCTCCGAGCAGATGGGTGTTATGTCGTGGGCGCTTGCCCAACGGTTGACGTTGGGAAGTTGTATATATGCTAGTCGCACAATTTACAATTCGTGTGACGTCGGTATAATGCGGTGTTGTTCGCAAGTAGCATTTGTAAATACCGTTACAAGCTACGTTAAATTATTCTTTTTCTTCTTCAGCCTATAGATGTCCACTGCTGGACAAAGGCCTCCCCCAAGGCTTTCCACGCTGACCGGTCTTGTGCTGCCCGCATCCATCGGCTTCCCGCGACCTTCACCAGGTCATCGGTCCACCTTGTTGGGGGCCTCCCTACGCTGCGTCTTCCAGTAAGTGGCCGCCACTCCAGAACCTTACTGCGCCATCGGCCATCGGTTCGTCGAGCAATGTGCCCTGCCTACTGCCACTTAAGTTTAGCGACTCGCAGAGCTATGTCGGTAACTTGGGTTCTTCTGCAGATCTCCTCATTTCTGATTCGATCACGCGGAGAAACTCCGAGCATAGCTCTTTCCATTGTCCTTTGTGTGACTCTGAGCCTTCGTATGAGGCTCATTGTGAGCGACCACGTTTCAGTTCCGTAATTCATCACAGGTAACACACACCGGTCAAAGACTTTAGTCTTGAGACACTGTGGTATCTTCGACGACGAGAAGATGTAACGTAGCTTCCCGAACGCTGCCCAGCCGAGCTGGATTCGACGAGACACCTCTTTCTCAAAGTTGGACCTATCTAGTTGGACTATTTGTCCCAGGTATATATACTCGTCAACAACTTCGAGTGCAGAGCAACCAACTAGAATTGGAGTGGATGCGACATGACTACATGAGAGTTCGACATGATCTTCGTCTTATCCATGTTCATCTTTCATCATCTTTATTAATTTCCATTTAAATTGTTAAACCTAAATTAGTAAAAACTAAGTTAATATCAAATTCTCTTTCAATGACTTAATAGAAACTTCGTCGTGGTTCTATCAAAATCTTCCCAAATAAACAAAGAATTTTAGGATAGGCTGCACAGTGAACTCCCGTTTATTGAATTCTCTAATCTAATTAAGACCATAGATAAACAATGGCTTTATTATCCGCCTAATAAATCACGTCTTCCTTCTGTGTAATTTAATAAAAGTGTCGTACCTATATAATCAAATTGTTAGAAGTCAGATTCAATTCAGGTTTGGTGAATGAGCTTTTTGCCATTTTAAACTGCATGACCATTGACCAAATGTTTATTGGATGGTCTCTCAATATACTGGCACAAATTTATCAATAACTAGCTCTTGCCCGTGACTCCGTCTGCGTGCTGATATAAAATAAGCGCCTGCTAAAACAATGGGAACTGTTATATCGGATTAACTATTACGTAGAATATAAATTAAAAGTGCTGAGTTTCCCATTGCATTTACGTGAATGCAATAGGAAACCGTTGTTATTCTCGTAAGCGATTCTAACCGTTTTTCCCATCAGTTTGGATTGGACTTCCGTCGGGCATAGTAACTTGTAATACGTGTTTGATAATTGAATATATCTTTCTTTTAGCTAATTAAATAGTTTTTTTAAAAACCATCTTCCGACCCGCTCCGTAACAGTGGTGTCAGAAGTGGGATACCAGTGTTGATATCGCCGTAACCGTTCCGCTGGTATTCCCTATCGGGTCGTGGTTATCCAAAAAACTGTGAGTGATCATATGTGAATTGTGAACTTTACGTTACCGACAAGCTAATCCATCTCCGGGGTGTTCTTATTTTCGCTAAGTGAAAACACACCTCGACAAACTCAGTGTCACCTCCTTAAGACGAGTCGCGACAGTAAGCCTTACGAGTATCTTGCGTAAGCCTGCCGGTCGTCCAGAACTCTCACTTCCTCTACATCCAGGGGCTCACAATACGCAAGCCCTGTTATCGTGATATCGCCGCAAGGAGCAGGTGATTGCCCTTGCCGCCCTGACACGCGGTGCTGCCGCGTGGTGCTGCCACGTGTAAGCGCTGATCACGCTCGTGTGACGTGCGCTGCCACCCCGCTGTCCCTGACGTCCCCGTTGCTGCTGGCCGCGAATTATCGCGCCGCTGTACTCCTGCTCCAGTAATCGTGCTAATCCAGTGCTAAGAAATGCGTATCGAATACTTCGTGTTCCTGTGTCTGTGAGTAAAACACATCAGCTTACTGTTATCGCTACAATATTTTAAATTACGAGTAGGCATTCCTATAACCTAGGGTATCACATATCGTAAACTCTATCCATACTTGTATCATACGTTTACCTTTTCAATTATCTATCAAGTTCATAATGTCTACAGAAACTAATGAAACTACTATGAGTACTTCTAAGAAAACGGCAAAAATCGTGTTGAGCGAACAGTTTCCCATCAATGTGCTCTGTAATTTTATTAGCTCTTATAAAGGAGAACGCGAAACTCTTACCGCTTTTATCACCAATTGCCAGAACGCCTTAGATCTAGCATCACCAAGTCAAACGGTTTTATTAACAAAATATATTTTATCGCGCCTAGAAGGCAAAGCTCAGATCGCATGCTCTACTAAAATATTTGAGGATTTCGACCAATTGAAATGTTTCCTTAAACAAAACTTCGGTCAGAGAAAACATTATCATCATTTGTTGCTAGATTTACAGTCGTGCAGGCAATCGGCAAATGAAACTGTTGCGCAATTCGCACTTCGTGTAGAAAGTTGCCTAACCGATCTTCAATCGGAAATTTATAATTCTGAATCCCTAAAAAGGGATATATCCGGTCGTATAGCTATGACCGAAGATTTGGCCTTATTTACTTTTACTTTAGGGTTACATCCCCGACTTAGTAATAATGTCAGATGCAGAAGCCCAAAATCACTTAATGATGCGATTAACGTGGCTCTCGAGGAAGAAAAGATACAAAACCTCCTATACAAAACATCTATGAAACCTAAATGTAGGGTCTGTGGTAAGCCCGGGCACTCGGATTCTGAATGCCGGGAGAGACAAAAGCGCACGGGGCCACCACACGCTCCGTCGGACCCTCAACCATCAACATCATTTAATAACTCAAGGTCATCATCTAATAATCAACTTTTCTGTAAATATTGTAAAAATAAGGGTCATGATATTACTCAATGTCGTAAAAGAAAATATAATAATGAACGGCGTAATATATCTAATTCCGACAATCGCGACCGACCGGCTGCAACGAATCATATTACATTCGAGTCGCCGATGTCACCGACGCCTTATTATATTCCGTGTGAAAATGATGACGACCATAATAATTCTTTAAACTAACTCCACGGATTACGAAAGCGTGCCGACGTCATCCGGATAAATTAGGCACTCGTACCTTTATACATAAATCGCATAAAAATGACCTTTCATCTCAACACGCTCTTCTAAGAGTCCCTGAATCGTTGAGTCAAAACAATATTTCATCTCAGCATGCTCCAAAGAGAGTCCCTGTTTCGCTGAGTCATCCCTCTGTTTCATCTCAACACGCTCTTCCAAGAGTCCCTGAATCGTTGAGTCAAAAACATATTTCACCTCAGCATGCTCCAAAGAGAGTCCCTCTTTCGCTGAGTCATCCCTCTGTTTCATCTCAACACGCTCTTCCAAGAGTCCCTGAATCGTTGAGTCAAAAACATATTTCATCTCAGCATGCTCCAAAGAGAGTCCCTGTTTCGCTGAGTCGTCCCTCTGTTTCATCTCGACATACTCCTCCGAGAGTCTCTGTCTCGTCGAGTCCAAATCCTGTTGCATCTCAACACACTCTTTCAAGAGCCTCTGAATCGTTGAGTCAAAAGTCCGCTTCACCTCAGCATGCTCCAAAGGGAGTCCCTGTTTCGCTGAGTCAAACCTCTGTCTCATCTCGCCACACTCCACAGATAACCGCTGTTCCGTCGAGTCAAAATACTATTTTACCTCAACGCGCTTCTAATAGAGCCGCTGTATCGCTGAGTCCAAATCTTCCCTCTCACAATGAATCCGCTGTGCCGCAGCCTAAAGAGGAAATTAAAACTAATCTTGAAATCCCTGTTTATGAGATATCTTCATACTCGAAGAAAGTGTCACTGCCTCACATATATATAACTACTTCGTTTTCTGTTCATCCGTTGTGTCTTCTTATTGATACGGGAGCGAGTATTAGTTTGATCAAACTGTCAAGTTTAACCAAAGCGCCTGAATTATCTCGCGAAATAGTTAAGATAAAAGGCTTTAATAACATTGGCACTTATTCAGAAACTTTAGGTACATGTCAATTAGACTTTACTTCGGAAAATAATTGCCACGAGTATAAATTTCACGTAGTTGACGATAATATTAATTTAGAGTATGATGGTATCATGGGTAGCGACTTTTTAAATCATTTCAAAGCCAATATAGACTATAACTCACAATCGGTTCATATATGCGGACAGAGTCTGGACATTAACTATATTCAACCGACTTACGTCATCCCCGCTCGCTCCGAAGCGGTCATCGAATGCGCAGTATCTAATTACTCGCGTGAACATTATGATAACAATGAGGGTCTATTATTAGATCACTCTATAAGCGAAGGTATTTATTTCGCAAATTGTCTTGTTACTATAAAACCTAATAAAAGAATTAACGTAACCGTCTTAAATACTACTGATTCTGATGTCCAAGTTCAAAACTTTAAGGTCCAGTTAACACCTCTTGAACGAAATATTACCTCAGATTCAAAAGAATCCGTGAACGCTTTATCCTATTCTGAATCTGACAGACCGCAAAGGGTATTAAATCTCATACGCTGTTCTCATCTAAACTCCGAAGAAAAAGAAGCTTTGCTAGAATGTTGTTCTGAGTACACAGATATTTTTCACTTAGAAGGTGAACCTTTATCATTCACAAACGCGATCGAGCATACTATAGATTCGGGTGATGCGCCCCCTATTCACGTAAAATCTTACCGTTTCCCTGAGTGCCACAAGGAAGAAGTGGACTCACAAATTCGCAAGATGCTTGACCAAAATATTATACGTCCGTCAACATCACCTTGGAGCGCCCCCGTTTGGGTAGTCCCTAAGAAGATGGACGCTTCTGGGAAAAAGAAATGGCGTGTAGTAATAGACTACCGCCGTCTGAATGACGTCACTGTCTCTGAGAGTTATCCTTTGCCGCTTATCACTGATATCTTAGATCAGTTAGGTCACTCAAAATATTTTAGCACATTAGACCTGTCAAGTGGCTTCCATCAGACCAAACTCAATCCCCTAGATGCACACAAAACGGGGTTCTCAATAAACACAAATTCTAGCACTGCAGGGCACTACGAATTCCTGCGGATGCCTTTTGGTCTTAAAAATGCTCCATCAACCTTCCAGAAGTTGATGAACACTGTCCTTTCTGGTCTCCAAGGCCTCCACGCATATGTGTATCTTGATGACATCATAATCTACAGTAGTAACTTGTTATCTCATATGGAAAAAATCAGGTTAATCTTCGACCGCATCCGAAAATTTAATTTAAAACTTCAACCAGACAAATGCGAGTTCTTGCGACGCGAGGTCGCTTACCTTGGTCATATAATCACAGATAAAGGTGTCTGTCCAAATCCCGAGAAGGTCAAGGCCGTCTCTCAATTCCCTACTCCCAAGAATCCGAAGGATATAAAATCATTTCTGGGGCTAGTCGGCTACTATCGTCGTTTTATTAATAACTTCTCCCAAATCACTAAACCACTGACTGCCCTTCTGAAAAAGGATGCTATATTTCAATGGTCGAATAGTCAAGAACAAGCGTTCACCACCCTCAAGGATAAACTAACTTCAGCGCCTCTGCTACAATATCCTGATTTTACACAACCATTCCTTTTAACAACCGATGCTTCCAATTATGCGATAGGAGCCGTACTCTCTCAAGGCGCAATCGGTTCTGACAAACCCGTCTCATATGCATCGCGTACCCTAAATAAAGCCGAGGGCAACTATTCAACTATTGAAAAGGAGCTCCTAGCGATTTTATTCGGCGTAAAAACATTTCGCCCTTACTTGTTTGGTCGTAAATTCAAAATAATTACAGACCACAAACCTCTGGTATGGCTTTTCAATGTCAAGGACCCAGGATCTAGACTCATTAGATGGCGTTTGAAACTTGAGGAGTACGACTACGAAATCGTTTATAAGAAAGGTAAATTAAACGCAAACGCCGACGCTTTATCTCGGTTCCCTGTAAATGTATTACAGGATAATGAAGGTTCTAACTCGATTATCTGCAACCCGGCAGAAACATCTAATAACGAAGAAGACTCACATAATTCAGCATCCATATCAGAAACTTACGAGCAGTTTCTTAAAATTATAAAACAATCCGATGTGTCATTCGACACCATCATCCAAGAACACAACGAGTCGTTAATGAGAGCAAAGTGTAAACTTATTGCCTATCCGACATCCATTGACTTAGACGAATCTGTCCCTTATTGCAAGGATATTATGGATGCCTCAACTAGCGAACCTAATATTTGCGACGTAGAACGCGAATTAAACACTTACTATTCTACCTCTAATAATGACCATTTATTCACTCATTTATTTCTAAAAATAAATCATTATGACGAAATTACTTATAAGGACGTATTTAACCTCCTTCGTGATTATAGAGACATGATAAAGTATTGGTACATAGAAGAAAAAGAATTCGCGATATCAGACTTTACAGATCCTTACACAAAATTATCTTACACAAAAATTTATAATATTTTATCATTTCTATTTCACAACACGAACATTAAAGTCAACATCTACCGTAACTCTATCCGATATCCGACCCCTGACGAGGTCAAACGCATTCTTAGAGATAATCATGATTCTCCTCTAGCTGGTCACCCAGGTATATCACGCATGTTTGAAAGAATCAAAACTCAATTCTGGTGGAAAAACATGAGGCAAGATATCGAGGATTATGTGAAAAATTGCCGCTCTTGCCAAATAAATAAACCTCTAAGACAAACAAATAAGGCCCCTATGATTATCACGTCAACGGCATCTCGGCCTAATGAAAAACTCTATCTTGATTTAGTCGGTCCACTCCCTGAAACACATGAATACAAATATAAGTTCTTGCTTACTCTACAAGATGACTTAACTAAATTTTCTCAGGCCTATCCTATGCAATCCTGTTCTGCCGAAGAAACAGCGAAGTCTTTAGTCCTATTCATATCTCATATGGGAATTCCTAAACTAATAATATCCGATCAAGGCACCAACTTCTGCTCTGATGTCTTCAAACAACTTGAGAAGCTGTTTAACATTAAACACGTGTTCGCATCTCCTTACCACCCTCAGACATGCGGTGCCCTTGAACGCAGTCATTCTACTCTAAAAGAGTATCTCAGATCATATATAGGTGAGAATCAACACACTTGGGACCTCTATATTCCCAGTGCTATGATAGCATATAATTCAAATATACATAGCACCACAGGTTACTCGCCCCTGGAATTACTTTTCGGGTTCAAACCCTACTTACCTTCAAGTATCGATACTCTCGATACTAATACCTATACGGATTACATCCGGGCCCTTAATCACCGACTATACTATAGTCGTCAGAAAGCTCTCCAAAATATTCAATCCTCTAAAGAGAAATCAAAAACTTATTATGATTCCCGCACGAAGCCATTATCCTACAAAACAGGAGAAATGGTATATGTCCGTTGTCACCATAAGCAGAATAAGGCGCTATCTCCAGTATGGAAAGGCCCATACAAAATAATAAAGTTGAATGGCAACCATTCCGTTACACTACTAATTAATCGTAAACATGTACGTCACCATTACGATGAAATCAAGCCGGCCGGTGACGTAACAGTCACAAGTATAAAATTAGCGACGTAATGAATGATACACGAGCGCTTCATTGCTATCTCAGATCGACGCTGCCACCGCCGATCATATGCGAATATGTTTCTTCTATCGTCAGCAGTCCCGGCCTCTACTTTGATAAGCTCTTAGATATTAAGTTTACTAATAATGATTGGAATGTTATAGCATACGTAGATATAAGTCATGTACAAGCTAACCTAGATAAGGTCGAATTTTTATTTGAAAAACTTAACGTATTTTGTAACTCACTAACTTCTTCTAAAATACAGTCCGACTGTATTAATTCGTTATCCGCTTTAAAAAATCGTCATATTCTTAACGTAAGCAAATTCTCTTCTATATCATACTTCAATAACACTATAATCTAAGGTGAATGAAACCGAAAATCATATTACGGAATATGGAAACAATCTATAAAATATTAGAAATGGTTATAAATAGTAACGATAAATTAGAAATTAAATCTGAATTAAGTTCTTTATTACATTCATTAGAGTCCATCATAATGACTTTGTCTTTCGATATTGAAGATATTAATAATGCAATCCTTTCCGCGAAACTCAACGTTTTGCATCCTACTGTACTCAGTCCGCATCAGTTGTATAGTGAATTAGATAAGCATAGGAATAATCTTCCTAATCATTATGAACTTCCTGTACCTTTAACGTTACAGAATATACACGCCCTAATTGATATTTCACAACTTGCGTGTTTTTTCCATTTAAATAGAGTTATTATTGTCGTTAAGATCCCTCTAATATTACCACAAGCCTATGACCTATATAGGATAATTCCACTACCTGTTCCTTACGATATGTCGAAACCCGATACCTACGTTCTTATCGAGCCAACTAGCTCATATGTAGCGATTACAGCCGACCGAATGTTTTATTCACTCATAACAGACATAGACAAGTGCAAAATAATAAGTGATAAGTGTTATGTGTGCGTATTAACTAATGTGTTTTCAGCGATTACCAGCCCTACGTGTGAAACGACTCTCTTAGGTGACGTAATTAGCAAACTTCCTGATATATGTGTAACAAAACTTATTCATGGCTCAATCGATCTATTTCATAAGTTAACTTTAAACCGCTGGATTTTTGTACAATCTGAACCTGGCAAGTGTCATGTAACTTGTAATGATAAAGACACAAACTCTGACGTTATTTTGTTTGGTACTGGTGTCTTGACCTTGCCCAGGAGCTGCAAGGCTTTTTATAAGACGTTGCAATTCGCCGCTGTAGGCGAAACATTCATCGGAAATATAACTAATAAAATATCAAACTTCAACATCTTACAAGATGATTGTTGTGAGCGATCTAAGTTGAATAAAACCTTACAGCGATTACCTTTCTCAAAATTAAATAACTTAGATAACCTTGATTCTCTACTACAAGCCAGCATCCACTTAGATTCTTTTGAGGAAGAGATTAGTAAGATAGAAAACCCATCTCATTTTCAACTTATAGCACTCACTATTTGTCCTTTAGCCTGTGTGTCTCTGTTTTAACTTTGTTATATATTATATACAAGAGCCGTAAGTCTTTTTGTTCAACTAATGCTCCATGCTGCATTCAAATATTTAATCAATGCCATAATACCAAACATAATTCAGTCCCCGTTTCTCAAACCACATTTCATGGCGATAAGGTAGCAACAATCAATAAGGATGAGTCAGAGTCTGTAGAAGACATAAGGGTGACGCCAACCCCTATTAAAAGAAACATCCTGTTTAGCAAAACACACGATAATTAATTGTAATACTATTATTAATTATTATGTTAAATGATAACCATAAATAAATATTGTTTAAGCAATTTTTATTGTTAATTTTAATCTTAATTTTAATAATCTTGAATCAAAACTTGAATTATGATAAATCAATTGTAATAATTATAATTTTAGAGTAACTATTCTCTTTGTTTCCTACTAGTTATTTCCATGTCTTCCTATCTTAGATAAATCTTAAAAGTAGTCGTTATCTCGATGTTTTATTTTTATTATAACTGTGTTTCTTTTGTTTTTCACTGTCATAATATGTTGTAATGCTTCGACGTAAATCCAATTTAGCATCCAAGACTTAGCATAGATTAACCCTTACATCTCTCATCACTTTCAGATGTGATGATCGATCTTAACGGGGGGGTTGTTATATCGGATTAACTATTACGTAGAATATAAATTAAAAGTGCTGAGTTTCCCATTGCATTTACGTGAATGCAATAGGAAACCGTTGTTATTCTCGTAAGCGATTCTAACCGTTTTTCCCATCAGTTTGGATTGGACTTCCGTCGGGCATAGTAACTTGTAATACGTGTTTGATAATTGAATATATCTTTCTTTTAGCTAATTAAATAGTTTTTTTTAAAAACCATCTTCCGACCCGCTCCGTAACAGAACAATATGTACGTCCGGGTTTGCCCCCATTTTCACAACATTTTTTGTTACTGCTCTGCTCCTAATGGTCATAGCGGTGTGTTATATAGCCTACGTCCTTTCTCAGGCTCTAGACTATCTGTGTACCAAATTTCATTACAATCAGTTCAGTGGTTTTGGCGTGAAAGCCAGACAGACAGACAGACAGAGATACTTTCGCATCTATAATATTAGTATGGATAAAGTGTTTAAAACGAACAAGAAAATAAAATAATGATTAGTGAAAGTTTGTTGATTCTACGGCGTAGAAAATTTAAGGTTACTTTTTTTTATAAATTATAAACAGTGCTTGACCGCAATCCCGCCTGATAGTAAGCAGTGATGCAATAATTGATGATTAAGCTGGCTAGTTTATTAAAACCCTATTCACTCTAGCCTTTATGACACTCAAATTTTATTGTAGTCCGACGGAAACACCGCCGCTGGAAAATTGTTCTATTCCCTCGATGTACGCGGAGTAAAAGACGAGGCGAAACGCTTCGTTCGGATCGTTGTCGTGTCAACAAAGTAAGTGTGAAAACTCGCCGTACGACGGAACGTCCGATCATCGAACGGAGATGGGGAAATTAAACCATGCAATTCCTTCGGTCACTCTCCAAAATGCATCCTATAGAACACCGACAGGCTGGCCTACTCTTCGCCGGTGCTCGAGGCTTTGGGAAACAAAGCCTTAATTTCTAAAACAACCAATTCAAATTGGCAATTCGTGAAACAATAACGTCCTCCGTGGCGCAGCGGTCAACACGCCCGCCTGCGACGTGGAGGCCCCGGGTTCGATCCCCGGCCAGGTCATGATGGAAAACGATCTTTTCCTGATTGGCCTGAGTCTTTGATGTTTATCTATATTTATTTATCTTATTATTATAAATAAAGTATCGTTGAGTTAGTATCCCATAACACAAGTCTCGAACTTACTTTGGGGCTAGGTTTGATTTGTCCGTATATATTTACTTATTTATTTAATTCGTCCTTTGGATGTTTTGAAGGAATAGTAACATTTCAATCATCATCATCATCCCAGCGTCAATCTCAGTCGCATCCGAAGCCTTTTCAGCTTTAGAGTCTGGGGTCCGTTTTACCAGTCCAACTGCTGATATGGCTAAACTTCGACATTTTCCGTGAAGCGACTGCCGTCTGACCTCCACAACCCGAAGGCGACATCGAAGCATTGCAGTTAGACCAATTGTTAGATTTTTGAGGGCTCCAACAACCCGTAACGACTGCCACTAGATGTTCGTATGGCAACCGGGACCAACGGCTTAACGTGCTTTCCGAGGCATGACCAGACCAGTGCAAATATTCATATTCATGCATACAAATACTTGCACTGTGCGGGGATCGAACCCGCGCCACCTTGAGCAGCGGCCGTGTCCGCTACCGCTACGCCACGGAGGCTGTCGAATAGTAACATTTCAATATCTACATATTACTGCACATGTGATATAGGCACGTATGCACGACATAATTTATTATCAAAATACGATTATCCAGCGTACAATTATCATTGTACAAAAATCTTATACATTCCGAGGTCAGCTAAAACTAGAAATACACAACTAACGAAAGAAATCTCAATATTCTGGAATCTCAGCTCAAATATCACATCCTCCATCATCTGAAATGAAGTAAGTTTTTAAGTACAGGATGTAACCAATATGTCTCATAATACCTACACATACATACGTGTACCGCCACGTAGGTATATCTCCACTTCACGCACTAAGTGAGATATACGTGGCGGTTACGACACAAGCCATGAACATTCAAGGGTTTCTGTCACATTACAATTTGAGTGTCTTCAAGGCTAGAGTGAATAGGCTCTTAATAAACTAGCGCGCTTTACCATCAATGATCGCATCACTGCTTACCATCAGGCGGGATTGCGGTCAAGCGCTTGTTTATAACTTATAAAAAAAAAAATAATAATAATAGTGAAAAGCGATTACAACTTAATAGTGGTTTGAGCCAAAAGGGATGAACAGCAAAATATCACAGATCTGTCTCCGTAACTTAGGGTCGCTTGTTCGTTATTGCAAGAAAACCTTTTCAACTATAATCTTAATCAATCTATAATGTTCCCATAGCTGGGATACAGGTTTGAGAAGGTATGGGTGGTTATTTAATACGTGTGCTAAGTGCGTATTTTAGTGAGATGTCAGACTCGTAATTAGGCCTTCAGAAAATTCGTTCTGTGATATGCCGGTTTCCTCGCAATGTTTTCTCCTTCGTATTTTTAGAAGCAGTAGTGGGGAAATTATATACACAAAGGCTGTACCTATTAATGAATATTGGAAATATATTTAAATTTGGGACTATCAACAGCTTGAAATAGTAACACGAAAAGACCAACCACGCATTTCAAATTAACGCCAAACCCACCTAGTAAGTACAAGACAAAGTAGGAACAATCTAAGTAACCTACGAACTGAAACTGGTGAAACGTCTGCCACTGCGATGGGGAATCCGGACCAATGATTGATGCGCTGTTGGTTTAATTAATCTTGCTCAAGTTGCGCTGGTTTGATTACTAAGAGGCAGCTCTCCGAATATTTGTCGTGGAGTGCCTGCTATGTGGATGGCAGGAATTGGCCGAAATTGTAACATTAATTTTGTGAGCAACGTACCTAATTATCTATCAATTCAAAAGTTTTGTAATTGAGTTATTAAGTTCTTGGTTTGAGTAATTAATTTGTTAAATTAATCATTGGGGTAAGATTAAGATCATCCCTAAAATACTTAGAATTTTGTTAACGAAGACTTTAAGGAAGGTTTTTTTTTCTTTTTATGGTTTTTTCGTTGTAATTCATTTACGTGATTGATTAAAAGTTAAATCTATGTTAGGTGTAATACGTAATTAAGTATCGATATCAATCAATCAATTCTAATATTTTATTTATATATATCTTGACATCGGCTGAGCTGGGCCGTATGCTTGACCAACTGAGAAAGGCCAATTTTTCAGGACTGACAATTAACATGGCGAAAAAAAAGATGATCACGAACGGCACCAAAGAAAACATTAAAATTAGGGGTATGATATGAATGAGTTGAGTATATTTACCTCGCTCGGGCAAATAGTTCAGTCGAGATAAGATACAGGTGTCGCTCGCTGAACAGAAAATGCCTGTGAGTATATGCTTCGGAACGTAACCTGTAGGCCATACAAAATATACAAATGTCTGTTCCGTGCGGGAATTTTATCCGTGACACACAACGCAACGGTCGATAGAGCAACCATTACACCAACTGTGCCGTCGTTTTTACATGCTTTTTATTAGCTTCACTTGTATGTTTGCTTGCTTGCTTGTTTGTTTGTTTGTCCGTCTCTAACTCTTTGGACTACAAGTGAGCGGCTCATTACTGTAAAATATTCCACCGTTTTCAATAGGTTCGTTGGCCGAGCGGTATTAATTTGTACAGGCAAAGTATTCAATTAAGATTTAGATTTAGTTACTTGGGTTACGCGTCATTACGAATTTTAGCACTTGCTATTCTGTCTGTTGGAGATCAAGAAAAGTTTGGTAAAAACAAATGATCACCACTTAAGCGTTCGTGTCCGTATATTATTTAAAAAAAGAATATCGAATGAAAAAGTTGAAAATAAATATAGTTTAAAAAACATGCTTTTAAAGAATATAAAACTAAAAAGTTAACAATAATTTTTAAATTTAGCCTCACGCTTTTTTCTCATTTATACTAGTATTGTTTATACAATATGTAAAGAAAACCCTGTCCGACCCATAAGGATAATAAAGGTTAGGTAAACACTTGACCAAATAAAATACGAAATTTTGCATAATCATCATAGTAACAATATTAATGAATTTTGAATTAATCTTTTTTTCCCGCGAATTAACTCAAAATAAGGTAAAATTTTAAAATGTGACAACACCATTTTCGGCGGTATCATCGTTTGATTCTTTGTTGGATATTAAAATGCATAAATTAATGCTCGATGTTTGGCGGTGCTCGTTTGTGAAGTCCCGCGCGGCGGCTTGTCGGCGTACTCAAAGAAAAAACTAGTGATGTACTAATTTTTGCGTAATAACGTTTTTTTATCGCTATTAATCGAAACTTGTACCTGCAGCCTAATAGGCGAACACATTTTTGTCAAATGATTGTGACTAGTTGGGATCGTTTGGATCGCAGTTGATATAATTAACTAATGATGAGATGATGATGATGTTGATTAATTTATTATTGTACTAAATGTTTCAATGTACTGTAACATTTGTTGCAAATAAATTATTAGTATTATTAATTTTAGTGTAAAATAATGCAGGTTGAATGATTTATTGTAAAAACAGATTACCTAATGGTAAATGTACTTTCGTTTCATTATCGATATATTACTAATAACAATATTATAACAGATAGACCTATTAGCACAGATTACAGAATACTACATATTAGTAAACAGAAAGGAGAGGGACTTAAAAAAATACTTTTTTAGTAAAGTATTATAAACATTTTAACGGTCAATATCATCGACATTCAGACAGAAACTGTAATTAAAACTTTGTAATGTTATTGAGTTTTGCGAAATATTGAATCCATGCATGAGATTCTGCAATACTAAATCGATACCATAATATCGATACCATAATAGTTACAAATAAATTGTATCAATCGATCCGTCGATATTTTGAGTACTTACTTACTCATCTCTATTCAAAGGACACCGCCAGCGCACCTGTGTACCTATTAAGTATTTCTATGAAATAAAAATCATAAATCATTTTACATTTACTTCGAATAAATTGGAATTATTATCAGTTTCGCGTAAACTTTCCTTCCGTAAAGACGTTTAGCGTTTTGTGTGATCAATTCGTTTTCTAACGTAATTTAAAATGCGATGTGTGAGGTGTGGTGCGATGTGGATGTGAGTGAGGCTCGTAGAGACTATGAGATCCGTTTTGTACCCCGGTCCCGTGTGATTGTGCGTTATAACGTCTGTAAAATCGCGACTACGTAACCCGCAGTGTTATTGAAGCTCATGGTGTAGGGAGACCATGCATCCACGATCCGGATATTGAAAAGTAGGTGCTCGAATTATTCAACGAGGACCCCACTGTGACTCGAGAGCTAGGTACTAACCATATGGAAGTGTGGAAGGTCATGCATGAGGTCAAGTGAGTTCATGACCTATCGGTACCGCTACGGTTAAGCGCGTGACCGCGTGACCTCCCTCGCCTAGTGTTGCCTTGTAAGCTACCTGTTTTTGCGAAATAATATTTATTTTTTTTGTATTTTTTTTTAGGTTTAGCCAGGTTTTGTATGCATTAGTACAATCAGTTATCGATACCTAACAACACCTTCACGGATCGAACAGGGTTTTCTTAACATATTGTATACTATTGTCATAAATTAAAATTTTAAATTATTTCTAACTTTTTAGTTTGATATTCTTTAAAAGCATGTTTTTTAGTTTTTTAACTATTTTTTTATCATTTAAGTTCAATCTGTGTAACTTGTATCATGTTTTTATTTCTTATAGTAAAAACAAGTCTTCGACCAGTGTGTTGCCAGTCATGAATTATGGAACTGAGACGTGGTCCCTAACAATGAGCCTCATAAGAAGGCTCAAAGTCACTCAAAGGGCAATGGAGAGGGCTATGCTTGGGGTATCACTGCGCGATCGAAACAGGAATGAAGAACGTGAGTAACCGACATAGCCCGAAGAATTGCAACACTAAAGTGGCAGTGGGCTGGGCACATTGCCCGTAGGACCGATGCCCGATGGGGCTGACGGGTTATTGAGTGGCGACCACGCACCGGAAGGCGCAGCGCGGGTAGAGCCCCGACAAGGTGGACCGACGACCTGGTGAAGGTCGTGGGAAACCGCTGGATGCGGGAGGCACAGGATCGGTCATTATGGAGAACCTTGGGGGAGGCCTATGGCCAGCAGTGGACGTCTTTCGGCTGAAATGATGATGACGATGATTCTGAGTAAAACCACATAAGCTCAAAAAGTAATTTGTGGTGCATGAATTGAGTCACGGCTAGATCTACAACGTCTGCGTTGTTCGTCTAGCTAAGAAGCGTTAGATTATTTTGTTTGCTACCTCTATTAAATTATTTTCTAGAGAATATCATCGGATTTAGTAAAAATAACCACGCGCCTCTAATCCAGCATCTTAAAGGCCGATTTTACCGAAATCAGATAGATATCTTTCATTATCAGTGAGTGATTCGTGAAAGAAAGTGGGCCGTTTTTTTTAATATACCCACTGAGGACGGACCCAGTGAGGGTTGCTGGATGTCACTTGCCTTCGAAATTTTGACTGTAGGACATGTCCGTTTCCACACGAAGTTATCCTTCGCCGTTTTGTGAGCAGTAGTGATGAAATAATTCACCAAAGGAAAGCGTTTGATGGGGTTCGAACCTACTGTCTATAACTTTTATGCCGTGAGCAATACCACTAGGTCACTGGTGTTCTCACATCTGTTATAAATGGAATAAAAATGCCATCAGACAGTAAGGTCTAGTATGGAAAACAATCAAAATTTATACTCAGAATAAGACTTATTCTATTTATTAAGGTTTACACACATACATAATCAGCCTATAATGGTCACACTGAGGTATAATCAGCCATGTTTCCACTCCTGGGATACAGGCCTCCTCTCGGTGAGAGGGAGTGGACCGTAATCTACCACACGAACCCAGTGAGGGTTGGTAGAAGTCGGATGTCTTCGAAGTTTTGGCGTTTCCTCATAATGCTTTCCTTCATCGTTTTAAGAACAATAGTGATGAAATATTTTACCAAAAAAAAAGCGCCTGGTGGGGTTCGAACCTACAACCAAAAACTTGTATGCCGCGGCGGAAACTACTAGGCCACTGGTGCTCTCTTATCTATACTAATATATAAAGCTGAAGAGTTTGTTTGTATGTTTGTTTGTTCGCGCTAATCTCGGGAACTACGGGCTCGATTTATTTATTTTTTTTTGCGTTGGATTGCCCATTAATCCAGGAAGGCTTTAAGCTATATAACATTAGGCTGCGACGAACAGGAGCGGAGCAACACTAACTAACTGTCAAAAAATAAAAATTTATACTCAGAATAAGACTTATTCTATTTATAAAGGTTTGTTTGTATGCGCCCTAAGTACACACATACATAATCAGCCTATAATGGGCCCACTCCTGGGACACAGGCCTCCTTTCGGTGTGAGCGAGTGTGCCGTAATCTACCACGCAGGCCCAGTGCAGGTTAAGATATCACATGTATACAAAGTTTTGGCTCTGGGACATGCCGCTTTCCTCATGATGTTTACCTTCATCGTCTTAAGAGCAGTAGTGATGAAATAGTTTACACAAAATAATGCACCTGACGGGGTTCAAACTCACGACCTACAACTTGTAAGCCGCGAACGATACCACTAGGCCACTGGATCTCGAATCTGTTATATTTAAGTGGAATAAAATTCACATCAGACAGTTCTAGTATGGAAAATATCAAAAAAATCAAAATTTATACTCAGAATAAGACTTATTCTATTTATTAGTCTAGTTCTAGTTTTCTCTCGGTGGTAGGCAACAACATCAGCCGCCGGCATAAGTTACCACCCACCAGACAAAGTCTTGCCGCCAAGCGATTCGTCGTGTTCCGGCATGATGTCTGGTGAAGCCGTACGGAGAACGGGTCTGAGCAGTTGTGTTGCGATGTGTGCCGGGTACGATGTGCCTAATGTTGTTGTGTCGGGAGTTTGGTCGTGAAGGCTCTCCAGATCATCCTCTGGCGCAGCATCGTTGGTCGTGTTGTTGGGTTAAACATTGCATCACCTCGCTCAACTGCCGTCTTCCTTCCTATTCACTCAGTTTTTTTGAGTGAATAGGCTTAATAAGCTAGTGTGCTTTACCATCAACGATTGCATCACTGCTTACCATCAGGCGGGATTGCAGTCAAGCACTAGTTTATAACCATTAAAAAAAAAAGTTAAATGCGTCCTAAGTACAATATAATGTAAATCCTGAAAATGTTAACATAAAACCGATCTCATAACTTTGCGAGACATCAAATTCACACGAAAAACTACCATTCTCGACTATTCGGGATATAAGAGGTCGATTTTATGGCATCCTTAAGTGCTTTCTGACCGTCATTTTCTTTTTCAATCCTAAAAACTGGCCCCAAAGGTCGATGGGCCACCTGCGACCTTTGCATGTTCCAATCAAAACGTTCTGATGTTATATCCGACCTTTTATGTACCAATCTAATATTTATATGATCTAAGTAAAGACTGCCGCGTTAACTTAGTCATTGTAGGCCATTCTGTTGAACATGACGTCCTGGTATGTGTTCCGTGTCGGTCAAATTGTTACTTGGTTTTCCCACCTGGAATTATTTCTCTATAGTAGCTCGCAGTCTGAATTTGTACCTGATTGATGGCAATAAGAGTAATGCACCTAGTAAACATCCACCTAGCCTAGAAAATAAACGTAATGAAACATTTCCGTAGTTTATAATCTACTAGCTTTCCGCCCGCGGCTTCGCCCGCGTGGAATTCGATTATATCGCGCTTTTTAGATTTCCCTCGGAAATGTCAAATTATTTCGGAATAAAAAGTACCCTATTATTTAATCAGAACTACTAAATTTATGACTGCCAAATTTCAAAATAATCGGTTCAGAAGTTACGGCGTGAAAGCGGAACAAACAAACTCTCTTCCTGATTTATAATATTAGTAAGGATTACTAATATATAAAGCTGAAGAGTTTGCTTGTTTGTTTGAAAGCGCTAATCTCAGGAACTGCTAGTCCGATTAGAAAAAATCGTTTAGCTTTGCATAGTCCGTTAATCCAGAAAGGCTTTAGGCTATATAACATTACGCTGCGACTAATAGGAGCGGAGCATATCGAAACCTACGTGGGTGAAACTGCGGCGCGCAGTTGGATAATAAAGGTTCAATGATTAAAGGCGATAAATTTTAGTTTTGTAATTTGAAATTAATTTACCTACCTAAAACTACAGTTAATATTTACTGTTTCCTTTAGAATGATAATATTAACTTGTAGATTATCAGAAGGTCAATTTTAGTAACTAAAACTACTCAAAGTTTAGTCTTAATTTCATCTCAGTGACAAAGTCAAAAATGTTTTTTTTTAATAATTATAAACTAGTACTTGACCGCAATCCCGCCTGATGGTATAAGCAGTGATGCAATCGATGACGGTAGAGCGCGCTAGTTTATTATGAGCCTATTCACTCTTCCCTTAAAGAAGTCAGACGGCAACACCGTCACTAGAAATTGTTCTAGTCCCTCGATGTACGTGGTATAACAGACGAAGCGAAATGCTTCGTCGGGATCGTAGTGGTATCAACAACGTAAGGGTAGAATACTCACCGTACGAGGGATCGTCCGATTATGGAATGAAGTCGACGATGCAATTAAGTCATGCAATTCCCGAGAAGAGGAGAGTAAGAGGTTTTATTGATAACTTGAGACTGAGGTCAGACTATAAACGACATTAAAATTACGAGTATAACTTCTCTGATTTCCGGAACTTAGATTAGAAGTTTATTTATATATAGCTAGCGGCCGCCAGCGACTTCGTTCGCGTGAAGTTAGTTCTGCTCCACTCCTATTGGTCACAGTGCAATTCCCGAGAAGAGGAGAGTAAGAGGTTTTATTGATAACTTGAGACTGAGGTCAGACTATAAACGTTATTAAAATTACGAGTATAACTTCTCTGGTTTCCCGAACTTAGATTAGAAGTTTATTTATATATAACTAGCGGCCGCCAGCGACTTCGTTCGCGTGAAGTTAGTTATACTCCACTCCTATTGGCCACAGCGTGATGTTATATAGCCTAAAGCCTTCCTGGATTAGTGGGTTATCTAAAAGAATTTTTCAAATCGGACCAGTGATTCCTGAGATTAGCGCGTTCAAACAAACAAACAAACAAATTCTTCAGCTTTATTTATTAGTGTAGATTTATTGTACACCAAAAACATACACTTATTAAAAATACATTCAACACTACATAATATACAATAGGCGGCCAGACAACCTTAAGATTAGAACGAAAATACTAGACGGACAGCTAGGTATCTAACGGGTCTGATTGCTGAAGTCTTTTTGATTCTATTATGACTGTATTTCAGCTCTTGTTAGCTGATAACTTTATTATACCCACGGTGTCGTGCGTCGGTATAGTAGTCCAAAGGTAAATCAGACTACATATAGTCTAAGTTCTGGCAGACAATATGCATCATAGTTTG
The DNA here is from genome assembly GCA_017933935.1 of Sesamia nonagrioides. Lineage (NCBI taxonomy): Eukaryota > Metazoa > Arthropoda > Insecta > Lepidoptera > Noctuidae > Sesamia > Sesamia nonagrioides. The sequence goes on from JADWQK010000461.1 coordinate 1,323,482, forward strand.
TGACGTACCGCCAGATCCACACTCTATCTACTATCGATCTGTTAACCTAGTCCTACATACCTATGACAAGATTGGAGTTATATCTTTACATCTTATGACCAACGACGTCCAAGTGAGCGACGAAAGGTCTGTTCAGCTGGAAAGGTAAGTATTGCTTTTTTTTTAATAATTATAAACTAGCGCTTGACTGCAATCCCGCCTGATGGTAAGCAGTGATGCAATCTTTGATGGTAAAGCGCGCTAGTTTATTAAGCCCAATCACTTAAAAAAATCTTAGTGAATAGGAAGGAAGACGGCAGTTGAGCGAGGTGGTGCAACGTTAAACCCAACAACACGACCAACAATGCTGCGCCAGAGGGAGATAGATGTGGAGACCCTCCACGACCAAACTCCCGACACAACAACATTTGACGCATCGTACCCGGCACACATCGCAACACAACTGCTCAGACATCATGCCGGAACACGAAGAATCGCTTAGCGGCAAGGCTTTGACTGGTGGGTGGTAACTTCTGCCGGCAGCCGATGTTATGGCTTACCACAGAGACTTGGCTGGTCGTAGGTATTTGTAGTAATTTCTGGTTAATTTTATACATATACATGAACATGCAAATTTTTCCTACTTAGTTACCAAATATTATGCAATCGTCGTTTTTATCTACAAGAATTATCAGTATCTCACAATTCCTTCCTAGGAATTGTTTATTTAGGCATTCTAGACCAGTCAACCATGGATGTTCAAGAGATGAGATGGCAGGTGCAAAGAAACAACTCTTAGTACTAGAAAACAAATATTTAAATAAGCTATACACACAACACACATACATAATTATAATATAAGACTAAAACTTAGGAAAGAGGTGTTGAAATCACTCTACTCTAATTGTTTAGAAAACAACTCTGCAATGTCCGCTTAATTGCAACCCGAGTGGTTTTTATCTTGATATCAAGAGGAAGCGCATTCCACAGAAAAATTGGAATAGTGTTTGTAGAAAACTCAATAGTTATTATTTAAGCATACATAAATACATTCATAATGACCCGTATTGGAAGCCATCCAACATCCCCCAATGGATTATTCAGAACTCGAGCTGAAATAAGAAGTCTTGCAATCTTTTTTTATAGAGGAAGTTTTCAAAAGTTTTAAAAACATTCCTCGGAGGATTCAGGTCAACTGCAAACTATGAAGTGAATAAATCTTAACTAGATAGGTATCTAACCTAGTTTGCACCTAATTTACACTATGATCCTACTTCTAGATTTTAAATCTACACGATATTCGTGAGGCATGCTGAAGGTCTGTTCCATATAATAGTTCTATTTCGACTCATGAAGCACGAAAATATAGTGTACATAATTTATATGCCTCATTTTATACAATATAATTTATATTAGTGTTCAATTATATTGAACACTAATTTAAATTAAATTAGTCTTCAATAATAATAATATTATTGAACACATAAATTATAATGTATGACTTTGTTGTGAACAAAATATTTATGGGGGCCTAAAAAGATTAAGTAGCCAAAACAGCGCCAATAGAGCGCTAGCTGTTCTCGTGTGTTTTTGGTCAAAGCTCTGACCTATCCCGTTTGACAGACGTATCTTTGCAGAAATAAGCTCGTTTATTTAATAAATCATTTCTTAAGTTAATGTCAAAATCATTCTGATTTAAATAAAATATTGTCAAATAAACAAATCAGATAACGTTATCAAAAATGAAGCCAAAACAATTAGTTAAATAAATGTCAAAATAAATTGGACTTAAATAATTCAAAGTAAAAAAAAAAAAATTACAGTTATACAATGTCAAGATTTAACCAATAAAACAATGTCAAGATTTATCCAATAAAAACTCCAAAACACTATAATAACATTTTTGACACAGCATTCTTCTTAATTTACTAAAACTAAGAAGAATGCTGTGTCAAAATTGCCTGAAAAATTCATTTAAACTATTAAATGAATTTTTCAGGCAATTTTTTTAGCTCTTTTGGCAATTTATTATATAGAACTGGTGTCATGTGAAATATCATACATACTATCAGTAGCAATGTAACCCATTGCTACTGATAATATGTTACCCTGCTGAAAATCTATCGCTTTATTCTACAGTACTCAAAATCAAAAGTTATTTATTCAAATTATGCTAATAATCAGCACTTTTCCAATGACAAAATTATAAAATAAAGTCCTCCAAAACGTCCGCCCTCCACCACTGTCTAGTGCTTTCGCTAGAAAAAAGAAACAAGGCACTTCTTAGTAGCAGAGCTGGCTGAACCACCCTTGGTTTCCTTTATATCCTTCTGACATTCAGCTCGATATAGATGGTACTATAAAGACACATACATGGGTAGACGGGCTAATTAGACATCCTATTGCCGGCCATAGCTCTCACATGCAGTTCCAATACGCTGCGATCATCAGATTGCACGTCAGTACCGCCTTTGTCACGGATATTTAGAACTACTGGAAGGAGCAGATTTATTTCTTGAACGAATAACAAATGGCAAGAAGTATGTAAAGTAACATAACATACATAATTAGCTTATAATGTTCCCACTGTTGGGATAGAGACCTCTAGGTGTGAGGGAGTGGGCCGTAAACTACCACGCGGGCCCAGTGCGGTTTGGTACTTAGATCTCGCATGTCTTCGAAGTTTATTGCCCCTAGGACATAGCCGGTTTCCTCTCGATATTTTCCTTCGCTGCTTTTGAGAGCAGTAGTGGTGAAATAATTTACATAAAGTAAAGCTCCTGATGGGTTTGGAACCTACGGCCTGCAACTTGTGGGTATGTCGCGGCTGATACCACTAAGCCACGCTGCTCTCCCAATATAAAGTTAAGTGATATATTATTGGCAAGACTTCAATATTTTAACAGTTTGTACTTGCTATCGTACGTTTTTCATTGATTCCATTTTACTTTGGCAGCCACTCTAATGTCTCGGGGATGATGGCGTGTGTGTTGGATCATTAAGTTCCCTTAAAATGTTTGAGAAGATAGTAATCATCCATGCTCGTGAACGTCACGTCTCTCTGCATCGTTCTCACATGGATAATTCAATATAATTATATTGATGTGTAATCAAATAATTTGTAACAATTTTATGATTTTAAAAGAGTGTCCATAGAGTTTCTTGCTTTATCTCATTGGCTGAACGACCCTTTGACAAATTATAAGTACCTTTAATTCTTCTTCTTCAGCCTATAGAGGTCCACTGCTGTACTAACGCCTGCTCAAGCCTCCTCCTTTTATTGCATTGGGGGGATTTGCTCTTATCCCCACGCTTGCCAGGTGGGTTGGGGATCGCAGTAGCTTTATTTACCGCAGGAGAAGCGCTGCTGCCCGCTTCCCTGGTGAGAGTTCCTTTAGTCGTAAGAGACAGAAAGAAACAAAAACAGTTTATTCCGCACAAACAGAACGCACATTACAATAATAATACACAACACATAATAAAGAAAAAAAAAGAACAATGAAATATAACTTACTAAAAAGCCTCTTACCCAAAATAAAAAAAATCGCTGATGTCATAACCCGGGTCAAAGACACACATCCCATCGTCTCTGACGACACCCACTCATCATCATCATCTCAGCGTTTATCCCGGTTGCATCCGCGGCTTTCGCGTTGGAGCCCGGGGTCCGCTTTCCTGCACATTCTCCTCCATTTCGCACGATCTTTAGCGTCCTGTGGTAAGAGCTTGTTGGCATGCATGTCATCTCTTACAACGTCAAGCCAGCACTTCTTTGGTCTACCCCGCTTGTTCCGGCCCGGCGGAGGCGCCATGGCAAGACATTTGTTACCCACGTAACATGCCGGTTTCCGTAAGACGTGGCCGTACCAGCGTAGGCGACCCTCCTGCAGTTTGTCTGCAATGTCACGGACACGAAGGCTGCCCCGGATGCGGGAGTTCCTGATGCGGTCTTTCCGCGTAACTCCACACATCCACCGCAGCATATAGTCCGTACCCGCACTATACGGGGGATTTCCAAGCCCGTAATTGGTTTATTTGTAATAAAATAATGCTTTGATTTTGGACTGGGTGTAATAAGATTTTAATGTCTTCTTCGCATTGTCTTTAACTCAGCCTTTCACAGTTCGCTACTGGACGTTTACCTCTTCCAGGCAGCCACCACAACGCAACTGACTGCCTAGTCACCTTATTTAGGTCATCCATCAATCTAGCTTAGTAGTGTTCCGCACTATATGGTTACCGATATGCGATCTTCACTTCACGAGCCATCACCCCCACTGTCTACGGGCTACAGCTATAACTGTTTATTTTACTTCCATCTAATCCTTTATCTATTCAATTATTAAGATCAATAGCACAACTATATTTTGCTTGAATACAGGATGTTGACTAAACCAACCGCTTCCTCAATTTCGCCTGATTTCACATGAAGCGCCCTTTGCCTAATTAACTGGAAGACCGTTCCATACATCAGAACGTTTCTGGTTCACCAAACTGTTTGATCGGAATGTATTACCAAGGGTTTCCGTCCAGATTACTTTCGAATAATATGTATATTCATTCATGAAAATCTCATTTTAGAAAGATTTTCGTGAAGACGTGTAGGAGATTGGTTTGCTATTTTTAACCGACTTCCAATAAAAGGAGGTACTTATGTTCGTCTGCATTGTATATTTTTGAATGTATGTTCAGATATTTTTATCAATTATGGACTGAGTTTGAAAACTCTTTTTTCATATGTTAGAGGTAGCTTAAGCGACGGTCTCTTATAAATGTTATTAGGTTTACTTTCGTAGTTTTAGCAATGATTTATGTATGTAAGTTAATTTGTTGATTTTGATGATGTTTATATAGTTTCTGACGCTACTCTTTACAGAGCATAGTGGTATTTGAATTTGTGGCTGGCCTAAATAATCAGCCTATAATGTTCTCACTCCTGGGACTTGAGGCCTCCTTTCGGTGAGAGGGAGTGGGCCGTAATCTACTTTGCTGGTCCAGTGCGAGTTGGAAGATGTCACATGTCTTCATAGTTTTGACTCCAGGACATGCTGGTTTACTCACTATATTTTTCTTCGCCGTTTAGGCCGTGGGGCATCGTGAGGGCCTATACAATCAAATATTTAAAGATAAAATATATGTTTTTTTTTTCAGAAATCCGTTTTCGCCGAAAAAAATGTCATACCGTACATGATATTTTTCTCTGCGATAAAAAACTTTTTTATTATAAAAGGATTTCTTTTTACAATAAAAAAGCGCGACGCGACGTGATCAAGCCAAGCAGTCGTTAGCGGAAAGAGTTCTGTGTGTATTTGAATGGGTGACTATTGCATTTAGGTACATACATCAAGAGCTATATTGTTATACGTTGCTAATCTATGTGAGTTTATATTTGTAAACGCACTGGGTTTACATGATTAATTCCTAGTGCCCAAACTGTTGCCCAAAGAGTTCTATTAAAAAAAATATTCTAAATGAATATTTTTTTTATAAAACCGTTTTTCGTCTAACCTTAAATTATTTAGGTTTTTCATAGAACCACAAGTTAGCTTTTACATATATACTTGGTTATTTTTTTTTTTTTTTTTGGGACAAACCCGCCACACTGTTCCCAACCCACTGCAACTCCTGAAAGCCAGAATCAACAGTGGAGACCGCCAGAAAAACGCCGAGCAATGAAGCTCGACGAGTCCCGGAGAAATGTTTCAACTGTCTTGGGTCCCGCAACGAAATTAATCAGAAAAGAATAGCGGAGGAGTAAGAAAAAAGATATTTTTTCCACTTCCCTCCATAATAAGCAGGAGACAGAATAGAACTAGGCCAATCGGCACAAAGGGACATTATTGCAACTGGGAGAAGCCCAGATTGCCAAGCACCACGGAATAACATTTGATCAAGTTAATGGGTCCTAAGTAGGTATTTGCTGTTACAATTGATTCCAATAATAGGTATGGCAAAAGCGCCTGAACGCACGGAAATTAGTTCTAGTTTCAACAAGGTCCGTATAATAAACAACTCCGGATGTAACTTGTACACTATCCAACATAATATTGCGTTCATTCTGCCAAAGAATACACTCCCACAAGATGTGATGTGCGGACTGTTCAAATTCACAGTTCGATGTAGAACACTGACACAAAGGCGAAGGAACAAGTTTAAAAGAATACAGTTTACTTTTAAAGTTGCCATGACCTGTGAGAAATTGGGCAACGCAGTGGTCAACCTCCAGCCATGTCTTAGCCAGCCGATCGCCAACGGATGGAAAGAACAGATGGAGGTGCCGGCCCTTGATGGAATTATCCCACCTACTTTGCCACTCGGATAAGAGGTCCTCCCAGACGTCAGTCTGAGGTTTAAATAATCTAGAAATTCTATTGAGGTCGCGTTGTGTAACAAAGTTAGTGTCCATGGCCTCCCCCCTCGCGGAGTAGTACATTGAAGCACGTCGCTGTACTTCAAGATCGACTGGAAGTACACCTGCCAGAACGGGTAAGGCTTCAGTACTGACTGTTCTATACGCCTTGCATAAAAATATCAATGCCAAACGTTGGCTTTGAAGCAGTTTACGTCGCGCCGCCCCTATGCTGGCCCTATCGGCCCAAACAGGTGCACCGTAGCACATACATCCTAAGTAGGTAGCTCCATATATAGTTTTTAAAGTTAGGAATGATAGACCCCAAGTTGCTTTGGATATTCTAGTTAGGGCATAAAAGTTCCTTTTAGCTTTTTCGCCAACTATTTTTATATGTTCGATAAATGAAAAATTCCTTTCTAAGACCATACCAAGGTAGCATACGGATTGCTGTTTTTTAACGGGAACGTTATTAAATTTAATAGTAGGCAATGATTTAAGATTACCTTTTAGTAGAAGTTGATAGGTTTTATGCGGCGCAAACGCTAGGCGGTTACGATCACCCCACTGAGATATTAGATTTAGGCAAGTATGGGCCAAGTTCTCAAGTCCGGCTCGGGTACTTGATTGAATGAGCAGTAGGCCATCGTCCGCGTAACCAGTAAGTGAACAGCCGCAAGGAAGCGGGATCGCGAGAAAATCATCAAAACCCAAATTCCATAAATAAGGACCGACAACTGAACCCTGAGGACATCCCATGGTTAGTGCTTTAGTACTAGAAAAATGACCGAGCTTAAGTATACTTGGTTATGTATAGCTTGATACGGCTACACACTCCGGAGAGAAAGTTAAGAAATTATGAAGATGCGAATAGAAGCTAAGGACTCCAATAATTCTCCAAAACTGTCCCATCTAGTCACACGCGCTCAGTGATAGTTCCCGCTTGATTGATGATGTGGCGTATCAAGCCGAGTGATGCCGGGATCATGGTGCTAATGATTGATTACTTCGTAACGTCCGAGCTTCTTGACTACCTTTGAGCTTTCAATGTCTTGTTTTCCTTGATAAATATAGTGGAGGTAAAATTGATGTCATCGGTTAGATGTTGACGAGAATCTTTTCGCCTCGCAGGTAGGAGTTTCTGTTTCAGTTTTCCTTTCTTCCTTTTTTGTATTCCATGTTTTTTTTTTACGACTGTGTTTAGATTAGTTTGTGATTTACCTGTATTGTTCTGTAATAAGTATTAACCAAAAACTTATACAGTCAACCGAAGCTGTTACATCTTATGTTAACTTGAATACTATTTGTAACCAATACTTACCAACAAACTATTTAAGATCGTGTTTCAAACTCAAAGCAAATATTTAAAATATTTAAAACTCAAGGCATATAATGTAAACCCATTATATGCCTTGAGTTTTATTGAAAACATTTTTATTTTAAAAATGAAATATTTAAAATATGTCAATAAATATAATACATAATACAATTCAATACATTTCATAGGTGTCTTGGAGTCAAGGAGTTGTCAGTCAGAAAGATGCAGCTCAGTTACCTATATAAAGGAACGGACAAGAAACTGCATGCTTCTTTCTATGGTCGGTGTCACTTGCCGACAAGACACGGCTTTTCAGGGCAAAGAGATTTTATTACTATTCAAGTTATTTTGGATCTTATTTCGATGATTTTATAAATCATTTTACTGTATTTTAGTACTTGAGGTAGCGCGGGCCGCTGTGGCGTAACGCGACACACCGCACGATGCTGCGGCATGATGTGTCTTTTTGTCGGCATGTCGCCTTTCATTCCACGGGTTGCCGCAGTACACTATTGTATCCCGCGAAACGTGTGGGTCACTTGGAGTCGAGGAATTATGAGTGCTAAGTCAGTTGAAATAAGGTTGAAACATTCAGCCGCATCGGCTATTTTTTCTGCAAGCAATGTACCCTACCCGATGTCTCTTGAGTTTCGAGATTCCTTGGGCTATGTCGACTATCTTGGTTCTCCTAAAATATATTTCCACCTAATTATTCAAAAGGAGTTTAGGTGCCATACTGCTGAAAGCACGTTAAACCGTTGGTCCCGGTTACCATACGAACATCAAATGGCAGTCGTTACGGGAGCTCACAAAAGTCCAACAATTTGTCTAACTGCAATGCTTTGATATCACCTTCGGGTTGTGGAGGTCAGACGGCAGTCGCTTCATGGAAAATATCGAAGTTTAGCCAAAAATCAGCAGATAGACTGGTAAAGCGAACCCCAGACTCCAAAGCTGAAAAAGCTTCGAATGTGACCGGGATTAACGCTGGGCCGATGATGATGATTTTAGGTACATTATATCTACAAAAGCAATAAAGTGACAAGTTAAAACCTCAAGGCATTATTTCTACAAATAAATTTTCACGACGCTTAAAAACGTAGACAACTTTACCCACATAACTTATGTCCCGCCGATCCTCCCAAAAACTTTACTAAAAGTAATATCAGTAAATCATCCAGCAGGACTCAATAGGGCCAATAGGGCCATTATAGGCCATTATTACTCACAATATGGCGGGATATTCGACTGGCCTCCCCGAATAAATGTCATCCATGTCTTAAGTAAAACAAACAAGGGACCCCACAATCTGGGGTCTCTACCGAAAGTAGTGGACGTGGAATGGAAGCAATAACTATAAATAATGATACGGATTGGAACGGAGTATCCAGCGGCGACAGTTCAAATAATCTGGAAACTTACTTGGTATTTACATATTTAACTTTAGAAAGGACAGCCTCCGTGGCGTAGCGAACGCGGCCGCTGAGCATAGAGGCGCGGTTTCGATCCCCGCGCAGTGTAAATATTTATATGGATTTTTTTTTTAATAATTATATACTAGCGCTTGACTGCAATCCCGACTGATGGTAAGCAGTGACGCAAACGTTGATGGTAAAGCGCACTAGTTTATTAAGCCTATTCACTAAAACTTAGGAATAGGAAGGATGACGGCAGTTGAGCCAGGTGATGCTCGGTCGAGACGTCCGCCTCCCCGACGCTCCGTATACTGGTGGTCGGAGGAGTTGGCGGAGCTGCGGGCCACCTGCGTGGCGGCACGGCGGGCCTTTACGCGATCGCGTCGGCGGCGCCGACGGGACCAGGCTGACGAGGACCGCCTCTACGTGAGGTACGTAGAGGCGAGGGCGGCCTTCAAGTCTGCAAGCTGCTGGAGGGTCTCGACAACGACCCATTCGGGAGGCCATATAAGGCGGCGCGTAACAAACTGCGCCGCATTGGTCCCCCGGTTGCCGAGACCCTTGAACCAGCGCTCCTGGATGGGGTGGTGCGGTCCCTGTTTCCGCGCAGGGATCCGCACTTCACCCCACCAATAATGGGCCCGCCAAGGGGAGCGGCTCTACCGAAGGAGGAAGCTCCTCCTCCTCCGGTCTCAGAGGAGGAATTTGGCGCGGCGACTCTTCGTCTCCGCGCCAAAAAGACGGCTCCCCGCCCCGGATGGGGTCCCCGCACGGGTGGTGGCCATCGCGGCCACCGAAATGGAGGGCAGGTTTCGGGACCTCTTCAGCGCGTGCTTCGCGTTGGGGAGGTTCCCGAAACCATGGCGGGAAGGCCAACTGTGCCTCCTCCGGAAGGAAGGGCGGCCGGCGGACTCCCCCTCGGCTTACCGGCCCATCGTTTTGCTCGATAAGGTCGGTAAAATGTTCGAGGGGATTATTGCCGGCCGTCTCAAGCGGCATCTGCGGAGCGTGGGACCGGACCTGTCGGACGCCCAGTTCGGATTTCGTGCTGATCGTTCGACAGTGGACGCCCTGGCCCGTCTAAAGGGCCAGGTGACAGAGGCGGTGGGAGTGGGGGATGGAGTGTTGGCTGTGTCATTCGACATTGCCGACGCCTTCAATTCCGTCCCCCGCTCCACAATCCTGGAAGCGCTCCGGTTCCACGGAGTGCCCCTGTACTTGCGGGGCCTCCTGGCCAGCTACTTGGAGGACCGTGCTGTCCTCCTCGTAGACGGGGCTGGCCAGCTCCGTCGATACGCTGTCGGAGCCGGCGTTCCACAGGGGTCCGTTCTAGGGCCTCTTCTGTGGAACGTCGGTTATGACTGGCTCCTGCGGGGAACCCTCCTTCGAGGCTCTCTCCTCACTTCCCGCGGGAGCACCTTCCGGGAGGCGGCCAGTTTGGCGTCGGCGGGCGGATCCTTAGTGGCGGGAAGGATTCGCCGCCTGGGCTTGAGGGTGGCGCTGCACAAAACGGAGGCCGTGTTCTTTCACGGCCCCCGGCAGCGCCCCCCGCCTGACGCCCACATTTATGTGGAGGGTCGGCGAGGGGTGAGGGTCGGCGTCAAACCCCAGATGAAATATCTGGGCCTCATCTTAGACAGCAGGTGGCGCTTCGGCCCGCATTTTAGCGGGCTGTCATCGCGCCTGCTGAAGGCTGCGGGAGCCCTCTCATGGCTGATGCCAAACTTGGGAGGGCCCAGCATGCGGTGCCGGCGTCTATACGCCGGCATACTGCGGAGTATGGCCCTTTATGGGGCCCCGATTTGGGCGGACTCCCTCCATATGAGGGAGAACCTCACCGCCCTTCGGTCGCCCCAAAGGGCCATCGCCCAGCGGGCATCGCGGGCCTACCGCACGGTGGGCTTCGCAGCGGCGTGCGCTCTGGCGGGCACCCCGCCTTGGGAGCTCGAGGCGTGGGTGCTCGCCAGAGTGTACGAGTGGACGGCGGGGCGCAGGGCGTTGGGCGAGCGTCCGGCCCCAGAGGTGAGGGAGGCCGTCCGGCGGGAGGCGAGGGTTGCACTTGTCCAGCAATGGACGCAGGACCTCGCCTCCGCCGTCTTCGGCCGCCGCACCCTCGACGCCATCGGGCCGGTCCTGGAGGACTGGCTCGACAGGCGTCGCGGGTTCCTCTTCTTCCGTCTGGTGCAGGTACTCTCCGGTCACGGCTGCTTCGGCAGGTACCTGCACCGGATAGGACGAGAGGAGACACCGTCGTGCCACGGTTGTGGCGCGGCGGAGGACACGGCGGAACACACCCTCGCGGTGTGCCCGTCATGGGCCGTGCCGCGCCGCGATCTTGTCACGGCGGTTGGAGGGGACCTCTCGCTGCCCGCCATCGTCAGAGCGATGGTGGGGAGCGAGGAGGCCTGGGCGGCGATGGCTTCCTTCTGCGAGGTCGTGATGCCGCAGAAGGAGGCCGCGGAGCGCGAGCGGGAGGAGGATCCCTTCGCTCCGGCGCTCCGCAGGCGGCGTAGGGGCAGGAGAAGGCGGGATTTCGCCCGCTTTCTCCCTCCCTGAGGTGAGCGGCGGGCGTGAGGGCGACGCCCGCCTTACATCGCTCCACACTCCCGGCTTCATCCTCCATATTCCCGGCTTCGGCTGGGCGAGTCCCACACACGCCCTTCGGGGTAAGGTGCGTAAATGCATTCCCAGAGCGTCAAAAAAAAAAAAAAAAAAAAAAAAGTGATGCAATGCCAACACGACCAACGATGCTGCGCCAGAGGGAGATTAATCTGGAGACTCTCCACGACCAAACTCCCGACACAACAACATTTGGCGCATTGTACCCGCCACACAATGCAACACAACTGCTCAGACCCGTCCTCCGTACGGCTTCACCAGACATCATGCGGATCATCATATGGATGAATACGAATATTTGTACTGGTCTGGTCTTGAATCGGAAAGCACGTTAAGACGTTGGTCCCGGTTGCTATACGGACATCTAATGGCAGTCGTTACGTTGTTGGAGCCCTCAAAAGTCCAAAAATTGGTCTAACTGCAATGCTTCGCTATCGCCTTCGGGTTGTGGAGGTCAGACAACAGTGGCTTCACGGAAAATATTGAAGTTTAGCCAAAATCAGCAGTTGGACTGGTAAAGCAGACTCCAGAATCCAAAGCTGAAAAAGCTTCGAATGCGACTGGGATTGACGGAATTTAGGAAGAACAGAGTGTTGTTCACTCACCCTCCATAGAAATGGGAGGGTCCTCCGACCAGACGGGTGCTGTGTCTGGGGGGCACTTACCCAATGATTGATTTTGGGAAGTTATAAATGCTATTGGTACTGCAAACTCTGCTTGCGAGATTTAGAATCCGTGTGACGTCAGTATGTTGAGTTGTTTATATGTGGCGTTTTTGTAAATACTGCTACAGGAATAACTTCTCTTACTGTATTTAGTCAAAGATTCTGCTGTTGTTCAGAATTTAAATTTATCTACAATTATATTTTAAATTGGCTAACTGATCTCCGCAGACGCAATGATATCAATAACTAAGCACAATACAACATAACTGAAAGAGATTTGGCATTTTTTGGGGGATGACCACTGTCAGTGTTGTTACGTGAAGGAGAAGTGAAAAAATACTGTTTTCTTATGTTTTATTACATTATGATATATATTTAGACTGTGTATTTGTATTACACTATATTTAACATATTGACATGTACGCGAACGTATTCTAAAGACATTCATTGTGACTAAATTTATGAGTAATATTAAGTTCCCTATCCTTTTCTTACTTTTTGTATACATTCATATAAGACAAAAAACACAACACATCATTACATACTGTAAATGATCATGCTTGATCAAAAGCCGCTCATTAGTTCAACCAAAGTTTACACACAATGTAACTAGATGGCGTTGATGTCGAATTAGAAGTCCCAAGCGTTGTGTGACAACGATTCAGTTGTGTTCGTTTGAATTGTAGCAAATATATTGCCATCTATAGAACACATGCCATCATCATCAACCTTTCTATCGCCCCCCTGCTGGGCACAGGTCTCCTCTCATGCAGAGAAGGATTGAGCGTAATCACCACGCTTGTTCAATGCTTGTTGGCGATTTCAGAATTATAAAGTCCAGGTTTCCTCAAGATGTTTTCCTTCACCTTCACTCATTGGTGTTCAAGATATACATAAAAAGCACATAACTTTAAAAAAAATACATTGGTATTTGCTTGACCTGTAATCGAACCCGCACACTCATACTTGAGAGGCTGGTGTTTTAATCACTAGGCCACCACGATTTAGAACACATGCTATACCACAGGCTAAATAGAATATAAGGCCAAATAATCTAAGATGAGAAAACACCCACCGTAATTACTCTATCATCCGATGCGTCGAGACATTTCAGTATTACATATGTAATACTGAAAAAAAAAAAACTTAAATAACTAGCTGCGCCCGCGTAAGTAGTAGTAATATAAAAAATAGATGAAAACCTATTCGCATGCCGAACGAATGTATACAATATGTAAAGAAAACCCTGTCCGATCCGTGAAGGTATTGTTAGGTATCGAAAACTGATTCTACTAATGCCACAAAGCCGGACTAAACAAAAAAAAAACTTGCTAAAAAAAATTAATATTATTTCGCAAAAAGAGGTAACTTAATACATGTGCGGTAGGCAATGCAGGCGCGGGCGAAGGGGTGCTGGGAACGCAGCACGTGTTCGCATCGCTCATAATAATACCGTCGAAAATTGTGGTCTCACTTTTTTAGAAATTACCAAATTTTGGTATTGTTACTATGATGATTATGTAAAATTTCATATTTGATTTGGTCATGTGTTTACCTAGGGTCCACCCTTTATAGCCGAACTGTTTACGTCATTATTTTATTTTGCATAACAACGGATAGCATAAACCTCTTTTCGCAGAAAATATTTTGGCATACACTCATCTAGCATACACCGAAACCCATAATTTTGTATGTCAGAATCATCTTTAGGCATACATTTCATATCCATAATAATCAATAAGTATAACCATCATATCGTAGAAAGTTCACAACCAGAATCATCTTTTGGCATATATTTTATATCCATAATAATCAAAAGTAGAACCATCATATCGCAAAAAATTCACAGCCAGAATGATCTTTTTATGCAGCAAGCATGCGACATGCAGCAGGCAGGCAGCATGAAACATGCAGCAGGTATGCAGCAAGCAAGCATGCAACATGCAGAAAACATGCAACATACAGCAGGCATGGCTTCTGGCACGGCTCCGACGCTGCGAGGCTCCGGCCGGCCCACGCGAGCTAATCGTCGCAGATGGTTAGGCAAGCCGAAGCTGCTCCTCAGCTCGCGGGCCGCCTTGCCCCTCCGCACCTTCGCGGGTTTAGATTACACTCTACGGGTAAGGCAGACAAGACTACGTGAAGTCGATTTTGCAGCGATTCATTTCTGTCACTAACTTTTGTAACGCACCATAGCGTTTTTTTTCTATTAAATTTATTTCTATTGAAATTCTGTGATCTTTGTAGGATACTAAGTCAAATTATGCCAAATAATCGGCGCTCTAAATAAACGAAATTATGCAAAATTGTAACTCTGACAAAGGTAATTCTGCCATCTTAAAAGTATCCCATTTTAAATTCGGACATAAAAACATTAGATCAAAAAAAAAAAAAAAATAAGTATATTAAATATTTTTTATCCATAATAATCAAATGCCAAAATATATGCCAAATAGGTTTCAGAGCAACAAGTTTCTACCAGATAGAGGGCACCCGTTTACCTAACCTTTATTATCCTTATGGGTCGGACGGGGTTTTCTTTACATATTGTATACGAAATTTCATTAAAATCGGTTCAGCCGTTTTAGAGAAGTTAGATGGCAAACACTGTGACAGGTGAATTTTATATAATACAAAATAATGAATTAGAAATCAAATTTAATCATCAGGATTATGCTCTGAGGTCAGAAAATAAAGCTGAATCCTGTTCAATTTCTCATAAAAATCCAGGATTTTATAAGTCCAACAAGACCACATAATATACACACACTTTTGTTACCAATCTCTCTATTCCAGAAGGGACTAGTAGAAACCGTATTTGGATACATTACCATATTGAGCGATAGTACTACTCTGGCGTACTTATACCGGTGCGATGCTCCTCTGTGAGTTGAAACACGTGGACAAATTCTATGACGCGAATGTGATATTTATTTAACCAGACCGGCCTTTATTTTTAGATTTCCATACCTCAAAAAAATTGAACTCTCATAAGATCATTTTCCGTTTGCCAAGACCCTTGTATTCAGGAATACAGTAATAATCTCAATGTCAGTAATGTCAATTAAGTAAGTCAAAATCAAAAGGCATTTATTCAAATTGGGCTGAGAATCAACACTTTTTGAACGTCAATATTGCATAATACAGTCCCCTAAAACGCCCGCCCATCGTCAATTCCTAGTGATTTCATTGGGAATAAGTGGCGGAACAAATTCCCTAGTAACACAGCCGTCTGTTAATATTAATCAATAGTAATCAAATTGAGATTAATATCATATTTTAGAGGCTAGAAATAAAATGAAGAAGTAATAAAAATCAAACTTTATACTTTATTATAAGTGAACCTCAACATATTCCATTTCCATTTTGGCACTCCCGAGAGAATCATATCCTAAGGATATTTTTCGTCGATCTAGAATAATGAAATTAGGCATAAAGGAAAAATATGTTCCTACAAATATGTTCCAGCACAAGAAAATGATGAAATCGGAAAACCGTTTTGTAGTTACATTACAGAAAAAAAACCGTGATTAACTTTTTACATAAGTACATACTGATTGCGAAACTCATCATCATGTGCCTAGCTTTTTTTACATGCATTTTATTAGCTTCACTTGTATGTTCGCTTGCTTGCTTGTTTGCTTGCTTGCTTGCTTGTTTGCTTGCTTGCTTGCTTGTTTGTTTGTTTGTCCGTCTCTAACTCTTTGGACTACGAGTAAGCGGCTCATTACTGTAAAATGTCCCACCGTTTTCAATACTTTCGTTCGCTCTTTTTTAAAAAAGAATATCGAACTAAAAAGTTGAAAATAAATATAGTTCTAAAAATTAAAAAAACAAGCTTTTAAAAAATATCAAACTAAAAAGTTAAAAATAATTTTAAAAAAAGCGTAAGGCGCTTAATGTACCAAAATTATGGTACAAAGCGCACCACGCTTTTTTTTAAATTATTTTTAACTTTTATGAGTCTTTTTTTAGTTTGATATTTTTTAAAAGCATATTTTTTTAATTTTTTAAACTATATTTATTTAAAATTATAAACTAGTGTTTGACCGCAATTCCGCCTGATTTATGATGCAATCTTTGATGGTAAAGTGCGCTAGTTTATTAAGAGCTTATTCTCTCAATAAAACTGAGTGCAATGTTACTACCTAGCGACTACGGGAATTAGACTTTATTAATTTAGAATTAGATTTAGGCCTCTAATTCTAAATTATTAAAGTCAGTGAGTCTGTCAGAGAACTGACTCGACGTGTGTCTTCTCTTCGTGGTTTACCTATATAAGTCAGAGAGCTATACTCCGAAGGTATCATTCTATCAGATATTCGCTCACGAATTTCTAATAGATCGATATCCAAAATCGTGGCAGGCACGGTGCCGCCACACCCCTGATGCCGAGACTCCCAATCGCAATTAGCAATTTATTTTTCTTCTTATAGCTATGTGTACACATAGCTATAGCTCAGTTTGATAATTTCTTGCATAAAGCCAGCCTATAAAATTTCTACAGGTTCCCAAGTGTTCTCGTTTCAAGTGGTTGTAATCTGATACGCGGGCCCATTGTGGGTTGGTTTAATATAACAGGAGCGATATGCTTGATTCTAGGATACACCGGTTTCACCATAATATTTTTCTTCACCGTTTACGAGAACAGTGGTGATTAAATTATGCACTCGAAGTTAAGTACACCTAAATTATTTAAGTCGGGGCTCAGTTTTTGTTAACTTTTAATCATAACTAACTTCAATTTCAAAGTTCCAAAGTCCACCAACCAAAAATCAAATATCGATATAGAGGAAGTACAAAACAATTTAAGACTAGCCTACTACTACTCCTTTAGGTAGTAAAATGGCACTAACTAGTCAGTGTGATTGATTATAAGAGACAGAGAGAGATAGTAAGAGATTATAAGAGATAGAGATAGTAAGAGGTTATAAGAGATAGAGATAGTAAGAGATTATAAGAGATAGAGATAGTAAGAGATTATAAGAGATAGTGATAGTAAGAGATTATAAGAGATAGTAAGAGATTATAAGAGATAGAGAGAGAGAGATAGTAAGAGATTATAAGAGATAGAGAGATATCTCTCTAGATAGTAAGAGATTATAAGAGATAGAGAGAGAGATAGTAAGAGATTATAAGAGATAGAGAGAGATAGTAAGAGATTATAAGAGATAGAGAGAGATAGTGAGAGATTATAAGAGATAGAGAGAGATAGTGAGAGATTATAAGAGATAGAGAGAGATTATAAGAGATATAGAGAGATAATAAGAGAGAATAAGAGATAGTAAGAGATGGTAAGAGAGAGAGAGAGATAGTAAGAGATTGTAAGAGATAGAGAGAGAGATAGTAAGAGATTATAAGAGATAGTAAGATAGTAGAAGTAGAGATTATAAGAGATAGTAAGAGATTATAAGAGACAGAGAGAGATATAATAAGAGATAGTAAGAGATTATAGGAGATAGTAAGAGATTATAAGAGATAGTAAGAGATTATAAGAGATAGTAAGAGATTATAGGAGATTATAAGAGATAGTAAGAGATTATAAGAGATAGTAAGAGATTATAAGAGATAGTAAGACATTATAAGGGATAGTAAGACATTATAAGAGATAGTAAGAGATAGAGAGAGATAGTAAGAGATTATAAGAGATAGAGAGAGATAGTAAGAGATTATAAGAGATGGTAAGAAAGAGAGTTAGTAAGAGATAGTAAGAGATTATAAGAGATAGTAAGAGATTATAAGAGATAGAGAGAGAATAGTAAGAGATTATAAAGAGATAGAGAGAGAGATAGTAAGAGATTATAAGAGATAGAGAGAATGGTAGAATAGAGAGAGATTATAAGAGATAGAGAGAGATAGTAAGAGACTATAAGAGATAGTGATAATAAGAGATTATAAGGAATGAGAGATAGTAAGAATTATAAGAGATAGAGAGAGATAGTAAGAGATTATAAGAGATAGAGAGATAGTAAGAGATTATAAGAGATAGAGAGAATAGTAAAGAGATTATAAGAGATAGAGAGAGATAAGAATTATAAAGAGACAGAGAGAGAGAGATAGTAAGAGATTATAAGAATGAGAGAGAGAGAGATAGTAAGAGATTATAAGAGATAGAGAGAGATAGTAAAAATTATAAGAGATAGAGAGATAGTAAGAGATTATAAGAGATAGAGAGAGAGATAGTAAGAGATTATAAGAGATAGAGAGATAGTAAGAATTATAAGAGATAGAGAGAGAGATAGTAAGAGATAGAGAGAGATAGTAAGAGATTATAAAGAGACAGAAAAGAGATAGTAAGAGATTACTTAAGAGATAGAGAGAATAGTAAAGAGATTATAAAGAGATAGAAGAAATAGAGATAGAGAGAGATAGTAAGAGATTATAAGAGATAGAGAGAGATAGTAAGAGATAGAGATTATAAGGGATAGAGAGAGAGATAATAAGAATTATAAAGAGATAGAGATAGGATAGTAAGAGATTATAAGAGATAGAGATAGTAAGACATTATAAGAGATAGAGAGAGATAGTAAGAGATAGAGAGAGAGATTATAAGAGATAGAGAGAGATAAGAGATTATAAGAGACAGAGAGAGAGATAGTAAGAGATTATAAAGAGATAGAGATAGTAAGAGATTATAAGAGACAGAGAGAGAGATATTAAAGATTATAAGAGATCGAGAGAGATAGTAAGAGATTATAAGAGATAGAGAGAGATAGTAAGAGATTATAAGAGATAGAGGGAGATTATAAGAGATAGAGAGAGATTATAAGAGATAGAGAGAGATAGTAAGAGATTATAAGAGATGGAGAGAGATAGTAAGAGATGGAGAGAGATAGTAAGAGATTATAAGAGAGAGAGAGAGATAGTAAGAGATTATAAGAGATAGAGAGAGATAGTAAGAGATTATAAGAGATAGAGAGAGATAGTAAGAGATTATAAGAGATAGAGATAGTAAGAGAATATAAGAGATAGAGATAGTAAGAGATTACAAGAGATAGAGATAGTAAGAGATTATAAGAAATAGAGATAGTAACAGAGATAGAGAGAGATAGTAAGAGATTATAAGAGATAGAGAGAGATAGTTAGAGATTATAAGAGATAGAGAGAGAGATAGTCAGAGATTATAAGAGATAGAGATAGAGATAGTAAGAGATTATAATGGATAGAGAGAGATATTAAGAGATTATAAGAGATAGAGAGAGATAGTAAGAGATTATAAGAGATAGAGGGAGATAGTAAGGGATAGGGAGAGATTATAAGAGATAGAGAGAGAAAGTAAGAGATTATAAGAGATAGAGAGAGATATAGTAAGAGATTATAAGGAATAGAGATAGTAACAGAGATAGAGAGAGATAGTAAGAGATTATAAGAGATAGAGAGATAGATAGTAAGAGATTATAAGAGATAGAGATAGTAAGAGATTATAAGAGATAGAGATAGTAAGAGATTATAAGAGATAGAGATAGTAAGAGATTATAAGAGATAGAGAGAGATAAGAGATAGAGAGAGATATAAGAGATAGTGAGAGATGGTAAGAGATTATAAGAGCTAGAGAGAGATAGTAAGAGATTATAAGAGATAGAGAGAGATAGTAAGAGATAGAGAGAGATAGAGATTATAAGAGCTAGAGAGAGATAGTAAGAGATTATAAGAGATAGAGAGAGATAGTAAGAGATAGAGAGAGATAGTAAGAGATAGAGAGAGATTATAAGAGATAGAGAGAGATAGTAAGAGATTATAAGAGATAGAGAGCGATAGTAAGAGATTATAAGAGATAGAGAGAGAGATAGTAAGAGATTATAAGAGATAGAGCGAGAGATAGTAAGATATTATAAGAGATAGAGAGAGATAGTAAGAGATTATAAGAGATAGAGAGAGATAGTAAGAGATTATAAGAGATAGAGAGAGAAATAGTAAGAGATTATAAGAGATAGAGAGAGAGATAGTAAGAGATTATAAGAGATAGAGAGAGATAGTAACAGATTATAAGAGATAGAGAGAGATAGTAAGAGATTATAAGAGATAGAGAGAGATAGTAAGAGATTATAAGAGATAGAGGGAGATAGTAAGAGATTATAAGAGATAGACAGAGATAGTAAGAGATTATAAGAGATAGAGAGAGATAGTAAGAGATTATAAGAGATAGAGAGAGAGATAGTAAGAGATTATAAGAGATAGAGAGAGATAGTAAGAGACTATAAGAGATAGAGAGAGATAGTAAGAGATTATAACACATAGAGATAGTAACAGAGAGAGAGAGAGAGAGAGATAGTAAGAGATAGAGAGAGATTATAAGAGATAGAGAGCGATAATAAGAGATAGAGAGAGAGATAGTCAGACATTATAAGAGATAGAGATAGTAAGAGATTATAATAGATAGAGAGAGATAGTAAGAGATTATAAGAGATAGAGAGAGATAGTAGGAGCTTATAAGAGATAGAGAGAGATAGTAAGGGATAGGGAGAGATTATAAGAGATAGAGAGAGAAAGTAAGAGATTATAAGAAATAGAGAGAGAGATAGTAAGAGATTATAAGAGATAGAGAGAGATAGTAAGAGATTATAAGAGATAGAGAGAGATAGTAAGAGATAGAGAGAGATAGTAAGAGATTATAAGAGACAGAGAGAGATAGTAAGAGATTATAAGAGATAGAGAGAGACATAGTAAGAGATTATAAGAGATAGAGAGAGATTATAAGAGATAGAGGGAGATACTAAGAGATTATAAGAGATAGAGAGAGAGATAGTAAGAGATTATAAGAGATAGAGAGAGATAGTAAGAGATTATAAGAGATAGAGAGAGATAGTAAGAGATAGAGAGAGATAGTAAGAGATTATAAGAGACAGAGAGAGATAGTAAGAGATTATAAGAGATAGAGATTATAAGAGATAAAGAGAGATAGTAAGAGATTATAAGAGATAGAGAGAGATAGTAAGAGATTATAAGAGATAGAGAGAAAGAGAAATAGAGATAGTAACAGAGATATAGAGAGATAGTAAGAGATTATAAGAGATAGAGAGAGATAGTAAGAGATTATAAGAGATAGAGAGAGATAGTAAGAGATAGAGAGAGATTATAAGAGATAGAGAGAGATAATTATAAGAGATTATAAGAGATTAGATAGAGAGAGATAGTAAGAGATTATAAGAGATAGAGAGAGATAGTAAGAGATTATAAGAGATAGAGAGAGATAGTAAGAGATTATAAGAGATAGAGAGAGAGATAGTAAGAGATTATAAGAGATAGAGCGAGAGATAGTAAGAGATTATAAGAGATAGAGAGAGAGATAGTAAGATATTATAAGAGATAGCTCTCTATCTCTTATAACACAGATAGTAAGAGATTATAAGAGATAGAGATTATAAGAGATAAAGAGAGATAGTAAGAGATTATAAGAGATAGAGAGAGATAGTAAGAGATTATAAGAGATAGAGATATAGTAAGAGATTATAAGAAATAGAGATAGTAACAGAGATAGAGATTATAAGAGATAGAGAGAGAAATAGTAAGAGATTATAAGAGATAGAGAGAGAGATAGTAAGAGATTATAAGAGATAGAGAGAAATAGTAAGAGATTATAAGAGATAGAGAGAGAGATAGTAAGAGATTATAAGAGATAGAGAGATAGTAAGAGATTATAAGAGATAGAGAGAGATTATAAGAGATAGAGGGAGATAGTAAGAGATTATAAGAGATAGACAGAGATAGTAAGAGATTATAAGAGATAGAGAGAGATAGTAAGAGATTATAAGAGATAGAGAGAGATAGTAAGAGATTATAAAAGATAGAGATAGTAAGAGATGATGGCCTCCCTACGCTGCGTCTTCCGGTACGTGGCTGCCACTCCAGAACCTTTTTTTTTTTTTTTTTTTTTGTTTTCGGGGGGAAACCTTCAAAAGGCACCCGACCCCCGAGGAATGAGGTCGGGTAGTGTGGGATTTTTACCTTACTAAAACCACCCCGGTGATCACCATCTGCGCCTAGGGGTGGTCCCGGTTCCTCATAAAAGACCAATTCCGGAACCCTCCCTGCGCAACGCCTGTAAGGCACATCCCAGGGGAGACTAAGTGGGCCTCTCCTAAACGTCCTATGCACGGCAGCATGTGACCACTATGCCACCGTCTTCCCTGGGGTTACTTAGTGGGCAGGCAGAGTCCCCGCTCTGTGTGCCCGCGACCCCAAAGGTCCACCTACCTCAATAGGTAGGCGGGTTTCGGCGTTTTAAGCGTCAAGGCGGTTGTCTCCCCGACGCCTCCTTCTCCGAGCAGGATCAGCCCTCTCTCGATCCCGTTCGGCGGCTTCCTTCTTGGCCATCACGGTCTCACAGAACGAAGCTACTTTTGTCCAATTCTCTGTCTCTGCCAGCATAGCCCTTACTAGTGTTGGCAGAGACAGGTCTCGCCCGATCCTAGAAACCAGGTCCCGCCGCTCGGAGTCCCATGCGGGGCACTCCTCGAGCGTGTGTTGTGCAGAATCCAGGCTGCCTCCGCAATGGTGGCAATTTGCCGTGTCCAGTGAGTACCTGTGTGAGCCTGAAGGAGATGCGCTCCCCTCTTTTCAGCCAGGCTTCGAAGTGCGGCAGAACGGCTTCAACTACGCGCTTGCGCGAATATTGCGGCAGCTGTAACCGCTCGCGCCACCGGTCGAGCGCGAGTTGCCGTTCCCGTCGCCTCAGTTCTACGAGTGCAGTTCCTGGCACACTATTCCCGCTTTGGCGGATGTTAGAGATCTGCTTGTAGACCTTTGCGTCCATATCCGCCAAGATGTCCAGTGGCGGAAAGCGTGCCAAGAGAGTTGCCGCCTCAAATGATATCGTTCGGTATCCTCGTGCGATACGAATGGCCATCTTTCGCTGCAGTCTGTTGACTTTAGTCCTGCAGCGTCGAAGGCCTGACAGTCTACTTTACCAAACAGGCGCTCCGTAAAGGACCATCGATCGCACGACACCCGCGTAGAGGCGGCGAACTTCCTCCCGAGGTCCTCCGAGATTGGGTAGCAGTCTATGCAAAGCACCCACTGCCTTTTCGATCCGGGGAATCAGGCGGTCGAAGTGTTCTTCGAAGCCCCACCGACCATCCAGGGTAAGGCCAAGATACTTTATGTATCGTCCCACCTGCACTTGCACGTCTCCGACATACCACTCCAGAACCTTACTGACCCATCGGCCATTGGTTCTACGAGCAATGTGCCTGGCCCACTGCTACATACACATTATACATCATAGTACCCAAATAGCTAAATTAACCGATTGACTGTCCAACGAGTCAGTTATTTTAGCTCAGTTAAATCAAAAAAGTAAATTACCGCCAATGTCCTACCGCCAGTGTCTAGTTAAAAAAAAAATAATGTCTATCAGATAGATTTATAAAAAATACTAGCTTTCCGCCCGCGGCTTCGCCCGCGTGGAGTTCGGTTATATCGCGGATTTTTTTCCGGGTTAAAAGGAAGCCTATGTCCTTTCTCAGGCTCTAGACTATCTGTGTACCAAATTTCATTACAATCGGTTCAGTAGTTTTGGCGTGAAAGCCGGACAGACAGACATACAGACAGAGATTCTTTCGCATTTATAATATTAGTATGGATTGAATACGTATTTTTTCTTTTTTTATTCAAATACTTAGGAAGACATATTGATTTGAAATGTCACATGACGTCATGCCGTGGTACAAAATATACCACGGCGTGACGTAATTAGCCCCCACTTTATTATGCCATATCTCAGTATTTTTTTGGTAATTTCGATAAAATAAAAAATACGTGTCTTAATTTTTTTTATTATATAAAAGACGGACGAATTATTTTTTTGATTTTCATACCTTGGATACATCCCTATTGTCATAAGAAGTGTCAATTACAGTGATCTTTGTTATTTACTAGGTGTGTGCGGTTTCACCCACATAAGTTTTGATCTAATCGGAATATTGCGATAAATACAAGGTGTATTTATCGCAATATCCAAGGTTAATTTAAGTGTCTTCAAGGCTAGACTGAACAGGCTCATAATAAACTAGTGCGTTTTAACATCAACGATTGCATCATTCCAAATCCTTTGCTTGCTTACACTACAGTTTGTAAGTCAAGCAATAAAAAAAAAAAATACCGGTAGCCAATATGCGGCCAGTCTAAGGTCCAGCGAAGTCTCTTCAACATAAATTATGTCTAGAAAAATCAATGTTTGCAAATAACCATTATTTCCATTGATTGGTATTCATAATTCACTATTATTGGATGGTACTTTCTATTGACCGTCAAATTTGTTTACAAGGCTGTCAATTTCAATGCATTGCTTAATTAGATGTGGTCTGATGGACATGCTACATAAAGTACTGTATTTAGAAAATAACTAACGGATCGAAATTAGTAACCTCTTCTAAATCTAGTGGCGTTTTCTTCATACAAACATATTCCTCTGTTTTCTTCGTAGATAACGCTTTTAGAGCAATGATTTTTTTTTTCTACAATTCACACCTTGATTTTACGCGCCCCTATTATCGATTATCATTTTTCGAAAACGTAATTAATAAAAGAAATATGATGTTTCATAATCCTGAAAAATAATCGATTTTTACCGCGATGTTCAGACGACAAAAAAGTAAACAATAGAGGCGTAGGCAAACTCATCCTCAAAATTTTATTAAAAATTATTTAGATCTGTCGTGTATTGAAAAAGAAAACAGCTGAATACGGAACATCTTTTGGCCAACGTTTTTGTAGGTAAAATTAGTCTGAGTTGCAATTATTGTCCCTTTCATACTTTACGGGGAAAGGCTGAAAGCGGCGCGACGGCAATAGTTTCTTCAAATACCTATTTCTCAAATTCCTCGGCACTAGAGTCCACTCTTAATTCTAGGCAGACTTACGAGATTATATACGTCAGACAATCGATGATATAGAAGGTAAGTTCCACATTTTCTATTAATTTCTATAAGCAGCATTTGATGTTCCCATTCCTGGAAGACATAAAGACAAACGCTGATCCTTTGTTTTGATTAAAACCAAAACATTTCCCAGGAAAATTTGCTCACACAGAAAGATAAAATGAGCAGTTATTCATTAAAAGCCACATCTTTTGTATAGGTGTAACCGCCTTACCCAGTAATCCTGTTGTGGAGGTCAGATAGGGAGTCGCTTCTTAAGCTGTATCTGGTCAGACTGGACCACCAACATAGTTGGGAGAAAAGTATAAACAGATGATGATGTACCAGAGCAGTTAGTCGACGTTTACTACACGGACGTAACAATACCATGGCGGAAATTTCAACTCTAATGGATGAGAAGAGAATTGAAAATCAAACAAAAAGCATTTCAGTGTATCAAAAAAACTAACATACATACACACACACACACATACACACACACACACACACACACACACACATACACACATTTATATTTAAAACTTACTACACCTAGCAGTAGGTTCAAAATCCATTGCAAATAAACAATCGCTATGGGAAAATCAAGCCCGAACGTACCTGACCTTGGCTCGTTCAATACGCTCAGCAGGGTAATTGCGTAAAAGACTATCAGTAGCAATGAGTTTCATTTTAACAGTTCAACAACATTCATTGCGTTATTAACGTTGGTGAGCAGAGACATTTCTGAAAACATGGAGCTATGGATTAGCAATATGCTTCGAAATGATACCAACTGATAGCCATAGCATGTTACGTAATTAGGGTGCTCGTTGCTGG
This sequence comes from Sesamia nonagrioides, assembly GCA_017933935.1. Classification (NCBI taxonomy): domain Eukaryota; kingdom Metazoa; phylum Arthropoda; class Insecta; order Lepidoptera; family Noctuidae; genus Sesamia; species Sesamia nonagrioides. The sequence goes on from JADWQK010000461.1 coordinate 1,349,521, forward strand.
TTATATGTAGATACATCTAACCAACTACGTATGTATGGTTATAATATTTTGTTTTCAGTGGAAAATCTTCAAAAGGGCAAAGATCAATAAAAAAAATATTATGGCATCAGGCACCTCTCAAACGATCGATCCGAAGTTGTGAAGAAACTGTAAAGAGTGCTCGTGAAACCTAACTGTTCCAAATATACCTATAGATGGCAACCATGTATGAAAGCTGTCAATATTGGTACCCTTGTCAACGTCCACATGGCACTTCATCACTAAGTGCTGACTTTGAAATGTGATTGAAAATTTTCAATCAATAAATTATTTCAACGCGTTCTCCGAATTAGAACAGATTAACAGCGCCCCTCGGTTTCACTCGCTTTAGTTTCGGACCCACCGGAATTTCTGGATAAAAAGTATTGTATATTTTATTCCTGCTTAAAAACTATCTGTGTGTAAAATTTCATCTAAATCCGTGATGTAGATTTGCGCAAGAGAGTATAATAAAGTATTTCACAAAAAATACATAGCACTTTACACTGTTACATGAAAGGAAAGTTTATAATTAGGATGCAATAGTAGCCTCATCTCGATCTCGAGTGGAGACCGCGCCTCGGCAAACGTAGCGTGGGACGCCCTGGGTGAGATGGAGCGACGACATCAAAAAGGCGGCTGGTAGTGGCTGGCGGAGAACTGCTCAAGATCGAGGTTGTTGGCGTGCTATGAAGGAGATGTCCAGACGTGGACTGATGATGATGATGATGATGAGTAGCGTCATCACCAAACAAACACCCATCCATTTATCACCCTCACATTAGTAGGAACAGCAACACCCTCGGTTTTCAAATCAAATCAAATTAAATTTATTAGACCTCCAAATCATTTTACATTAGTTGGTGATTGAAACCTCTTGTTAAGCAAGTAATACCTGTGTTAGGAGAATCCGCTCTTCCACAGCAGTATACAATTTTTACAAAACCTTATGTATAATCAACATGCAAGTGTGAGTGCGTATTTGTGTGTATCATTTTGTGTGATTGAGTAGTTCCTCAGAGTCTGTGTAATTTAGTGTATTTATCCAATTTGATAACATTTTTTTACAATGTAATTTTTTAATGTATATACATATACTTATATACAATATGTAAAGAAAACCCCGTCCGACCCAAAAGGATAATAAAGGTTAGGTATACACATGACCAAATATAATATAAAATTTTATATAATCATCATAGTAACAATTCTGCGAATTAATTCCAACTTCCCGGAAATTTGGTAAGTTTTTAAAAAGTGACAACACTGTTTTAGACAGTATTATTATGAGCGATGCGACCACGTGCCGCGTGCCCTGCCCCCCTTCGCCCGCGTATGCATTGCCTACCCCACATGTCTTAACTTACCTCGCTTTTTCGAAATAATATTATTTTTTTTAAGTTCAGTCTGGCTTTGTAGGCATTAGTAGAATCAGTTATCCATACCTAAAATACCTTCACGGATCAGACAGGGTTTTCTTTACATGTTGTATAAGTATGTAAAAGTGTCCTATATATTATTCTGATGTATAAGTTATATCATAGTAAAGTTTCATGAAAATCCATTCAATAGTTTTTGCTTGAAAGAGTAATAAATATTCATTCATCTATCATCACAAACTTTCACGTATATGACACTAGCTAGGTTTTTGCCGCATAAGTTTCGGTCTTGTGGGAGTCTTAAAATAAAAATTATTCTATACATATATTATTCCTGAGGCCCTATTTGACGTGATAAAAGTGTCATTAAACCGTTATGAAAAAGGCCATCTTTGCCTGACACGAATCATGAAGGTTTAAACACGTAGTAACCTCCCTTTTTTAATAATTATAAACTAGTGCTTGACCGCAATCCCTCTTGATGGTAAGCAGTGATGCAATCGTTGATGGTAAAGCGCGCTAGATTATTAACATTCTATTCAGGAATGAAGTTGGCAGTTGTGCGATGGGATGCAATGAAAAACCCAGAGGGAGATTGTTCTGGAGACCCTCCACGACCAAACTCCCGACACAACAACATTTGGCGCATCGGACCGGGCACATATCGCAACACAAACGGCGTCACCAGACATAACGCCGGAACACCACGAATCACTTGGCAGCAAGACTTTGACTGGTGGGTGATAACTTCTGCCGGCAGTCGATGTTATGGCCTACCACCGAGAAATCCCTGATTATAAGCCATCTGTTTGCCAAATTTTATCCGAATCCGTTCAGTAGTTACTGCTTCAAATATTCAAAGACAAAGTCAAAGTCAAAATCAAAGATTTTATTTGAAAAACATTGATAACATAAAAATACACATAAAAATATTAATAAAAATAGATAAATTAATATTATAATTAAATTTAGTTGAAATTTGAATAAAAAGATAACATACTTATAACTAATATATATATATTCACAGTATTCTAATTTCGCATATATAATTGTAACAGTATTTACAAAAGCCACTTGCGAACAACACGTCATACTGACGTCACACAAAGTCTACATCTCGCAAGGAGAATTTACCGTGCAACTAGCATACATACAACTTTCCAATATCAAACGTCGGAGGATTCTCCCCTTTCTATAGATGAACATTATACCCTCTTCCTCATGACTGCAAAATAATATTAGTAGGAAGTAGGATTAGAAACATTTGATATGTTTCACTTCTTGCCAATAAGTTAAGTATTTATTTATTTATACTTTCACACAAAGAAATGTACTGAGGCGGACTTATGATGATGTGACTTACACTTTCTCCACCAGTCAACCATGGGTGGTAAAGAGTTTAGATGGCGGGTGCTTTATTTGAGAAATTAAAAAAAAAACACTTAACACTAGTTAAATAAATACTTCACTAAGATATTCACACATACATACTATTAGCAGAATATATACTTATAACATATACAAAACTTAAACTTTGGAGTGAGGTGTTGAGATGACTCTACTCTAATAGTTTAGAAAATAACAAAGTCAGACGTATGTAAAGGACAAAGTAAGAGAAGGTCGTTAGAAGAACGCAGATTCTTAGTGTATGAAGAACACATATATTGGAAGTGAGTCACAAGATAAGAAGGAGTGGGACAGTTGAGAAGGGAGAAAAGCGTGGCCAAGGCGGTAAGCGTGGTCAAGGTGGGCATACTTCTTCTATGGCGAATAGGCATCCATTTAAGTTCAGAACTATAACTGCAGTTGGAAAAATATTATTATTCTTATAGGTAATATCAACGAAATACGATATACGATCACATTTAGATTCATGAAATGAAACACGTGAGATTTGCTAACACTAGTCAAAACGCTTATGACGTACAAAATACATAAATCCAACATGTCGAGATCTACCGACAAGGAAAATGGAGGACACAAATTCCTCTCCCTTTGCGCTAAATTCATATAAAAAACGTGACAGGCGTACGGACTGTGATGACTCAGAATTGATATTCTCCTGGAAAGGGCAAGGAAAATAAATATACAAATTGTACCAATCTTTATATTTATTTTTAGCCCATGGTTTCTCACTACAGAGAAAAAGCGTCCATTTCTGCTTCTCACTCTTGGTTTTAGGTGCTAAACTGGTGCCGCCATTTTGTCCTCGGTCTGCGTTTGTGCAGCCAGAAGTTTTCTAGGACTCAAATTCTGATAAATTAAGGCCAAGCGTGTACTACTTTTATTTATTTAGCATGGAATTATTTTATTTATTCAAAAATCAAAAGCAATTTATTCAAATTAGGCTGTGAATCAGCACTTTTTGAACGTCAATATTACATAAGACAGTCCCCCAAAACGCCCACCCATCGACACTTTCTAGTGCTTTCGGTGGGAAGAAAAAGTGGCGGAACAAACTCAACATATTCATAACTAGCGGCCACGCGCTACTTCATCCGCTTTTCATCCGCTTTTATGTGGTGTTTGCTTTACATACAACTGCCTAAAGCATTCCTGGATTAATGGGCTATCCAACGCAAAAATAATAAATCAAATCGGTCCAGTAGTTCCTGAGATTAGCGCGTTCAAACAAACAAACAAACAAACAAACTCATAAGCTTTATATATTAGTATAGATTCACAATGTATTAACAAGTAACCATATAAAAATACGTATGTCCCAGATGGTCCTATTCGGTAGAAATTCCCAGAAATATACGTAGACTATTGAGAATTTACTTAAATCCTAAGACGAATTTGGAATGTCTTACGTTAAGTGTAGGTATCTATAGGCCCATACTATTCCTATTAGAACTTACTTTCACAAGGAACCGTTCATGAAAACTTCTATTCCTACCTAACTTTATAACTATACTAGCTTTCCGCCCGTGGCTTCGCCCGCGTGGAGTTCGGTTATATCGCGCTTTTTAGATTTCCCTCGGGAACATCAAATTTTTCCGGGATAAAAGGTAGCATATGTTCTTTCTCAGTGTCTAAAGATTGTCTGTGCCAAATTTCATCGAAATCGGTTGAGAGGTTTAAGCGGGAAAGCATAACAGACAGACAGACAGAGTTACTTTCGCATTTATAATATTAGTATGGATTTTTAGTATTCCGTCCCCAACGTGTTACTAAGCCACCAGAACCCTGATACTAAGCCTCAGCATCTGTCTGTTCCGGTCTATACTTGTCAGTGGGTTCCAGTCTACAAATTTAAAATTTCTACATAATTCTGTAATATGTAGACAATTGAAATCTTCATAAAATATACAACATTGTTTTTGTATATGCGAACCCTGAAATCAGTGCCAAGTTTTTTTAAATAAAGAACCACCACTGATCTGCCGTGACTTGTGTTGTACGCTCGGTAACCACACTGCAGCAATTTCTAAATGTATTAGGGGAAAATATAACATGGTGTAAAAATAATGGGAATCGTTTCAGTTGCTTATTTTGAATAAAATTTATTCAGGTTTAATAAAAATTAAAGGTAACAACCAGTTATAGGCATGGAAAAACTAACTTGCACATGACACATGTGCGCTAACATAAAAAAAAAATCAGGACACTTCGCAATATTTAAATCCTTATATCTGCATTTTTCACTTTTCCGTTTGCGGGTTGATGAATGGCAAAGGTCAATGGCTGATACTGGGTACCTCAAAAATTGTAATTTAGGGACCCAGATAAGTGAGCGGTGGTTTTACAGTTGACGTGACAGTGTTCTGTAATAGACTTGAATGGACTGGGTAACTTGAACTTGTTCATTATACATTAGTAATTAGTAGCATTTAGTAGTAGTTAGTAGACATAAAACTAGTCCTTTTACCAGCGCTTATTGAAAAGGTTCCTGTTGAATAAATGCTAGTATTCCATTACCCATACCCCATACCCCATGTTTGAAGACTAAAATTTTCAACCAGTGCGTCTTACCCGTCATGACTTACGGAGCCGAGACGTGGACACTAACGGTCAAACAAGTCCATAATTTAAAAGCCGCTCAGCAAGCTATGGAGCGGGCTATGTTGGGCGTCTCTCTGAAGGACCGCATCAGAAACGAGGTGATCCGACAGAGGACCAGAGTCACCGACATAGATAAACGAGTCCTCGAGTGGAGACCGCATCTCGGCAAACGTAGCGTAGGACGCCCTTGGGCGAGATGGGGCGACGACATCAAAAAGGTGGCGGGTAGTGGTTGGCGGAGAACTGCTCAGGATCGAGCTTGTTGGCGTGCCATGAAGGAGGCCTATGTCCAGCAGTGGACGATTAGAGGCTGATGATGATGATGATGATGATGATTCCATTACGAGACCCCTTGCCGATAAATATTATGAATTTAACAAATTACGAATTTCTAGCACCATTGTGCTAGAAGTTCGTAATTTGTTAAATTCACATTCGTTCAATCCATACTAATATTATAAATGCGAAAGTATCTCTGTCTGTCTGTCTGTCTGTCCGGCTTTCACGCCAAAACTACTGATTCGATTTTGATGAAATTTGGCACAGACAATCTTTAGACCCTGAGAAAGGACATAGGCTACCTTTTATCCAGGAAAAAATTGATATTCCCGAGGGAAATCTAAAAAGCGCGATATAACGGAAATCCACGCGGGCGAAGCCGCGGGCGCAAAGCTAGTAACTAAATCAATCTTTCAAAAAAGGGTTTACTTAATTCATAGGCTATAAGGATATTGACACTGACTGGATGAGTCCACTCAACCTGTGTGGTTCTTTCTTCAAAAGACCGTCTCAGCCATCAATTCTATAAGGTCTGCATATGATAATGTCTGGACTTTATAAGAGACTGTGACCTCTGAACTTATTTCGGCCTTTCTTCTCAGAGTAGTTAGATAGTAAAAGTCGAACACAATTATTTAAAAGAAACATCTCTTTTTTATTAATTATAAAATAGTGCTTGACCGCAATCCCGCCTGATGGTAGGCAGTGATGCAATCGTTGATGGTAAAGCGCGCTAGTTTATAAAGCATATTCACTTAAAAAACTTAGTGAATAGAAGGGAAGAAGGCAGTTGAGCGAGGTGATCCAATGTTAAACTCAACAACACGACCAACGATGCTGCGGCAGAGAGAGATTGATCTTGCGACCCTCCACGACCAAACTCCCGACTCAACAAGAATTGGTGCATCATACCCGACATACATCCCCTCCTCCGTACGGCTTCACCTGACATCATGCCGGAACACGACGAATCGCTTGGCGGCAACACCTTGTCTGGTGGGCGGTCATTTCTGCCGGCAGCCGATGTTATGGCCTACCACCGAGAAAAGGGTATATGTAAATATAAATTGGATGGTTAACATTGTTTGTGTGATGCATGATTTATCATGACGTCACGCGTCAGTGTGATGCTTAATTCGTACGTGGCGATGTAAATGCGTCAAAACTACACATACATTAAGGTACCAAGTGTTCAAGCAAGTAACGAGACCCTAGCGCGATCGCATATAAAATGTGTATGGGTTCGGAATTTAGTACCGACTACCTCCCTAGATGGCGTTGGCGTCGAATTAGATCGCGCTATGGTTTCATTACAAGCAAAGGTATAAGAGGTTTGGATTTTTATAATGTTGTGAGTAAAAAAAAAAAAATGTAATTTACTGTAACTAAATTAATATTGTACGGGTTGGTACAGTAATCCAGTAGTCTCATTTCTTCATCCTCTCCAAGTCGACCCTCGGTCGTATACACCAAGCATCCTTCATAATCAAGATCTTGACTGGTCAAGAGTTTGACTGGCGGGTGGTAACTTCTGCCGGCAGCCGATATTTCGGCCTACCACCGAGAAAACAGAAAGTAAATCATTTATTATTTAGACAATGCCATAAAATTATTAGGAAATGCACATTTTAACTTATTTGGAACGAATCAAATCTAATTCCAAATAATGTCGAATTTGTAACCTGCAGTTTGTTAACCTCTTTCACATCTTTCATCATCCATCTGTCTGCTTCACTTACGCCCCATTTACTACCTCCGCATACTTAAATACGTAATCTTATTCACTCCACACTATGTTAATGGTTTGAAGATCCTTAACATCATAAATTCAGTTATAAAGCGAACGTTAGTACTATTTTACGGTCTTCATAGATGGTATCCGTCATTCTCCGCAATTTTATGGGTTGTTAGCCATCCTTGGAATTTATAACGTGTTCCAATTATGGCCTTTAGGTAGCGCTTAGAAAACCGTAATTTACTTGTGATTAAACATTTATGGTTTGGAACTGAATATGCTGCAATAATAGCTGTACGAATCGAGGGCTAAACCATACATCCCGTGGTTAGCTCCCAAATTTTATTTCGGTTATACAAGTGAGATAATACGATTTATAGTTAGGGAAAAAGAGAATGGAGTTGTATTGAATTGGTCTTTTTTAGCTTATAGAGGTCCACTGCTGGACAATGGCATCGCCCAAAGCTTTTCACGATGACCGGTCTTGTGCTGCCCACATCGATCGGCTGCCCGCGACCTCACCAGGTCATCGATCCGCCTTGTTGGTGGCCTGCCTACGCTGCGTCTTCCGGTACATGGTCGCCACTCCAGAACCTTATTGCCCCACCGACCATCGGTTCTACGAACAATGTGGCCCACCCACTGCCACTTAATTTTAGCGACTCGAAGAGCTATGACGTTGACTTCGGTTTTTTTGCAAATCTCTTCATTTCTGATTCGATCGCGCAGAGAAACTCCGAGCATAACTCTTTCCATCTCCCTTTGTGTGACTTTGAGCCTTTGTATGAGGTTCGTTGTGAGCGACCAAATTTCAGTCCTGTATGTCATCATTGGCAACACACACTCGTCAAAGACTTTAGTCTAGAGACACTGGTATCCTAGACGACGAGCAGATGTAGCGTAGCTTCCCGAACGCTGCCCAGCCGGGCTGGATTCGACGACGCACCTCTTTCTCGAAGTTGGACTCACCTAATTGGACTGTTTATCCCAGGTATATATACTAGTCAACAACGTGGAGTGCAGAGCTACCAACTAGAATTGGTTTAGGGGCGACATGATACGTCGATATGACCTTCGTCTTATCCATGTTCATCTTTAGACCCACTTGAGAAGTTCTGCTGAGGTCAACGTGCATTTTGCACGAGTCTTCCAGAGTCTCCACCATGACCACGATATCATCTGCAAAACGGAGGTTAGTGATGTACTCGCCGTTGATGTAATGCCAAGTTTTTTAAAGTCCAGAGGCTTGAAGACATCTTCCAACGCAGGGATAAACAATTTGGGAGATATGACATTTCCTTGTCTGACCCGACGCCACAGTTGAATTGAATTGGTTATGCATGAATATTAGATAAGAGTTGTCATCACATGACATGTTGCCATAAAAAGAATATAACTAGAGTTGGTCAACAAAATGCGTCCCTGACGCCTGTCAGTACGCCAAATCTACTAGATTTGGTAATAAAGATCAAATTCATAAAATTCGCTTGTATATAAATATATACGGACAAATCACACAGATTGAGCTAGCCCCAAAGTAAGTTCGAGACTTGTGTTATGGGATACTAACTCAACGATACTATATTTATAATAGATACATATATAGATAAACATCCAAGACCCAGGCCAATCAGGAAAAGATCGTTTCCCATCATGACCTGGCCGGGGATCGAACCCGGGGCCTCCACGTCGCCGGCACTGACTAGCAACTTCAATAACGGATGAAGTATTATTTTTCAAAATCATTAAGACCTAGACAACTTCGTATCCATCAGCACCATATTTACAAAATGTATTTCATTTGTGAGCAGATTTTCCATTAGTTACATGGCATATAAAGCAGATATTCTATAGATGTATATAGCTGCGGGTTCGATCCCAGTACAGTGCAAGTATTTGTATGCATGAATATGAATATTTGCACTGGTCTGGTCGTGCCTCGGAAAGCACATTAAGCCGTTGGTCCCGGTTGCCATACGAACATCTAGTGGCATTCGTTATGGGTTGTTGGAGCCCTCAAAAGTCCAACAATTGGTCTAACTGCAATGCTTCGATGTCGCCTTCGGGTTGTGGAGGTCAGACGGCAGTCGCTTCACGGAAAATGTCGAAGTTTAGCCATATCCGCAAATGGACTGGTAAAGCGGACCCCAGACTCCAAAGCTGAAAAGGCTTCGGATGCGACTGGGATTAACGCTGGGATGATGATGACGATGATGATATAAAGCAGATATAACAAAAAAGATTATTGCCACTCTATTTGAAATAGCAAAGTCCCTAAAAAATACGGGATTTTTCTACCAGTAAATTCATAACTTCCCTTTGGAGCTTACCGCAGTCAGCCTAAATGAAATTTAATGCAACATCCAAAAGGGATTTCCGGAGAAATGTACTAATTGAACGAAATGTTTACTTAGGATGCTTAGAGCTCAGCGTAATTAAAATTAAAGTTCCCATATTATTTTTGGTAAATGGAACTGTTTTTATTAAAATCTTTTAATATTTTTTGATAAATCGCTTTCTGTGATGAATTATGGGTTCTTTTTAAATACCATCGTATTTTTAAGGAGTTAAAGATACTTTTTGATTTTTCTTTCATCCGTTCGTTCGTCTGTATATGTTAAAGTATCTTTTGAACCGTAATAGGATTTCAATTTTGCTAGAGTGTGTACGGTAATGACCGCCCTATCAAACAGTGAAATCCAGCAATTCACCTATTTATTCACACACATCATCAACCTTTTTATTGTCCCACTGCTGGGTACAGGTAACCTCTCATAGACAGAAAGATTGAGCGTAATCATCACGCTTACTCAATGCGGGTTGGCGATTTCAGACATAAGGTAGAGGTTTCCTCAAGATGTTTTCCTTTACCTTGTAATCAGTCATTGGTGTCCAAGATATACATAGAAAGTAGTACCATAGAGCAAACTTTTTAACTTCGTATAGGACTTTCTGTTAAAGCATAAAATAAATTGTTTAAAGAAAATAAACATTTTTTATACAATTTAGTTTATTTTGTGAACTTTCTGTACGAGTCACTTATAAAATACTTTTTCTTTCTTTCCTTTCTTTCATTGGCTTAACGTGCTTTCCGAGGCACGGAGGGTTCACGGTATGTCTTGTATGAACATAGCAAAAGTATGTTATGTATGTTGTAATACCTCAGATCGACCAGCCACCTAATTGGCGAACACATGTTTGACAAATGATTGCGACTAGTTGGGATCGTTTAAACCGCCAATTGGTCCGTTCGATCCTATCGATCTAGCACCATTGTGCTAGAAGTTCGTAATTTGTTAAATTCACATTTTTTCATTCACATTCAAATTTGTTACAACGTATTGGAATGAACAAATTTATAAAAATAGCAGATTAGGGCTCCTGCCCCCTAATCGGCGAACACGTTTTTGTCAAATGATTGCGACTAGTTGGGATTGTTTGGATCGAACGGACCAATTGGCGGTTTAAACGATCCCAACTAGTCGCAATCATTTGTCAAACATGTGTTCGCCAATTAGGTGGCTGGTCGATCTGAGGTATTACAACATACATAACATACTTTTGCTATGTTCATACAAGACATACCGTGAACCCTCCGTGCCTCGGAAAGCACGTTAAGCCAATGAAAGAAAGGAAAGAAAGAAAAAGTATTTTATAAGTGACTCGTACAGAAAGTTCACAAAATAAACTAAATTGTATAAAAAATGTTTATTCTCTTTAAACAATTTATTTTATGCTTTAACAGAAAGTCCTATACGAAGTTAAAAAGTTTGCTCTATGGTACTACTTTCTATGTATATCTTGGACACCAATGACTGATTACAAGGTAAAGGAAAACATCTTGAGGAAACCTCTACCTTATGTCTGAAATCGCCAACCCGCATTGAGTAAGCGTGATGATTACGCTCAATCTTTCTGTCTATGAGAGGTTACCTGTACCCAGCAGTGGGACAATAAAAAGGTTGATGATGTGTGTGAATAAATAGGTGAATTGCTGGATTTCACTGTTTGATAGGGCGGTCATTACCGTACACACTCTAGCAAAATTGAAATCCTATTACGGTTCAAAAGATACTTTAACATATACAGACGAACGAACGGATGAAAGAAAAATCAAAAAGTATCTTTAACTCCTTAAAAATACGATGGTATTTAAAAAGAACCCATAATTCATCACGGAAAGCGATTTATCAAAAAATATTAAAAGATTTTAATAAAAACAGTTCCATTTACCAAAAATAATATGGGAACTTTAATTTTAATTACGCTGAGCTCTAAGCATCCTAAGTAAACATTTCGTTCAATTAGTACATTTCTCCGGAAATCCCTTTTGGATGTTGCATTAAATTTCATTTAGGCTGACTGCGGTAAGCTCCAAAGGGAAGTTATGAATTTACTGGTAGAAAAATCCCGTATTTTTTAGGGACTTTGCTATTTCAAATAGAGTGGCAATAATCTTTTTTGTTATATCTGCTTTATATCATCATCGTCATCATCATCCCAGCGTTAATCCCAGTCGCATCCGAAGCCTTTTCAGCTTTGGAGTCTGGGGTCCGCTTTACCAGTCCATTTGCGGATATGGCTAAACTTCGACATTTTCCGTGAAGCGACTGCCGTCTGACCTCCACAACCCGAAGGCGACATCGAAGCATTGCAGTTAGACCAATTGTTGGACTTTTGAGGGCTCCAACAACCCATAACGAATGCCACTAGATGTTCGTATGGCAACCGGGACCAACGGCTTAATGTGCTTTCCGAGGCACGACCAGACCAGTGCAAATATTCATATTCATGCATACAAATACTTGCACTGTACTGGGATCGAACCCGCAGCTATATACATCTATAGAATATCTGCTTTATATGCCATGTAACTAATGGAAAATCTGCTCACAAATGAAATACATTTTGTAAATATGGTGCTGATGGATACGAAGTTGTCTAGGTCTTAATGATTTTGAAAAATAATACTTCATCCGTTATTGAAGTTGCTAGTCAGTGCCGGCGACGTGGAGGCCCCGGGTTCGATCCCCGGCCAGGTCATGATGGGAAACGATCTTTTCCTGATTGGCCTGGGTCTTGGATGTTTATCTATATATGTATCTATTATAAATATAGTATCGTTGAGTTAGTATCCCATAACACAAGTCTCGAACTTACTTTGGGGCTAGCTCAATCTGTGTGATTTGTCCGTATATATTTATATACAAGCGAATTTTATGAATTTGATCTTTATTACCAAATCTAGTAGATTTGGCGTACTGACAGGCGTCAGGGACGCATTTTGTTGACCAACTCTAGTTATATTCTTTTTATGGCAACATGTCATGTGATGACAACTCTTATCTAATATTCATGCATAACCAATTCAATTCAACTGTGGCGTCAAGTCAGACAAGGAAATGTCATATCTCCCAAATTGTTTATCCCTGCGTTGGAAGATGTCTTCAAGCCTCTGGACTTTAAAAAACTTGGCATTACATCAACGGCGAGTACATCACTAACCTCCGTTTTGCAGATGATATCGTGGTCATGGTGGAGACTCTGGAAGACTCGTGCAAAATGCACGTTGACCTCAGCAGAACTTCTCAAGTGGGTCTAAAGATGAACATGGATAAGACGAAGGTCATATCGACGTATCATGTCGCCCCTAAACCAATTCTAGTTGGTAGCTCTGCACTCCACGTTGTTGACTAGTATATATACCTGGGATAAACAGTCCAATTAGGTGAGTCCAACTTCGAGAAAGAGGTGCGTCGTCGAATCCAGCCCGGCTGGGCAGCGTTCGGGAAGCTACGCTACATCTGCTCGTCGTCTAGGATACCAGTGTCTCTAGACTAAAGTCTTTGACGAGTGTGTGTTGCCAATGATGACATACAGGACTGAAATTTGGTCGCTCACAACGAACCTCATACAAAGGCTCAAAGTCACACAAAGGGAGATGGAAAGAGTTATGCTCGGAGTTTCTCTGCGCGATCGAATCAGAAATGAAGAGATTTGCAAAAAAACCGAAGTCAACGTCATAGCTCTTCGAGTCGCTAAAATTAAGTGGCAGTGGGTGGGCCACATTGTTCGTAGAACCGATGGTCGGTGGGGCAATAAGGTTCTGGAGTGGCGACCATGTACCGGAAGACGCAGCGTAGGCAGGCCACCAACAAGGCGGATCGATGACCTGGTGAGGTCGCGGGCAGCCGATCGATGTGGGCAGCACAAGACCGGTCATCGTGAAAAGCTTTGGGCGATGCCATTGTCCAGCAGTGGACCTCTATAAGCTAAAAAAGACCAATTCAATACAACTCCATTCTCTTTTTCCCTAACTATAAATCGTATTATCTCACTTGTATAACCGAAATAAAATTTGGGAGCTAACCACGGGATGTATGGTTTAGCCCTCGATTCGTACAGCTATTATTGCAGCATATTCAGTTCCAAACCATAAATGTTTAATCACAAGTAAATTACGGTTTTCTAAGCGCTACCTAAAGGCCATAATTGGAACACGTTATAAATTCCAAGGATGGCTAACAACCCATAAAATTGCGGAGAATGACGGATACCATCTATGAAGACCGTAAAATAGTACTAACGTTCGCTTTATAACTGAATTTATGATGTTAAGGATCTTCAAACCATTAACATAGTGTGGAGTGAATAAGATTACGTATTTAAGTATGCGGAGGTAGTAAATGGGGCGTAAGTGAAGCAGACAGATGGATGATGAAAGATGTGAAAGAGGTTAACAAACTGCAGGTTACAAATTCGACATTATTTGGAATTAGATTTGATTCGTTCCAAATAAGTTAAAATGTGCATTTCCTAATAATTTTATGGCATTGTCTAAATAATAAATGATTTACTTTCTGTTTTCTCGGTGGTAGGCCGAAATATCGGCTGCCGGCAGAAGTTACCACCCGCCAGTCAAACTCTTGACCAGTCAAGATCTTGATTATGAAGGATGCTTGGTGTATACGACCGAGGGTCGACTTGGAGAGGATGAAGAAATGAGACTACTGGATTACTGTACCAACCCGTACAATATTAATTTAGTTACAGTAAATTACATTTTTTTTTTTTTACTCACAACATTATAAAAATCCAAACCTCTTATACCTTTGCTTGTAATGAAACCATAGCGCGATCTAATTCGACGCCAACGCCATCTAGGGAGGTAGTCGGTACTAAATTCCGAACCCATACACATTTTATATGCGATCGCGCTAGGGTCTCGTTACTTGCTTGAACACTTGGTACCTTAATGTATGTGTAGTTTTGACGCATTTACATCGCCACGTACGAATTAAGCATCACACTGACGCGTGACGTCATGATAAATCATGCATCACACAAACAATGTTAACCATCCAATTTATATTTACATATACCCTTTTCTCGGTGGTAGGCCATAACATCGGCTGCCGGCAGAAATGACCGCCCACCAGACAAGGTGTTGCCGCCAAGCGATTCGTCGTGTTCCGGCATGATGTCAGGTGAAGCCGTACGGAGGAGGGGATGTATGTCGGGTATGATACACCAATTCTTGTTGAGTCGGGAGTTTGGTCGTGGAGGGTCGCAAGATCAATCTCTCTCTGCCGCAGCATCGTTGGTCGTGTTGTTGAGTTTAACATTGGATCACCTCGCTCAACTGCCTTCTTCCCTTCTATTCACTAAGTTTTTTAAGTGAATATGCTTTATAAACTAGCGCGCTTTACCATCAACGATTGCATCACTGCCTACCATCAGGCGGGATTGCGGTCAAGCACTATTTTATAATTAATAAAAAAGAGATGTTTCTTTTAAATAATTGTGTTCGACTTTTACTATCTAACTACTCTGAGAAGAAAGGCCGAAATAAGTTCAGAGGTCACAGTCTCTTATAAAGTCCAGACATTATCATATGCAGACCTTATAGAATTGATGGCTGAGACGGTCTTTTGAAGAAAGAACCACACAGGTTGAGTGGACTCATCCAGTCAGTGTCAATATCCTTATAGCCTATGAATTAAGTAAACCCTTTTTTGAAAGATTGATTTAGTTACTAGCTTTGCGCCCGCGGCTTCGCCCGCGTGGATTTCCGTTATATCGCGCTTTTTAGATTTCCCTCGGGAACATCAAATTTTTCCGGGATAAAAGGTCAAAAGCCTATGTCCTTTCTCAGGGTCTAAAGATTGTCTGTGCCAAATTTCATCAAAATCGAATCAGTAGTTTTGGCGTGAAAGCCGGACAGACAGACAGACAGACAGAGATACTTTCGCATTTATAATATTAGTATGGATTGCCACACACAGCACATTGATTGATATAATTATGTAGGGTACTGTTTATAAGAAGTGACAAATAAGATAAAGGTTTATGTATATTTATTTTATTACGCATTTTAAACTTTAACATTCTAAGATAGCTGTCAAACATTGTAGCATGTATTTAATGCAGTCCTGAGCAAACAAAGTTTATGTGGCTGAATTCCGTCGATTCATTTTGTGAAAAGTTAGTTAAAGTAGAATAGAATAGAGTGAGCTTAGTGTCAATTCCTACCATTAGACTGCACGTTAGCGCAGTGGTCAAGCTATTGACTACTGCGCTGCGTTTCGCGGGTTCGATTCCCGCGGGGAACAAATATTTGTATAACCTACAAGTTGCTGTTCCGGCTCTGGTTGTTTGTGTATGTGAGGTAATATGTTTGTAAATGCACCCACGATACAAGAAAAATCCCTAGTGTGGGGCCAACTTTTATTAAAAAAAAATAGTTTGGATTGACAGCTGACTTTATACTCACTTCACCTAAGGTTTGCTGTGCTGGAATATAAACATAATCAACATATAACCCTACCAAAAAACCTACGCAGTTCAGGGACCACCTTCTCCTGGTTAGTCATCAAGTATTCTTGTCGATGATAGCCTGAAATACAGGTTTAAATGAAACTAGTTCGGGTGGTCCCAACATTAGTTTTAGATCGTAACTTTATAGATTTATATTATGTATTAGCTGTTGCCCGTGACTTCAGTTTACAGCGCGCGGTGGTTCCCGTTTCCGTGGGAATGTTCATACTGAAAAAAATTAAAAAAACCTCAGTTGATATAAAATAAGTAAGACTAATCCATACTTATTATAAATGCGAAAGTATTTCTGTCTGTCTGTCTGTCCGGCTTTCACGCCAAAACTACTGAACGGATTGTAATGAAATTTGGTACACAGATAGTCTAGAGCCTGGGAAAGGACATAGACTATATAACATCCCGTTATGACCAATAGGGGCAGAGCAGTAACCAAAAATGTTGCGAAAAGGGGAGCAAACGTGGACGTCCATATTGCTCCCATTATTTCAACAGGCGCTTATTTTATATCAACTGAGGTTTTTTTAATTTTTTTCATCATCATCATCTTCTCAGCGTTAATACCAGTCGCATCTAAAGCTTTTTTTAGCTTTGGATTCTGGGGTCCGCTTTACCAGCCTAACTGCTGATTTTGCCTAAACTTCGATATTTTCCGTGAAGCAACGGCCGTCTAACCTCCACATCCTGAAGGCAATATCGAAGTATTGCAGTTAGAGCGATTGTTGGATATTTGAGGGCTCCTACAACGCGTAACGACTGCCATTGGATGTTCGTATGGCAACAGGGACCAACGGCTTAAAGTGCTTTCCGAGGCACGACCAGTGCAAATACTCATATTCATGCATACCAAATACCTTCTCTGTATGAGAGGAGACCTATGCCTAGCAATAGGACGATAAAACGACGATGATGCATACAAATATTTTCACTGCGCGGGGATCGAACCCGCGCCTCCTTGCGCAGCGGCCGTGTTTGCTACCGCTAGGCCACGGAAGCAGTCGATTTACATTTTCACTTATATAATACTAGCTTTCCCCGCATGGTATTCGGTTATATCGCGCTTTTTAGATTTCCCTCGGGAATATCAATTTTTTCGCGATAGAAAGTACCCTATTATTTAATCTGGATTTCTAACTTTTCATCTGCAAAATTTCAAAGTAATCGGTTCAGTAGTTACGACGTGAAAGCGGAACAAACAAAAAAAAACCTCACTGTCCCACAAATATAAGTAAGGATTATAAAACTAAAGAGTATGAATTCGCGACCTACTGGGTCAAATTTAAAAAATATTAACGTGTTGGATAGTCCATTTACCATGGAAGGCTGTAGGCTTACATCTCGCTGCAATCAATAGGAATGAAGAATCATTGGAAAATGTGGAAAAATATTTATTGAGAGCTTCAGTTGCGTGGGCTGCGTAAACTTCAAGTATATGGGTAAATATGATACAAAACTTCTCAATCCCGATCATAATAACAGAAATTGACGTAGTATTGTTTGGCAGGAACTATCTACATAATGTTCGTTTATTTTTAAACGAAAAAAGTAGTATTTTCGATTAAAAAATCAACATAATTTACCTTTGCGTAAACTAAACTGCTTTTATAAGCGTGGGTCTTCTGGGTACGATAAATTATGATAGGAATCCACAGAAATTCCAACATAACACTTCCCCTTCATCTACTCAGTCAGGTATAAATGACGATACAGCAGCCCGCTCATGCATCATACACGTCAAATATTATTGAGAACGTGTGGTTTCCCTCCACATTGTTTTCCTTGAGCTTGTAATATATTATGCACATAATATGTTAGAAATACACAATAGTGCACGCTCGCCGGACGAAACACGGTTCACCGTGATTTAATTTTGCAACTCGGTGGTTCAGTATCTTTAACATACTTTATCTATCCCAAGCCTTCCGCCCGCGGCTTCGCCCGCATAGAGTTCGGTTATACCGCGCTTTTTAGATTTCCCTCGGGAATATCATTTTTTTTCCGGCATAAAAAGTACCGTATTATTTAATCCGGACTTCTAACTTTACGTCTGCAAAATTTCAAAGCAATCAGTTCAGTAGTTAGGTATGCCGTGAAAGCGGATCAAACAAACTCACTTTCCAATATAAAACATTAGTATGAGGATGACATACCTTCATAAGATAGAAAAAACTAGAGGCGGTCAAGTGGTGGCGATACGACAGACAGCAGTATCAATTATTGTATTTTATATTGTGTATGTATTCCTTCTCTATAGGAGAGGAGACCTGTGACCAGTAGTGGGACGTTAAAAAAATTGATGATTACGATATTGTGTTTTGTATACTTACAAGGATTGTCACAATCTCGGGACCGATTTCATCTTGAGCTGTTCATGCTACCTTAGTAAAATGTATAAACTTATACAATATTATTTTTTGTTTATGCGAAACCCGAAACACGTGTCTAATATTTTTATGTAAAATATCTATACAATATCTAAAGAAAACCCTGTCCGATCTGTGAAGGTATTGTTAGGTATCGATAACTATAAAAAAATTCCCCTAAAAAAATAAATATTATTTTGCAAAAAGAGGTAATAAACATGTGCGGTAGGCCATCCAGGTGCGGGCGAAGAGGGGCAGGGCACGCGGCACGGGGTCGCATCGCAATTCGCTCAGAATTATACCGTCAAAAATAATGTTGTCATTTTTTAAAAATTACCAAATTTTGGGGAAGTTGGAATTAATTCGCGGGAAAAAAAGATTATTTCAAAATTCACTAGTATTGTTACTATGATGATTAAGTAAAATGTCATATGTTATTTGGTCATGTGTTTACCTAACCTTTACTATCCTTACGGGTCGGACAGGGTTTTCTTAACATATTGTATACCTACAAAATTTCAAAAAGATATCATGAAAAACCAAGAGCTTGTTATCTGGTTGTGAGCTTGTTGTCGCAACAAAAATGTGGTTAATGCTCCGCTCGCTCGCCGAACGGAGCATTGACCATATTTTTGTTTGTTACTACCCTCAGAAGGCGTGAAAAAGTCAGAAATAACGCTAAGCGTAAACAGCAGGCGATGGGATACGACTCGTTGGGTCGGGGGCCAAAATTTAATGCAAACGAAATCGCGGACTGAAACTAGTATCTTAATAAAAGAGATATGTATGTAGATCATTCCGATACGAAACAAGAATAAAGAGACCATTGTCCAATAGCAAACGTCTGTGTATCTCTATAAACAAAACCTCCTCCCATTCATTACAATTTACAGTAATAACAATTTCCCTGAGGCTGGGTTTGCGCCCAGATATCAATCTGATATGGCAATCGAAAGCATACTGTCGGATTATATGATAGTGTATCAAGACACCAAAACATTCACTATAAATTTCTACTGGTTCTGTTCTAACCTAGAAAATAGCTTTGAATTCTGACGTCCGATTTCAAAGGCAAATCGACGGGATGTTGGGATGACCGCAAAGCTTTTCGGATTGCATATACAGTTTGATAGACACTACAATCGGAAGGATGCCTTACAGGTTATCGGATCATATTCAGCAAGGAACTCGAGCAATATTGGCCTTAAGCAGTCCACTACTGGATATTTGTACTTAGAATTTCTTAACAGAGGAATATTATACATAGATTGAAAACTTACTACTACTAAAGATATAATTTATGTTTTTACATACAAAGAAGAATTTTCATAATTTTAATAACATTATCAGTCAGATTTCAGTCTCAATCTGGTCTCCAAAGCACAGGCGAATTGTAGCCAGCCTGTCCGTGTTCTATAGGATGCATTTTGAAGAGTGTACGAGGAAATTGCATGACTTAATTCCCCCATCTCTGTTCCAACATCAGACGACCCGTGTATAATACGTTGTTGACACCACTTCTTCCCGGTGGTAGGCAACAACATCAGCCGCCGGCATAAGTTACCACCCACCAGACAAAGTCTTGCCGCCAAGCGATTCGTCGTGTTCCGGCATGATGTCTAGTGAAGCCGTACGGAAGATGGGTCTGAGCAGTTGGGTTGCGATGTGACCGGGTACGATGTGCCTAATGTTGTTGTGTCGGAAGTTTGGTCGTGGAGGGTCTCCAGATCATCCTCTGGCGCAGCATCGTTGGTCGTGTGGTTGGGTTAAACATTGCATCACCTCACTCAACTGCCGTCTTCCTTCCTATTCACTCAGTTTTTTTGAGTGAATAGGCTTAATAAGCTAGTGCGCTTTACCATCAACGATTGCATCACTGCTTACCATCAGGCGGGATTGCAGTCAAGCACTAGTTTATAATTATTAAAAAAAAAAAAAAAAACTGCGATCCGGACAAAGCGTTTCGCCTCGTCTTTTATACCGCGTATATCGAACGACTGGAACAAGTTGCTAGCGGCGGTGTTTCCGTCTGACTATAATTTAAATGTCTTCAAGACTAGAGTGAATAGGCTCTTAATAAACTAGCGCTATTTACCATCAACGATTGTATCACTGCTTACCATTAGGTAGCATTGCGGTCAAGAAATGGTAAAAAAAAATATGCTCCCACTTCTAGCACATAAAGCTCTTTACTGTAACTGGGTATAATTCACCATGGGACGTGCGTGTGTGTATGTGTGTGCGGTTTGGTAAATATCACATAGCTTTAAATTCATGGCTCTAAGTTAAATAAAGTGCCTGCTTGGATTCGAACCCACTACCTGCAACTGTAAAAGTAAGTCGCGGCTATTACAATTACCTTAATTTAAACCTTAATTTAAGTGTTCTACCTTAATTTATATTACAAAATGTCACCCAAAGAACTGAGAGCAGTATTGGTCCAGTGGTAACGAAAGCGACGTACAAGTACGTTGATTCGAACCCCGTCATTCACTTTACTTTGTATAAATTATTTCATCACCATTGCTCTCAAAACGGTGAAAGAAAATTGGGAGGAAACCGCCATGTCCTAGAACCAAACCTTCGAAGACATGTGACCTGGGTCTGATTCTGGATCACTGGGCTCGCTTGGTGGACTACAGCCCACTGCCGTGCACTTCCACAGCAGTGGAAACATTATTCGCTGATGATTATGACTCAAGGAATATTGCCAACTGTCAGGGCCGCGGGTTGTTTGAAAGAGATTCCGTGGCCCCGGGAGCACACCCAAATGAAAGAACACTAGTTGAATTTAGTCAGTAAAAAATTGAATGGCCCTTCTGTTCCGCTCCGAGCGGGACAGAACCTTTAATGATTTCCCGTGCAACAAAAAACAAGCGCTTGTCGGACTCACGCACAAAGGGTTCCGTACCATTGATTTATGAAATTAAAGGATTTAAGTTATTTGTATGAAAAATTACGTGGTAATAAGCGATTTACGATTTACGAGGTATTAAAAAAAACTACTTAATAGTAACTAAAACAATTTTCGTTGGGAGTTTTAGTAACGTACAACATGTTTTTTTTTTTTATTTTTCCTTTTCTTATTTTAGAAGTTAGAGGTGGTGAGCGTCTGTCACGCAAACTATTCGGTTTAGAAAAAAAATATTTTAGAAACCTCGATATCATTTTTGAAGACCTATCCATAGATACCCCACACGTAAGTGTTCGATGAAAAAAAAAAAAGAGTTTCATTGCTAACTATGGGGAGCCCCCAATATTAATTATTATTATTTTTTTTATTTTTGAATCAAAATCTTAATGCGGTTCACAGAATACATTTACCTACCAAGTTTAAATAGTATAGCTCTTATAGTTTCGGAAAAAAATCGCTGTGACATATTTAATTTTTTAATTTTTTTGGCTACGGAACCTTAAAAAAAAGGTAGCAGCGCGGTGCAGGAGGGGCGCAGTGACGTGATGCGAGAGCTCAATGATTTATCAGCTCGTGACATCTACCACACCTCCCGCACCACGCAGCTATCTCAGACAACGTCTCAGTTAAGCAATCGGCCTAAAGTGTTATTCATTAAAACATTTATCCATCACTTGAAGTAATAAACTAAACCTTAATTATTCCATTAACATTCTCGGAAGGATGCTTTAAAGATTTCCCGTGTAACAAAAAAAAAGAAACATTACCACCTCTATATTATATTCTAGCTCGAAACGTGCGAAAATTCTACCATAAATTAACCAAAAATTCTTATTTACTTCCCAAATGATCGCAGGAACGAAAACCGACAAAAAGCCTTTATTATCCCGTTTCAAATACCCATCTAAATCAAATTAAGTCCTATAAACATCCCTGACAGATGATTTATGATATTTTTCTCGTTTACTCTTCAATGACAATTTGTTACTTTTGCAAGCATTATGGACCAAGTACTTTTTCATATATTTTAGCAGCAAATTGGCGGATTACATTACATAGAAGTTGTTTTTGCTTTTATTTGTCATAGTCAGAACTTTAGAACTCTAAGTTCGGTAGTTTCGGTATTACGTGGAAAGTTCCAAGAAATGGAGGCTTTGTCGAGATCGACCCGCACTAGATGACCACACGTTACATACCGGAACCCCCACCGCAAACCTGAAAAACGTGTTGGACTATTGAGGGGTATAGTTTCAAAACCCACTAATTCCAGTGACGTTAAAAATGCAGGAATAGAATATTTGTGATAAATTGTTGTAGCATTATGTAAATATTTATATCTATATTTTCGGTTTTTCTGACTACCCCTCCTCGAACCTCTTCTGACTATCGTGACGAGTGTAAAAGGTCTACGTTTGACAGCCGGGAACAATAATTGTACACTTTTCACACTCGTCACGATAGTCAGATGAGGTAGGAGGAGGGTAGTGAGAAGAACCGAAAATAGTGGGTAACATGACACTTTTTCTTGTGGATGGGAAATCATCAAGTCACCTCGTTTCATAGACTTTCAAACCATACGATGCTGAAAAAGTTATTTATTCAGAATCATCCATGCGGAGATTAGATTGTACCGATTAGAACTTTTTAAAATATTATATATTTATTGATTTGTTTCTTTTTTTAATATAAATTTCTGGTAAATTTTAAATTAATCCCACTATTATTTCTACCTAAAGCCCAACTTTCTCAAAGTTTCCAATCCGACAATCGGTATAACAGGCGATTATATTAAACGAACTTTGAGGTTCCTTAATTATACGTATGACCGAACCCGATTTTACTTAATATACTCAATAAGGAAAGTTATATTACTTTTGTTCGATTTCGTTTTGATTCCTGATTAGCCAGGTGACTATCCGAACGTTTGATCGCCATTTTGTGAATTTACTTTCGTTTTCGCTCCTACCGTTTCCTTTCTTTGGAATTCTATTTTTAAAAATTCTTTTTTTTTTGGCGATCGGGTTAACGTTAAACAATCTCGGCTAAGTTTGGTAGATATACTAACACGTAAAAAATACGAGTATAGTTGGCAACCATACTTGGCAGGAAACAAAGAATAATAATAATAATAATAATAATAATAATTTATTTCCAAAAAGCTTATTACTATTACACATGACATGTGGCAACAATTTCAATTAAAATATGAGAGTTTAGCGTCTGTAGCCGAACTAGGCATAGCCTGTATTTCGGCTATCAGCACCATTCCCCTCGTGAACTACAACAAGAATGTGCCAATCAAAAGGCATAAACAATTACATTAGTGCTGTGTAAAATACAGAATAATAAAGAACAATAAAATAATAATAATTGATTAAAATGATAAAGAAATACAAAATTATAATTTTTGAGTAATTTAGAAATTAATTTGAAAAAAATAATTAATTAATTTGAAAAAATAATTAATTTGAATACATCGATTAAATGGAATAAGTTGATTACATGCATATATATGTTTTTTATTGCATGGCTGTGTGAGTGGCTTACGTATATGATAATGTGTGTATGTGTGTTTGAGTAAATATGCAGTGACATGTGGATATGAGTGTGAATGCAAGTGATGAGTGTGTAGGTGAGCTGTGTAGTAGTTTTATCTTTGTTTTCCGAGCTCTTCACTGAACAGTATTCCTAAAGAGGTACGTATATTAATTGTTCCGTCTCCTCGTTGTTTAAATTCTGTAAGAATTGGGATACTTTAATTTTGCATTGTTTTGTAGTCAATGTGTATATATTTATTGATTTGTTAATTTTATTGTAAAGGAAAGGGCCTAGAAATCTTCGAAATCTTTTACCAAAGGTTGTTTTAAAAGTACTTAAGTAGTTGCATACATGATGTTTACGCCGTTTCTGTAGTAACACCGGGTTGTAGGGCTGTTTTTTATGTTCATGTAGGACAGTTTTAAGTATGTACAGTTGTCTTACAGTCAAAACCCCGCACAACTGGAACAGTGTGCAAGTGGGAAAGCGCATTGGCTTGAATGTGCTTACCTTGAGTATAGCTCGCTGAGCGACCTCAGCTGACTTTAAGGTGGTTGGAATGTAATATAGATAAGAAAAAATAAAGGTATATTTACATGCCAACAATGCAAACGAAATATTTCCACGACTTTATCTACAAACACGTAGAAAGGATCGTAAACTGTTAATACAAGGGTCCGGCGCACGTTCCGATCGTAGAACACGGTATCTAGAAAGGCTTTCCATTTGACACTTCCCATTAAATGACTTTACTAGTATCTACTGCGCTTCCGTGTTTAACACGAATATTGGTAATAGCTTTTGTTTAGGTTTGGGCTTCTGTTTCTATATCGAAATATATCATGGAACCAACTTTGTTTTTTCTGTCTTAGCAATGTTTAGACGTCATTAATTTATCATTAGCCTTATCAACATTCTATATTAATGAGTCTCTGGCTGGAGCTGTCTCGCATATGGTGTCAGAATTATGTTGAGCGATAGACATTTTGTGTGAATGTGACGCTTGTTTTCCCCCAAATTGTATTTTCTTTTTGTTCTTTGATACACAAACAAATGTATTTTCTTTATTTCGTAGAATTTAGTTTCTATTGTGATATACACAGCGACGCGTCTTTGTCGTTCAATCAGTGTCCTAAGGAGCTCAATATAAATAAATGAAAAATGAAAACAGGCGTAGAGTAGCCAGCCTTTCGGTGTTCTATAGGATGCATTTCGGGGAGTGTGCAAGGGAATTGCATGATTTAATTCCCCCATCTCCGTTCCACCACCGGACGACCCGTCGTACGGCGAGTTTCCACCCTTACGTTGTTAACACCACTACGATCCGGACGAAGCGTTTCGCCTCCTCCTTTATACCGCGTACAACGAGGGACTGGAACAATTTGCCAGCGGCGGTGTTTCCGTCGGACTACAATTTGAGTGTCTTCAAGGCTAGAGTGAATAGGCTCTTAATAAACTAGTGCGCTTTACCATCAACGATTGCGTCACTGCTTGCCATCAGGCAGGATTGCGGTCAAGCGCTGGTTTATAATATGTAAAAAAAAAAAAAAAAAAATTGTATTATATCTAGATACCACATTTGCATTCTATGTACCACATAATTCTGTAATGGCATCTACCTCGGCGTATGCGTAGGTACATCTCACATAATGACGCAAAGTTCTGTTCCAAAACAGAGGTTACAGCGCAACTGATACGTCTCCAACGTTATTTTTTTATATGCGAAACCCGAAACGTGTGTCCAGTATTTTTAGGTAAAGAATTTATGTACAAAATTTCTAAAATCTGTCATGAAAAATCACAAAGTTATGAGCTTCTTATGTTACCTGGTTGTCCATACAAAATTAAGTACGCGCCTGCAGCGGCGCGGCGCGGTGGGGACCCTAGGTCACTATTATCCGCTGTGAATTGTGAAGTGTGCTAGGTAACCACACTGCAATATTTTTAAATACATTTGGGAAAAATATAAAATAATGTAAAAATTATTGGAATCGATTCAGTTGCTTATTCTGAACAAACTGCCTGCATTCAGCCCCCTAATCGGCGAACACATTTTTGTCAAATGATTGCGACTAGTTGGGATCGTTTGGACCGAACAGACCAATGGGCGGTCCGAACGATCCCAACTGGTTTTGTATAAAGAAAACCGGTCAAGTGCGTGTCGGACTCACGTACAAAGGGTTCCGTACCATAGATTTATGCAATTAAAGGATTTAAGTTATTTATATGAAAGATTACGCGGTAATAAGCGGTGTACGATTTACGAGGTATTAAAAAAAACTACTTACTAGATCTCGTTCAAAATCATTTTCGTTGGTAGTTTTTATAGTAATGTACAGTCAAGACCAAAAGTCGAGTTACAATCTCACAAAACTATGCCCAAGCAA
Source organism: Sesamia nonagrioides (assembly GCA_017933935.1). Taxonomy (NCBI): domain Eukaryota; kingdom Metazoa; phylum Arthropoda; class Insecta; order Lepidoptera; family Noctuidae; genus Sesamia; species Sesamia nonagrioides. The sequence continues at coordinate 1,375,971 of JADWQK010000461.1, forward strand.
TACTAGTTGTAGTTATGACCTTCTTCTATAATAAAGTTTGATACACACTCATACACATTGACAACTTACTGCCCGCTTATGATTGTTAGATACTACTTACTAATTTCAACGTTCACAGTAAGTGTTCCAATAGCTTAGCGGTCCCTGCCTTGATAGGCATTCAAGATGGTTCGAGTTCAAATCTAATAACTTACAAAATATTTTTGAAATGTTTATTGGTGAATTATGAATGCGGACAACAAAAATATGTAAAAATACCGACCCGCAACTTCACGATGATACTTTATTTTAAGATTTTTTCTATATTAGAGTCATTATAAAAAGTTGACGGTAGATTTGAAACAAACTGAACAAAAAATATTCCACTACCTACAATAACTATTATTAACTACAATAACTCAAATAATATTACTTAGCTGTTGTTGGTTGGTGAACATACCTATATGTAGTTACGAGTTCGTGTTATTAGTTTTACTTTTTTAATCAATATGCAGGCATATGCAGCAATATATCTCAAATATCATATATGAAACCGGCTTTTGTGTATTTTGTTTTTATTATTATTTGGGTAAGGTGTAAACCAATCGCTTGTTGCAAGTGTCTAATAAAATTGTTATTGTTTTAGAGAAATACTGTAAGCCAAAGTCAAGAGGTTGGAGGACGAAGGTGGCTTATGTGTCTAGACAAGTGGAACGATACAACAATATTTACCGTTGAATAAACTTTTAAATCGTGCGAAGAAGGGGGGTTACACTTGTGGTTTAAAAATAAACTGGCGAGACTGATGGACACTCATCGAGTTAAACAAAAAAAAAAAAAAAACAATTTATAACAATTACAGTGCAGAAGTGTCCTACAGAGTGTTTTAAATGTATACCATTATATATCTTAATAACGTACTCTAAACCAACTCGTAAAGTAATTTAGCTAAGTGACAGTAATATGTTCGGTTGGCTTAATAGCTAACGGATGTCGCCTTTTGCAATTTCAATACAAATTACTTTTGGTAAATTATAAAAACAATAATTTCGGAATTCGATAAGAAATAAGTTCGTTTACTTTTGAACTAAGAAAGCGCTTGAAGATTATAATATCATGCCTTTAAACTCCGAAAAAAGGCACTGCAGGATGGCAGCACTAGTACCATGCTATACACGCAAAAAAATTGTAAATGTAATAAGCACTGTTTTGTGTTCTAAGTATAGATTATTTTATGATTGTAATAATATTCAGGTTAAGCTTCAATCCTCTTTTCTTTAACCTCTTTAATGATAACATGTAATACTATAACTTTCAATCTAAAAACCAAAAATGTTTTTTATTTTTTTTACCATAATAATATCATAAGTTTGTCAAGGATTACTTTTATATAAAATATTACAATGCTGCCATTTCAACGTTTGTTTCATTTATTAGTAAAAGTATATCTATACCGAATAATATATAACTTTATAATATATTGCATTATAATATGCTTATTGTTTTATTTTTATATATTTTTTATTATATTACATCTATAGTAAATCAAAACATATAATAAAAACCTATTTTGGTATAAATATTCAGTAAATTTTCCTATTCGTTTAAATATTATTTGCAAAAATTTTTACTTTAAAATACAAATCAGTTATCATAATTTTAAATTATATGAAACAACAAAAAGATTTGCCATTATTAAGGATCGAACCCACAATCGCTCGCTTATGATAGACCATTGTTAAGTGCGGCCGCTAACTTAACTTCAAATGAAGTAACGAAATTTTGCATTACTTTAAAGAAAGATGAAGACTGCGATAATAAAAATAATGCGTTAGTGTGCGTGGCCGGTTTAGCGCAGGCGACAGTAGTCTTTAAGGTGGGAATGGACTTCTACAGCTGATTGTACATCATATGTTTTTTTTAGATTTTTCATTGTTTTATTTTAGAGGGGGGGCGGGACCAACTTTTTTCCACTTTGGAAGCGTCTGTCACGCAAACTATTCGGTTTAGAAAAAAAATATTTTAGAAATTTTGATATCGTTTTTAAAGACCTATCTATAGATACACCACACGTATGTGCTTGATGAAAAAAAAAAATTGAGTTTCAGTTGTAAGTATGGGGAGCCCCCAATATTTATTTATTTTTTTTTTTTTTTGCATCGAAATCTTAATGCGGTTCACAGAATACATCTACCTACCATGTTTCGACAGTATACCTCTTATAGTTTCGGAAAAAAAATGGCTGTGACATACGGACTGACAGACGGACAGACTGACATGACGAATCTATAAGGGTTCCGTTTTTTGCCATTTGGCTACGGATAAGGTAAACTCATGACCAAATAAAATATGAAATTTTACATAATCATCATAGTAACAAAATTAATGAGTTTTGAAATAATCTTTTTTTACACGAATTCATACCAACTTCCCCAATATTTGGTAATTTTCAAAGAGTCACAACACGCGTGCCCTGCCCCCCTTCACCCGCGCATGTATGCCTACCGTGTTGCCAACCGCACATGTATTAAGTTACCTCACTTTTTCGTAATAATATTTATTTTATTAGGGGGATTTTATTAAGTTTAGCCCTGCTTTGTAGGCATTATTAGTATCAGTTAACGATACCTAAGAATACCTTCAGGGATCGGACAGGGTTTTCTTTACATATTGTTTATAACGTTCTGATTTCAAGCGTCGGGCGGTTGCCCATCAGATACTAGAAAAGATAAATAAACTTTGCAGTCTATTCGTCATCCTCATAACAGAATTATAGAGGTATAAGGTAGATTGTCTCAGAGGCAATAAATTCATAATTTTTTACTTGCTGAATTTTAAAACAACATTTATAACTCTGTGAATATTTCAAACAAGGGAATTTTAACTCGACTTGCACAACAAAAAATATAGGTAGACGAAACATAATTTCATAAAAAAAACTTACAAACATTAAACAGACAGAAGCAGAGAAAAAGTAGGTTAAAACAGAACTTGCGACGAGACTACCCGCCAGCGACCACTTCCATTTACATCGGGACTCAGAGCACTATCCCTCAGTACTAGAATCAGAACACAGAATAGATAGGTACAGAAGGCCGGCTTAAGTGTGCAGAGTGCAGACATACGAACAGCACGCTTCAACGACAGATTCAACAACAGCCGTCGACAAGTATTATCGGCCACAGTTAACGCATCTGCGACTGTTTTGCCTCATTTTTTATGTTACAGCCAACTGGATTAATTATTCGTGCCGCTTAGCCTTTCAACTGTGGAAGTAAGAGCTTGTAAAGTTCACTCATCCTCGATAGAAAAGGGAGAGAGTCCTCCGACCGTACTGGGATTGTCTGGTGAGTACTTTTGCCCATCGGTTGATTTTGCGAACGTGTATGTGTGCTGGTTGCACAGTAAACTCTGCTTGCGAGATGCTGGATTTGCATGACGTCAGTATGGGGCGCTGTTCGCATGTAGTGTTGTAGGTACTGCTACAAAACTAAATGGCCAACAGCGGCGACAGCGGTTGCTGAAGGCCTCCAATATATTAAAGTTAAGGTAGGAACTATAACCGGGCACGTGAGTCGAATCGGTCGCAGTAACTAAGTCAGGACACTTCAACCGAATGGGTTAGGCCAGAACTATGATCAACCGCGTACAAGCCAAGAGAGTCAAGTGATACTACCACTACTTCCATATGCCAAGCGATTTACTAAACGGCTAATGCGATATACATAACGAGGAAAACGAGTCTGTCTGACTGAGGCGTCGAATGAGCAAACTCACGACTGATGTTCGTTTGCATTCGCCGTACATAGACGTGTATACAATATGTTAAGAAAACCCTGTCCGACCCGTAAGTATTGTAAAGGTTAGGTAAACACATGACCAAATAGCATATGAAATTTTACATAATCATCATAGTAACAATACTAATGAATTTTGAAATTATCTTTTCTCCCGCGAATTAATTCCAACTTCCCCAAAATTTGGTAATTTTTAAAAAGTGGCAACATTATTTTTGACGGTATAATTCTGAGCGAATAGCGATGCGACCGCGTGCCGCGTGCCCCGCCCATCTTCGCCCGCCTCGCCGCGTCGCCTGTATGGCCTACACCGCACATGTTTTAAGTTACCTCTTTTTGCGAAATAATATTAATTTTTTTAGGGGGATTTTTTTTTTAGGTTTAGCCCGGCTTTGTAGGCATTAGTAGAATCAATTATCGATACCTAACAATACCTTCACGGATCGGACAGGGTTTTCTTTACATATTGTATATAAATACGCCCATTGAAAAAGAGCTAACCTTCTGGTGCTATTTATTCTGTGTTCGGGCTTTAGTAAAATAAGTTAGTACTTTGTTTCGCTTTAGCTTATAGTCAGCGTATTTGCGAATAGCGTTTCTGAGAATCCCGGAGATTTTTTATTTAGGTTCTGTAAGATATTCAAATGTAAGAGTCTGTATTCCTTTAAAAATGTATAGTTAACGTTAGCTTTAAGGAAAAACCAGAAGCTACTTCACTACTTTTGCCTGAACTTTATCGGCTAATATACGACATGCATCAGTCAGCTGACTGGTGCAGTGCCGACAATTTTTTTTTTTATATAATTATAAACTAGTGTTTGACCGCAATCCCGCTTGATGGTAAGCAGTGATGCAATCGTTGATCTTAAAGAGCGCCAGTTTATTAAGAGCCTATTCACTCCACAAAACTAAGTGATAAGGAAGGAAGACGGCAGTTGAGCGAGGTGATGCAATGTGAAACCCTAACGACCAACGATACTGCGCCAGAGGGAGATTGATCTGGAGACCCTCCAGCACCAAACTCCGACACAACAACGTTTGGCGCATCGTACCCGGCATACATCTCAACACAACTGCTCAGGCCCATCCTCCGTACGGCTTCACCAGTTATCATGCGACGAACACGACGAATCGCTTGGCAGTAAGACTTTGTTTGGTGGGTGGTAACTTCTGCCGCCAGCCGATGTTATGGCACACAGTAGACAAGAAAAGACAATACATTATTAATGCAAGAAAAAGGTCACTCCCCTTATATATGTAAATAAATTATCAACCATCTACCATTCACCTAGAAGCCCTAGCTTTCTAAGCTTCTTATAAATAGGGATGTATCCTAGGTAAGAAAATAAAAAAAATAATTAGTCCGTCTTATAGATAATAAAAAAAATTAAGACCCGTATTTTTTATTTTGTCGAAATCACCAAAAAGTACTGAGATATAGCGTATTAAAGTTACGGAGTGGGGGCCAATTACGTGACGCCGTGGTATATTTTGTACCACGCCGTGACGTCATGCGACATTTCAAATCAATGTATCTTCCTAAGTATTTGAATGAAAGAAAAAATAAAAAATACGTGTTCAATATTTTCTATAAATCTATCTGATGGACATTAAATTATTTTTTAGGATACAACCCAATTATAACATTATGAACAAATAGAACAGTGTACCTAATAGAATTTCTGCGAAGAAATTAAGTACCTTCTGTAGTGAAAGAACCAACTCAATTCTTAAGTAAGTCTGCATTATTATAAAAGGCGTTTTTAAAAGCATTTTCATAATGCAGCTAATGTATTTACTAACGTTCTAATAAGAGGAGAGTGCATTTTAATTTGTAGTGAAAGAAGTATGTGTAAGTAATTTCTAAATTATCATTACCTGCCTAGACTTTTCCCAACTATGTTGGGGTTGGATCGGATTCAGCTAAAAACTAGAATTTTATATGGAGCCACTAGTGACTAGCCATATTAGTCGTGGTAGCCTAGTGGTTAAAACACCAGCCTCTCAAGTATGACGGTGTGCGCAGGTTCGATTCCAGGTCAGGCAAGTACCAATGTAACTTTTCTAAAGTTATATGTACTTTCTAAGTATACGTTGAACACCAATGACTCAAGGTGAGGGAAAAACATCTTGAAAAAACCTGGACCAAGTCTGAAATCGCCAACCCGCATTGAGCAAGATTGATGACGCTCAATCCTTCTCTGTATGAGAGGAGACCTGTGCCCAGCAGTGGGACGACAAAAAGCTTGATAATGATATGGAGCCACTCCCTACTTATATGACCACCATAACCCAGTTAATTGGTAAAACGATTACCCTTGGAATCCTTGCTAATATTATAAATCGGAAACTGAGTTTGTTTGTTCCGCTTTTACGCCGTAACTACTAAACCGATTGCTTTGAAATTTGGCAAACGTAAAGTTAGAAGTCTGAATTTAATAATAGCGTACTTTTTATCAGGTATATTAGGTATATTTAATTTCCCTACACTATTGTTAATTTTATGACATTGATTTTGAGATGAGATTCCGGATTGATTTTTATTTAATTGCGTTTAATTACGGGAGAGACCAGCGGTGGCCTAGTATTTGTTCAGTGCGGGGATCGAACCCGTGATAAACTCTTCAGCTTTATACATTAAGTATATATTATGCCCGTTATAATTTTGTGCCCGTAGGACCGATGTCCGATGGGCCCGACGGGTTCTCGAGTGACGACTACGCACCGGAAGACACAGAGTGGATAGGCTCTTTATTATAATGTAATAAATTAAAATAAAAACATTTCCGGTATCCAGTATCATCAGTAACCGGTATCAAGTCATCAGACTTTTGCATGCTAACTCATCATCATCATCATCAACCTTTTTATCGTCCCACTGCTAGGCACAGGTCTCCTCTCATACAAAGAAGGATGCTAACATGCAACATGCTACCTATTTATTAACAATTCCTATTGCAGCATATTTCATTAGAATCACTAAAATAACATTCATAATAACTTGGTATTTCGAAAACCCATTAAAAAGTCGACATTAATTTTACGTGATAGCCCTACAAAAAAAGAAAGATGGATGAAATCCAGGTTGTTGACGTTTTCTGGAAGGGTCACTGCATTCTCCTATCAACCCCAGGGTCTCCAAGCAGGGAAAACAAACATGCAAAGCACTAACCTGGATCCAACAGGACAGGCAAAGAGGAATCTATCTTCTTTATGTGGACTTGATGCTGCTTGCTTACTGCCTACACTCGTCAAGCACAGACACACCACCAATATGGAAACTGAGGGTTTATTAGGCCAGTGAATCCCTTAGAAAATCAGATATTCGGAATTATTTAGAATACACGCGGCGTCGTATGCGCTGAGATCGCCATACTTCTTTTTTTTGTTCTTTTTCTTGGCACTCTTGAGAGAGGCGCCACCAGCACGAGTTAAGAGAAGCCCGCGCTTATTTTTATCGTCGTTGACGCAACAAGGATGGAAAATGGAAATGCATGGATAAATTATTAGGATAGTTAATGCTCACACATTTCCCCCCACCTGAAATCCACAAGGGTTTCAAGAAGAATGCGAAAAATTAAGAGTGAAATCAGCAATAGCTGGACTATGAGCTACTGCCGGAAAAATGCATAAAAATCTAGTTAATAAGTGTAAATAATTGGTGGCTTATTTTAAATAACCTAACGACAGTGTGTACTTATACTCTAGTTAGGTATATAAAAGGAAAATAAACTCATTATTTGGTAAGGGACAAACCTTTACCACCGGCCTACGAAACGTCTTTCCGTTAGCAGTTCGGAGAGTAACGACTCTAACTTCCTGGTCTGAACCTGCATGCACTTGCACGATACGAGCCATTTTCCAAAACATCGGCGGAGTATTAGGTTCGTTGACTATAACTATGTCATTGACTTTGATATTTGGTTCAGGCAAGAACCATTTGCTCTTTTGTTGCAATGTGTGAAGATAATCGCGTTGCCATACGCGCCAAAAGCTTTGAGTAATTTTCCGAAGCATCATCCAACGAGATCGAGGACACGAATTATCACTTATCGGTTCTTCGGGCAAGGCTACTAAAGGACCTCCCGTTAGAAAATGTCCTGGAGTTAGAACGTCAGACTCTGAAGGATCCGTAGATAGAGTACAGAGTGGACGGGAATTTAATACAGCTTCTATTTTAGCTAATATGGTAAAAAATTCTTCTAGAGTAAGAACTTGAGCTCCAACTACTCGCTTCAAATGATACTTTGTTGATTTTATACCACTTTCAAATATTCCGCCGAAATGCGGTGCTCCAGCTGGATTGAATTTCCAGGTAATGTGGCGATTCGCTAAACCATTTGAAATTTCTGGATTAATCTGTAGGTACTTATGCTCATTTGAATATAATTGCTGCCGTATCGAGTAGCATTATTGTAGCAGCTTGATCTGTTACTTTCTTTTACAACGGCTATTTTTCGTGTTATTAGAATGTAAAATAGGGACAGACGACAGCACGTCAAGCCACTACAATCTATCGTATTTCTTTATTAGATTTCAACTTTATTGCTAAGGCATTAAGGCTCAAGATTGATTGGGAATATTTGAGAGTTTAGGACAGGGGTGGCCAACTTGAGTAGACTTAAGGTGTACTGTTTACCAAAGAAACCTTTGTGCGATCTACTAGCAGTCGCGATCGACTGGACTAGCAGTCGCGATCGACTGGACTAGCAGTCGCGATCGACTGGACTAGCAGTCGCGATCGACTGGACTAGCAGTCGCGATCGACTGGACTAGCAGTCGCGATCGACTGGACTAGCAGTCGCGATCGACTGGACTAGCAGTCGCGATCGACTGGACTAGCAGTCGCGATCGACTGGACTAGCAGTCGCGATCGACTGGACTAGCAGTCGCGATCGACTGGACTAGCAGTCGCGATCGACTGGACTAGCAGTCGCGATCGACTGGACTAGCAGTCGCGATCGACTGGACTAGCAGTCGCGATCGACTGGACTAGCAGTCGCGATCGACTGGACTAGCAGTCGCGATCGACTGGACTAGCAGTCGCGATCGACTGGACTAGCAGTCGCGATCGACTGGACTAGCAGTCGCGATCGACTGGACTTGATACTCCGCGGCTACAACAGTCGGCGGGGTTATCATTTGTTGATACATAGTACCAGCGATCTCGACTAATTAAATCAGTTGTCTGAACCGCACGATTGGGTACATACATTTTTAGTAAATGAGCGTCAGTGTTGAGCCAAGACAAGGTAGTGCTGCTGTCTGAATAAGCCCGAATGGAATCGATGGAAATTTTATCTTTAAGTAAATTATACATGTGTGATAGAACCTTTGCTAGAAGCACAGCTGCGCTTAGCTCAAGTCGATTCACCGTTGTTGGTTTTAAGGGGGCAACTCTAGATTTCCCTATTAACAAACTGGTCGTGGTTACACAATAGTGGGGAATTATATAACAGTCAGTAGACGAGGACTGCACTGGCTGCATATGTCCGAGATCCTCGTACTGTTGCATAAATTCTTTGTATTCAGTTTTTAACTCATTTTGACTAGCAAGTCTTTTTTCCAAATTTAAAAAACGATTAAACGCTTGTTTATATGATTCTCCTAAGGCTGGAGCATCATCTTTAAGCATAATTGGTACAACATAACGCCCATCGGAGGTGCGATACGTGCCTTCTTTATATTTTTGTTCGCATATTTCATCCTCGGGACCGGAAATTTTACATTTCGGCGGCTCCTCGGACTCCCAAAACCGTTGAACGATCTCGTCGAGCGCACTAGAAGACGCGACGAGGAGCGTAACGGGTGTAGCCGGAGTTTTAGCTACCACGTTTTGAAGAAACTGACCACTTATCACCCAGCCGAGTACACTAGAGAGTGCGCATGGAAAGCCCGGGCCTGGACTGAAACGTGAGCCAGTATATATCTGGTCAAAACAGTCTACTCCTAACAACAGATCGATCGGACCGGATCTATCAAAGTCCTGGTCGGCGAGATCCAGATGTGTAAACTTATCCTTGACGATTGTCGGCAACGACACCGAAGGAACCAGGGATGTGATTTTAGGTAGAACCACTAATTGAATATTACATAAATGAATTGATTTAATTGTAAATTTCTTTTCCATATAAAGTTTTTTTAATTATTTATAAACGATGACAAACATCTTGATTAAATTATGTTATTACATGCGTGTTGTAAATATAATTACCTACAGCATACTTTATTTTGAGATTCTCACTAAAAATACAGAATACATTTTAATTCATCTGATTTTGGTAAAAACAAAAATAAATTGTGAGAAAGGTTTGAAACCCTGGCATTGAAGTCTGGTCAGCACATTCATGTGATATCATTTTTTGTATGTATGCTGTAATTATTATTAACCAAATGTGTACATCAGTTATCTAAAATACTTTAGTCAACGTGGTCGCTGCATAAAATATTTGTATGAAAAAACAATATATCTAAAGAAGTATTTCGCATTAAGTGTTCAATTATGACGCAATTTATAATATCATCATTCTAATTTACTTTTTCAACAGTTGCTATTAGTACACAATAAAATTACAGAACTACTTAACAATATAAGAGGTTTCTCTCCGATAAAATATATATTACTATATATAACTACTTATTGCTAATATAACACAATTCACTGAAGAGAATTCTGAGCCATGTTACTATGTGCTGGCAAGGAAAGAAATTGACACTAAGATCAATTGTAATTTTGTAGACTAATCACGTCGATGATGATGATCGCATCTTTAAATCAGTCTTATGCATTTATTTAGAAACAAAAATTGTAAAAGAGCTTAAAACATACAAACACTGTTATAAAAATAAGTAGAACTTTATAGAGGTCAACTCCTAATATCATGACTAGATTTAAGTCATCATTATAAGTACAAACAAAGCGCAATTAAGTAATGTTGGACAAAATATTGAATCTTAGTGTCTCTTTTATAGCAACGACAATTTTAGTAATCCAACAGAGAGCGAATGCATAAAAGCCGTCGGATCGAAGCCAGATAGCGGCATTATTTAATATATAATTCTATTTATTTAAAACGTGCTAAAATAGCCGCTAGTTTGACCTTAATGTTTTATATATGATCCTTTTTGAACGGCTATTTGACGACTATAAATGTGAATCTAAAACTTTTAGTTGCTCACACTTAGGTACGTTCCAAAGTTTCTTTACTATTTTGGCTAAATCGTAAAGTATGTGCATACTTGTAAACTCATATTCCCGCCTTTTAATAGCGGTTATTAATTCCACTTCGCTCATAGTTCACTGGGTATACGATATCCGCACGCTCAAAAACATAAAAGTTATAAAAGTAGGTAAAACGGAAAAAACGTAAGCCGGTAGGTAGGCAGCAATGCACGCGCGAACGTATTGAATGAAATACAAGCACACACGTCTCAAAGTTATTTGTTAGAATATAAGTTTTGACTTTGAGGTAGTTCAAAGCTAATCCGTCTCCCGCCGGAGACAAGTACTTCGAGTGTAGGTACCTCGGTACTAAATTCGAGAAACTTCGAACTCACGTTTTTTAAAAGTAATTTATGCAATTTGTTATTTAATACAAATAAATGCAGCTTATTACAAGGGAATTAACGAGGTATGAATGTACGATTGAATAGTCAATCGGTCTCAAATAAGAAACAATAACTAGGTATCATGGAATGACCTAGGTTTTATTTAGACACTTAGAACTTGAAAGGCAAATTGAATTTGCCTTAAGTAGGTAAGTATACAAATAAATTATAATTGGGATTACGTATTTAACGTAATAACGAGAATGGAAAGATTTAATTTCCGATAGTAGGTATTTTTGAAATAATTACGCGAGGAAGATTCCTCACAGGAGGCACCATAATTAATGTTGACGTTTTCTGGAAGGGTCACTGCATTCTCCTATCAACCCCAGGGTCTCCAAGCAGGGAAAACAAACATGCAAAGCACTAACCTGGATCCAACAGGACAGGCAAAGAGGAATCGCCAACGACGGGGCAGGCGCCGGCCGGTCAGCTATCTTCTTTATGTGGACTTGATGCTGCTTGCTCACTGCCTACACTCGTCAAGCACAGACACACCACCAATATGGAAACTGAGGGTTTATTAGGCCAGTGAATCCCTTAGAAAATCAGATATTCGGAATTATTTAGAATACACGCGGCGTCGTATGCGCTAAGGTCGCCATACTTCTTTTTTTTGTTCTTTTTCTTGGCACTCTTGAGAGAGGCGCCACCAGCACGAGTTTAGAGAACCCCGCGCTTATTTTTATCGTCGTTGACGCAACAAGGATGGAAAATGGAAATGCATGGATAAATTATTAGGATAGTTAATGCTCACACACAGGTATTAAACACATTTTTTGGAATTCAACCAATGAATAAAGTTTTGACAAATGCCTCACATTTGTCAATACAATTTTGCTTACTTTAATTACTTTCAAATCCATGCATTTATATATTTCCAAGTATACTAAGTATAATTTAAATGTATTTAAAAAATTAACCTATTAGGAAATTAGCATACATTTGTGTCATATTACATTCAAATCGTATAAGCGTTCTATGCAAAATATCTAAACATAAATAAACTTTTTACATTAGTAGGAAGTAGGATTATTACTTTTATGAAAATCATCTATGTAGAAAAGTTTGTTAACATCTGCCTTTTAGGCTTAAACTACTCAACGGTTTGTTTACCTCTATTTTTTATCGAATTTGGCCGATATATAGCGTGTCTTTTGACTCCTACAACTCATAATATCAGTAATAATATAATTACATAAATGAGCCGAGAAACAATGGGGTAGCTTTCACGCCCTCGTAATAAATACCCGTTAATACCCGAACCAACCCGATTTAGTAAAATTACTGAGAGCAATTTAACATAATTACACGGTGCGTACATCCATGATCATTAAGATGTCGATTAGGGAAGCACACGTGTCTTTCGAACAAGTCACGGGTACGAGAGGCTTACGTACAATTTGGACTCATTCGTACGTGATCACACGAAAACGCTTTCGATTTCATGCGATGTTATTTTTGTAAAACAAATATTTTCTGTGGCTGTAATTGAAGTAGATTGTGAAGTTAAGTTAGAAGTACTAAAATGGTTTCAAACTTTGATTTTAATGTATTTTTTAATAGTTGTTGCAATCATTATGAATTTGCAATAACTATTCAAGTTTGAGGTTAATAGGCTACCGGAAGAAGTTACCACCCATCAGACAAAGTCTTGCCGCTAAGCGATTTGTCGTCTTCCGGCATGATGTCTGGTAAAGCCGTACGGAGGACGGGTCTGAGCAGTTGTGTTGCGGTTTGTGCCGGGTATGATGTGCGAAATGTTGATGTGTCCGGAGTTTGGTCGTTGGTTGTTTGGTTTAACATTGCATTACCTCGCTCAACGACCGTCTTCCTGCGCGCTAGTTTATTAAGAGCCTATTCACTCAAAAAAACTGAGTGAATAGGTTCTTAACGAACTAGCGCACTTTACCATCAAGGATTGCATTACTGCTTACCATCATTCCGGTCAAGCGTGTTTGTTATTATATTAATTTCCATCTCGGCAAACGTATACGCTACGGACGCCTTTGGGCAAGATGGAGCGACGACATCAAAAAGGTGACTGGTAGCGGCTGGCGGAGAACTGATCAGGATTGCGCTTGTTGGCGTGCCATGGAAGAGGCCTATGTCCAACAGTGGACGAGTAGAGGCTGATGATGATGTTGATCCCGTCTGATGGTAAGCAGTGATGCAACCGTTGATAGTAAAGCGTTTTATGTAGTTTATTTAAAGTCTATTTATTCAAGCCTTAAAGACACTAAAATTGTAATCAGATGGGGAGACCATCTCAGGCAAATTATTCAAGTCATTCGATGTACGTGGTATAAAAGAAATATAAGTAAATGCAGATCAGCCATCACGTTAATTCAACAACAATCATTCGTTTTATCAAGAGCAAGAAGTAAACACAAACAAACTCTACCTTTCCGTTATACAAAGATTCCAAAATATATTAATTACAGGAAACAAAGTTGCAAGTATTATGAAACCTTCAATAAAATAAATTCAGACAGAAATTTTGAAATCACTATAAAGAACGTTTAAGAAACTTCCAACGTCCATATCTGCAGAACAAACACAATAGATATCTTTTGTTTTGACTATAACATTCTTAAAACTTTCACTCGTATTGAAAATGTGCGCCATGTTGCATATAACTGAATGCATTATGTAAAACAATGTTATGTACGCTCTTATAAATTCTCTGTTTTTCATTTTAAAAAACTAAAAAAGAAAGGTTTCCCTTCTAGCACGTTGAATGCCTTGGTGCACTTTTATAGTGTTTTTGATACGATATTTTTTTTACAAACATTCACATTTCTGCACATTATGTATGTATAAAGGGTGTATCTGACATCGACGCACAAACGAGTACCATGGATCCAGTACATGATTCTGAACCCCCCAGTGGTGGAATTTTTCGTCGACTTTTTCATGATTTAAAAAAAATTAATGTAGTTTTTTTTCACTTCAGATCATTCACAATTGCTATACTTTTATAACCCAATAAGATTTTAAAGTAAAAATTAAATAATTCGCTAATTACATAAAAAAGCGCAATGAAAACAAAACCCGAAAAACGATCTTATCAGCTGATTTAATAGAGTTCACATCAGGGATCAACGTCATACCTAAAACTCTCACGGCGGCACGCTTGCAACGTTCAAAAGCCGAGCCGACACTTTTTTTTAAACACTGTGTATTCTGTAACCGTTCATTAACGACATCAATGACTATCATAATTTTATTAGTGGCATGCGGTCTAGCCTTTTCGCGAAGTTTGCGTTACGATGTCAGATACACCATCTTCAGATACGCCGTCTTCTCATGAAAGAAGTTATAAACAATAAAACGCCACATGTATACGTACTCCTTTTACAGATTGTTTGTTCCAACAATAAGAGGTTTGTTTAGGACATATTTTGAATACCATTTCGTTTCTATTTATAAAGCAGACAATGATGCCGATTGTCTTATTCACAAACAGTGTATTATTTTTTCTATTTCAACAAGAAAAGGACAGAAAATAAAATATTAGTTTAGTCGTGGCCTAAATAAGATACTCCATGGGTGGTCTAGATGTAATAATATGTGTATTTGCTTGCCTGCTTGCTTGTTTGTTTGCTTGCTTGATTGCTTGTTTGTCAGTCTCTAACTCTTTGGACTACGAGTGAGCGGCTCATTACTGTAAAATGTCCCACCGTTTTCAAAACGTTCTTTGGTTCGTTTTTTTTTTTTTTAAAGAATATCGAAAAAGTTGAAAATAAGTACAGTTTAAAAAACTAAAAAAACGTGCTTTTAAAGAATATCAAACTAAAAACTTAAAAATAATTTAAATAAAAAGCGTGAGGTGCTTAATATACAAAAAATATGGCACAAAGCGCCTCACGCTTTTTTTTTAAATTATTTTTAACTTTTTAGTTTGATATTCTTTAAAAGCATTTTTTTTTTAGTTTTTTAAACTATATTTTAATAATAATAAATTTTATGGCCAGACTACGGTCCATAGAGACTGGTCAAACATTTGAGAGATGCGAAGAAACAAAAAATGTTTTGCCACTTTTATGTCTCATTGCTAGGCAAAGGGCATACTGGAGTCTCTACTCTGTTTGTGGTTTCTGTTTTTTTTTTTACTCCTTTTTTATACTCTTCTTCTACCTCTCTTCGTCCAGAGCTGCCAAGGACCAATATATTTATTAAAGTAGTCTACCGCATTCCGCCACCACTGTCTGGACCTGACAAGATGTCGTTTGCCATTAAGAAAGGCTCATTGGGTCGTAAATGTGGCCCTTTGATCAGGTAGGCGACGCATCGCACATTGATCCTTACCTGAAATGTGTACCTACTTAATTAGGCTAATAAACTTATAACTACTCTTAAAACTATAACTTAAAGCTAAATAACCTAAATGTGTCTTAATACTAAGTACTTATCCTGTATGTCGCCCATGCCTTCCCTATATCATGTATTTATATGTGGAACTATTGATGTAAATAAATTGAAACGTACCGCGCGAGCGTCTCATTCGCATACGTTCATTCGGTCCGCGATTCGCGACATTCATTCCAGAGCGGAAGGGTTGGGCCCGCGCCACGCCACCCCACCCCCGCAGTCAGACGATAGGTGCCAACCCGCGCACACGCACCGATGTAATGCGAAGGACGCTCGCCCGCCGTCTGTTTACCAAAGTTAAATCGTGGTTTCCTTCCATCCCCCGGCTTCCTAACACACCAGCGACCTACCTACACGATTCTATACTTTATAGATCATAAGACATACGGCAGACGTGGCCCGTCCAAATCCACTAAATCGTGGCAGCTTTCAGAGTGACATCAGTTATTTTAGTGATGGAACGGATTGTTGTTACTTAATCTGGTCAACGGCTGAATGCGGGAGGCGCAGGACCGGTCATCGTGAAGATCCTTGGGGGAGGCCTATCTCCAGCAGTGGACGTCTTTCAGCTGGAATAATAATGATGAACCAGGTCAACAAGTTTAGGACCTAGAATACTCCGTTCTAACACTCTGTGAAAAATCTGGACTGCGGAGCTCTGCTGAAATGTCAAAGACCATGTTTGAGAACCAAACGTCACGAAAGGAAGAATAAACAATGTCGATGAGTCTTCTCTTGGGGAAGATTGAAAGAGCTATTAGGAGTATTAGGCTATGAAAGACTAAAACATGGCAACTAAAAAAACTAAAAAAAAACATGCTTTTAAAGAATATTAAACTAAAAAGTTAAAAATAATTAAAAAAAAAACGTGAGGCCCTTGGTGCCATAATTTTTGTATAGAACGCGCCGCACGCTTTTTTAAAAATTATTTTTGATATTATTTAAAAGCATGTTTTTTTTTAGTTTTTTTAAACTAGGTGTATTTATTTTCAACTTTTTAGTTCGAAACTCTTTAAAAAAAAAAATAAAAAAAAACGAACGAACGAACGTATTGAAAACGGTGGGACTTTTACAATAATGAGCCGCTCACTCGTAGTCCAAAGGGTTAGAGACGGACAAACAAACAAACAAGCAAACAAACATACAAGTGAAGCTAATAAAAAGCATGTAAAATGAGTCAATTTACGTCAAGCACTGGCTAGATTGGACCGGGTGGCTTTCGGGACAAGCACGACAGTCCCAAAAGCTCATAAATACATCATTCATTTTAACTAGACTTTTGGGACATAAAATAAACAAACTTATGTCTAGGGAAAGTATGTTCAATCAACAAGTTTAGAAGATACAAATAAAACTGTTTTTAGAAAACGATAAAATATTTCATTTATAATTATATATATTTTATAATGTTTCTAAAATTGCAGCCTATTACTTAAAATATAATCAAACGAATATCATTTGATATCCTTCTCTGTATGAGAGGAGATCTGTGCGCCCAGCAGTGGGACGAAAAAAAGGTTGATAATGGTGATGATGATGATCCCCAAAAGAAGTCGTGCCCTTGGTATATGTATTGTATGATATTGTATGTATATACACCCTTTCGGTTACACGTTGTACACAGTTATAATTTTGAGAATTTTTTCTTTTTCAGGACGATAAGAAGAAAAAAATAAACTTCAGTATGTCTAAACTTGTCTGTAGAATACCTTAATTTGGCAGAACTAAACTAATATTTATCTTATGTCCTTTTCTTAAACACATGGAAAGAAAAAAATGAAAGAAAGAAAGAAATATTTTTATTCCGCACAAATACAACGCACGTTACAACTAGATACCATAAAATATACAATATCGCACTAAACATAAATTTAGTTCATTTTGTCAGAAAAAGTATCGGCACCATTGTATTTTATCACCATCATCACCGTCATCATCATTTCAGCCGAAAGAGGGCCTCGTTCACGACGGCCTACCCATGATGCGTCTTCCGGTGCATGGTCGCCACTCGAGAATCCGTCGGCTTCATCAGCCACCGGTCCTGCGGGCAATGTTACCGGCCCACTGCCACTTAAGTGTTGCAATTCTTCGGGCTATAGACACAAAAAATTTAAAACTCAAGACTCTTTCATGCCTAAGAAAGATAGATGTAACGTCCATTTGTCCGAACGGTAAGTATTTGCTGTAAAAAATCAACTATAGTTTTAGATACTATTTAATAGTCGTGCTGCACCTAGCGCCTCGCACTCATGTTTATACCATATATTTATACATAATTATATACCTATATGGAGGTCAGACGGCAGTCGCTTCACGGAAAATGTCGAAGTTTGGCCATATCAGCGGTTGGACTGGTAAAGCGGACCCCAGACTCCAAAGCTGAAAAGGCTTCAGATGCAACTGGGATTAACGCTGGGATGATGATGATCACCACACTAGGTTTATATATAATTTAATTTTTCAATTTAAAATTAGTATTAAGATACATAACTCTTTTTTTTACATTCCACGTCTTGAGTAAGGCTTTTGGCACAATGTCAAGAAGATAGTATCTCAGCTAGGCAGGTCTCATTAAAATTAAAAAAACTAACAAAAACTTCGGTTTCTGCAAGACTTTCATAAAATAACAATCTTAAAGAATTAGATGTCGACTTAATCAAGACTTCTGATGTTAGATAGTATTTTCCTAAGATTCCCATTTTCGCAGCGTTCTCTGGCGACGCGCGACGTTTGAGTTTGAAAACTTTCGACGGGGCTTATGACTTTGTTTTCGCGAACGTGGTGAGAATAGAGAAAGACCGACTTTGATATTATAAGTGCACGAAGCTTCAGCACTTGTCTAGAGCTAAAAGGTTATTGTACACTCCTAAACCTGCATAATAGCGTCGTGAGTCAGTCATCTTACAGGCCATTGGCTTTTTCACAAAATGTTGAAAATATTAAACAAAAAAGTCTAGCCTGTGAGCTGAAGTTGTACCAATGATAACTAATATTGCTCATACTTTTTATTTAAATATTGCAGCAGCCATTCTATATCAATTTAAGATTCTAAAAATCTTACCGTGAAGAGTTAGGTGTAGTTAACTTCTGGCCGGAGGAGGAGGGAGATCTTTCACAGTGGTTAGGGATCTTCATAAGCCTCAAAATCTCGCAACTAGTCTTACCAAGTGGTATTGTATTAATTACCTAATTTCTAGGTTGTGGAGTTTAGAAAGACAGCCGATCCATATAAAATACTGATATAATCAACTGTGTAGGATTTTGAGGATCAATTAGTCTGTATCCTTTCGAATCATTACATAACCTACAAAAATGTATTGTTTACTCTTTGCATCTAGTTTCTTACGCCTCTTATCAGGGATCATTGCATAAGCAACACGCCCAAATATTCTCAAAATTGATAAATTAACTTTACAACCAGACAATTTTCCTTCCGTTGTGGTTCCTCTTACCGCTTTATTTGGTGATTTATTCTTGATAAAGATTTCTGTATTCAAAGCCTCAACCCAGAATCTTCGATCTGAACATTATAAACAATATCACGTTATAGAAAGTGGCTCCAACTAGTGGGCTATTAAGAGAACTATAAATATGACAATCTACATTTTTTGATTTATAAGTTCCAACAAACTGCATCAGCGGCCAAATCATGATTTCGCCTCAAACCTCCCTCTTAGACGGTTCACGTGGCCATCTTTTTCGACTGTCATTGGCGATATACGCCATTATTGTGAAATAAAATTTTAAAAGAATTTCTATAATTTGTTACACGTGTTATTGGCAAAATTGTGGTAGGTATATATTCCACAGGGGCCATTGATCAAGAGTTGTAGTTGAACAAACTGCATCCAGGTAGACTGGAAATCAATCCCGATATAGTTGGGATAAAGTTAGGCAAATGATGATATTGGTAAACTCAAAACCGGATCACTAATCACAGCCGATGACAATCTTAAAAAAAGCTCCAGAAATAAAATCCGTGAAAGAAAATTCGTGGCACGTAGCGATTTCTATTGGTATAAGTAATCCTTTGTGGGATTTACATGCATACTAAAGAAACAAATGGGCCTATAATAATAAATCACCAGCGTAACGACATGGGGTACAAACGGACCGTGTTTTGAAGGAATTGCTTAGATAGCGAACATTTCTCTTGGTTTACAGTTTAGCTTTGTTGTTTGTCTATGGATGATGCGGTTTGTAGTATTATTGATGGTTAGGCAAAATGAGGAAATATCTTGTTTTACATATCAATTATGAAGCAGGTTTTGGTACCTTAATGTATGTAAACTGTATTCTTTTAAACTTGTTCCTTCGCCTTTGTGTCAATGTTCAACATCGAACTGTGAATTTGAACAGTCTGCACATCACATCTTGTGAGAGTGTATTCTTTGGCAGAATGAACGCATATGTTATTATTAAGTCATGAATACCTTAATGACGTGCAAATGCATTTTGATTTTGATTTTTAATTTTGAACGTTTTCTAAGTACAGAATACCCAAATTTCTATCAAATTTTTACAGACGGTTCCATAGAAAATCATAACGCGGGAGCTGCTTTCTATGACCCTCAACAAAATACTTCTATGAGTTTCAGTATTACGTCTAAAGTATCTGTTATGTATACCGAATTGTTGGCAATTAGCGAAGCCCTATCATATACCACTTCTATAAATTATAATAAATTTTTAATATTGACTGACTCCCGAAGTGCTTTGCAACATATAGCTCGGTGCACCTCGACTTTTCGAGGAACACCGATAGCTTACTCAATCATTGAACAAATTTTAGACAGTAACCGTAATCAAACATCAAGAATATTGAGACTATAGTGGGTTCCGTCACACATAGGTATAATGGGTAATGAGTTGGCAGACTATCACGCAAAACAAGCATGTCATCAAGGTACTCAATTGAATATTTTGCCCTTCTTTTCAGACAACTTTTATATGGTTAAAAAACACTGCCACAAAATGTGGAAAGAGTATCATGACGAGAGATCGAAAGAGAAGGGAATCTGGTATAGAACTATACAACCGGAACCTCTGATGATTCCGTGGATAAATAATTGTTTGCTGAGTAGACAAGATATTGTTACGGCTATGAGGCTTCGATCTGGTCACATTCCATCAAGGAGGTTTACCTTCCTTATGGGCATTACACCTACACCAAATTGCCAAACATGCGGAGTAATTGAGGATGTACACCACATCTTGATGGAGTGTGCACGGGGCAAACGCCTCAGAAGACTGTTACTTAAATCTTTTAATATTGGCGTATGTAATAGTATTTTAAGTTCTCCTATGTCAGATGCGGCTTAAATAAGTTAAAGAATATATTACAATCACTTTATGTAAATAAGTATACAAAGTATGGCTGTTACAAAGCGACATAGTCAATATTGACAAAGCTCTTTAAATAAAGATTAAAAAAAAAGAAAAAAAAAATATGTTGAATAGTGTACAAGTTACATCCAGAGTCGTTTATTATACGGACCTTGTAGAAACTAGAACAAATTTCCGTGCGTTCAGGCGGTTTTGCTATACCTATTATTGGAATCAATTGTAACAGCACATACCTACTTAGGACCCATTAACTCAATCAAATTTTATTCTGTGGTGCTTGGCAATCTGGGCTTCTCCCAGTTGCTATAATGTCCCTCTGTGCCGATTGGCCTAGTTCTGTTGTCTCCTGCTTGTTCCCTCCATGGAAGTGGAAAAAATATCTTTTTTCTTACTCCTCCGCTATTCTTTTCTGATTAATTTTGTTGCGGGACCCAAGACAGTTGAATCGTTTCTCCGGGACTCGTCGAGCTTTATTGCTCGCCGTTTTTCTGGCGATCTCCTCTATTGATTCTGGCTTTCAGGAGTTGCAGTGGGTGGGATAATGTGTGGCGGGTTTTGTCCCAAAAAACGATAACCTAACGATGTAAATGCGTCACAAGTACACATACATTATATGTGTACTTGTGACGCATTTACATCGCCACGTACGAATTAAGCATCACACTGACCCATGACGTCATGCTAAATCCTGCATCACACAAAGTTAACCACCCAATTTACATTTACATATACAACGTCTCCAGTTCTCGACATCAATCGTCAGGAAGCAGCTCACTAGTTCACACCACACCCATTTTGTCGGAGGATTCTCCCTTTCTATGAAGAATAAGTGAATGTATGCGTCCTGTTCTTTAAACAGCTAGGTCCAAATGCTAAGGTAATTTATCCCCGACCAATAAAATTTATCGCCTAAGTATAATATTTATGGTTAGTATAATAATATAATGGGTACGTGCAATAGCACGTTATAGGTATTAACAATTTCCACGCCTGAGTCTACGGTTTAAAATCCAGCAGATAGCTGTTTTTTTAGCTATACGAAATTAGCATTAACTTAGGTGTTATTCATAGCCCATCATCATTATCGGGATATAGTAGTCCACTGCTGGACATATAATATGCTATACCTATACCTATTTCATGCCATTCAACTCGATTTTCGGCAGGTCTCATCCAGCTACTACCAGCCATTCTGCGAAGATAGGCACATAGCCTGAGGGCATCCTACCTTTTTTTTTTTTGTTTGGTATTGGAAATCATCAAATAACTTCTCCCGCTCTAAGCGGGAGGGCGTGATTTACTTTCACCCTAATTTTACCTTTAGGGACCACCTGAAACAACTGTGTCCGGTAAGGACCTGCGTCAGGCGGAAGATGAGTGCGCCGTGCGCCTCTCTAGCCACTCCTAAAAGAACTTACCACCGCTATTGTGGCGTACTGGGTTGCGAAAATCTCACTCTCCATGTCGCCATGAGATCCCGCCGGAGCTCTGTCCGCCGTACCGCGACTTCTCGCGGCAGTAGAGTTTGCATTCTCTCGCCACTCAAACATGTGGGCGAGGGCTTTGGCTTATAGATCCCATGGCGGCACTCGGCAAGGTGGCTCGCCGCCTCAGCGGAGACCGTGCGGTATCCTCGGAGAGCGTCCTACCTTACGCCTCCATTTAAGAACACGTCTACTCCAACGGTGAAACGGTCAATTCGTAACCTACAGAAAATTCTATTATCTCTCGATCTTTATTAATCTACAATGTCTGAAAATGAGGTCGATATCATCTCATATCTGTTAATTGAACCGTAACGAAGGTTGCCTAATGAAGGAAATGGTTCAAAGGGTTTCACTATCGCAATGATTGAGAATCTTAGCATATCTTGTCGGTGAGCACTGAACCCCGAGCGTTTAGACAAGTGGGCTTTCAAAGCGTTTTGTATTTCTACATACAATGATTTGCAACAGGTGGTGACGGCCGCGACTTAGGAACTGTAGGTTCGTACTGACACGGGCGTTTTACTTTGTGTAAATTATTTTTTACTACTACTCTCTTAAATGGTGAAGGAAAATAACCTGAGAAAACCAGCAAGTCTTAGAATCAAAATTTCCAAGACGTCTTACATCCAACAACCCGCACTGTGCCCGCGTTATGAATTATCGCCCATCCTCTCTCACCAAGAGGACGGCTGTTTTCAAGCAGTGAGAATATTTTAGGTTCTATATGTTACAACTATGGCCAATGGGGCAGTAAGGTTCTGGACTGGCGGCCACGTACCGGTAGACGCAGCGTAGGGAGGCCCCCAACAAGGTGGACTGATGATCTGGTGAAGGTCGCGGGAAGCCGATGGATGCAGGCAGCACAAGACCGGTCATTGTGGAAAGCCTTAGGGGACGTCTTTGTCCAGCAGTGGACCTGTATAGGCTGAAGACGCAGAAGAAGATGTTATGTCAATTCAACAATATTTATAAACATTAGTAAACTTAACTTTTTGCAGTTCGTTCATCGCTCTCACTGACGGGATTTTGATTTGTCTAGGGCCTCGTCGAGGTTGTGCGTAACACTAGCTAGGTTTTAATTTTGACAGTTCAACAACATTCATTGCGTTATTTACGTTGTTTTTAGGGTTCCGTACCTCAAAAGGAAAAAACGGAACCCTTATAGGATCACTTTGTTGTCCGTCTGTCTGTCTGTCTGTCTGTCTGTCAAGACCCTTTATCCCAAGAACGCGTGGACGTATCAAGCTAAAATTCACATGAAATACTTAGGTCTATTGTCCCTTTAAGCTGTGAAAATATCAAACTTCTAAGCCAAGCCAATCAAAAGATACAGCCGATTATATCGATATTTTCAACGAATTTTCGACACTCGCAAAGGAATCAAAACCTACAGGATACTTCCCATAAACTCAGAATCTTGAAATTTGGCATGAAGCATTGTCATATAATGACAACATAGGAAAAATTGCGAAAACCACATTTTTTAGATATATAATATAATAAAAATATTTTAATAAAATAAAACTTACTACCTTAGTTCTCACGAACTAATAAAGGTATCAAATTGAAATTTATACCAAGTACCTAGGTCTATTGTCTCTTTAAGCAGTGAAAAAATTAAAATTCTAAGTTAAAGCGATCAAAAGATACAGCAGTTTATACTGACACCTTAGACGAATTTCCGTCACACGCTAGGGAATCAAAACCTACAAGGTACTTCCCGTGAACTCAGAATCTTGAAATTCGGCACGAAGCAACATTATAATTATAGTACCGACAGATAAAGGAAAAATTGTGAAAATGATAAATTTGAAGTTATATAAAATATTAAAATATTATTTTTGCTTACATGACATATTTTTTTTTTTCAATAATTATAAACTTACTACCTACCCTTTTTCACATGAACGCGTAGAGATATTAAAGTTGACATTCATATCAAACACTTCTTAAATCTAATTGCCTATAAACTGTGAAAAATTCTAAATCAACGCTAGTATTATAAATGCAAAAGTAACTCTGTCTGTATGTCTGTCTGTTTCGCTTTCCCGCCTAAACCTCTCAACTGATTTTGATGAAATTTGGCACAGACAATCTTTAGACCCTGAGAAAGAACATAGGCTACCTTTTATCCCGGAAAAATTTGATGTTCCCGAGGGGAATTGAAAAAGCGCGATATAACCGAACTCCACGCTGGCGGAAACCTAGTACGTCATAAATTGTAAACCGCTACGTTTGTACGGAAGAACCCTCGGTGTGCGAGTCGAGCATTTGGCCGGTTTTTTTTTTTTTGAACGTATGAAGTAATGGGTTAACAATATCTTAAAAAAAGGATTGAGAATATAATTGTCTGAGTGTTATGCAATTAGTATGGAGCATAGTAATTGCATAACACACCATTAGTAGCAATAGGTTTAATTTTGACAGTTCAACAACATTCATTGCGTTATTTACGTTGTTTTTTGAACATATGAAGTAATGGGTTAACAATATCTTTAAAAAAGGATTGAGAATATAATTGTCTGAGTGTTATGCAATTAGTATGGAGCATAGTAATTGCATAACACACCATTAGCAGCAATAGGTTTAATTTTGGCAGTTCAATAACATTCATTGCGTTATTTACGTTGTTTTTTTGAACATATGAAGTAATGGGTTAACAATATCTTTAAAAAAGGATTGAGTATATAATTGACTGAGTGTTACGCAATTAGTATGCAACAGGGTAATTGCGTAACACACTTTCAGTAGCAATGGGTTCATTTTGACAGTTCAACAACATTCATTGCGTTATTTACGTTGTTGAGCAGACACGTTTTTAAACATATGGAACAATGTATTAGGAATATGCTTTGAAATGATTCCAACTGATAGTAATAGCATGTTACGTAATTAGGGTGCAGGTCTTGTCATTGACTTATTATCAATAAATGTCCACTATAAGTTTCCTCTTTCTTCTTCATATTAAGCTTTTTAATACTTTACTTGCCACATAATACTTACCTAACTTTTATATTTGTATATGAACTCCACTGCGCTCCAATCTGCCGTCACATTACGCCTTGTTATCCAAATGGTTGGTCAGATTTTTAACTATTTTTCAGCCCCATATCTAGACCCTATTAGCAGCCTCCGTAGCGTAGCGGTACCGGACGCGGCCGCTGCGCAAGGAGGCGCGTGTTCGATCCCCGCGCAGTGCATGCATGAATATGAATATTTACACTGGTCTGGTCGTGCCTCGGAAAGTACGTTAAGCCGTTGGTCCCGGTTGCCATACAAGTCGTCATCTGATGGCAGCCGTTACGGATTGTTGGAGCCCTCAAAAGTCCAACAATTAGTCTAGCTGTAATGCTTTGACATCGCCTTCGGGTTGTGGAGGTCAGACAGCAGTCGCTTCACGGAAAATATCGAAGTTTAGGCAAAACAGCAGTTAGACTGGTAAAGTGGACCCCAGATTCTAAAGCGGAAAAGCTTCGGTTTCGACTGGGATTAACGCTGAGATGATGATGGTCTAGACCCTATTACTTTTCATCCGACATAAGGATTGAACCCAATACCTCGTACTCAGAAGTATCCCTTGCAATCACTAGACCTACGGGGCAATCACTCGAACGGTTTTATTACAAAACGAGTGCTAACTTTATTTCAACCCCAAACCTAGAAACCGATTGTATTTTGGACCCTATTCGGACTGAGGTAAAGTTGTAATTCCAAAACGACAACGTGAACTCAGTTTTAACGACCATTTTTGTAGTGTTTATTTCATTTAAAACTGTTGAAATACAGTTCGAAATTCAAACACCGCTTGATTGTTCTAAAAAAAACCGCGTTTTTTTTTTTAAATACTGGGAGTACTTTTTGTTGAGTTTAGTGTGTTTTCCTTTAATTTAGACACTACTGAAACAAAACACTGTTCTAAGGCTTTTATGGTTTTTTTCATTCCACTATTATGTCTACTAAATTTGTAACACAGCGATACAGAATAAAATACGGGATGTCGACGATATGTCTGCGAAACTAATGTAGGACTGGGCGTGTCTCTCCTTCTTCCGCCTATAGAGGTTCACTGCTAGACAAAGGCCTCCCCCGAGGTTTTCCACGGTGACTGATCTTATGCTGCCCGCATCCATCGGAGTCCCGCGACCTTCATCGGTGCTTCCCTATGCTGCGTCTTCCGGTACGTGGCCGCCATTCCAGAACTTTACTGCCCCACCGGTTCTACGAGCAATGTGCCCCACCCACTGCCGCTTAATTTTAGCGACTCGAAAAGCTATGTCGGTGACTTTGGTTCTTCTGCTGATCTCCTCATTTGTAATTCGATAGCGCAGAGAAACTCCGAGCATAGCTCTTTCCATCGCCCTTTGTGTGATTCTGAGCCATCGTATGAAGCCTGTTGTGAGCGACCGCGTTTCAGTTCACTCCTGTAGAGGGCATATACACAGATGGGCCAACATCGCCACACAGAGGCACGAGGCAGGCTTCAAACGCTAGCGTGTCGATTTGGCATCATTTGAAGTGACACATATAAAAGTAGAAAAAATACGAAAGAAATTTGAAAAAAATAACACCAATACATATTTCTAAACCAAATATTGTTGGTTGATTTTTAGAACTCTGAATGACTTGTATACTTTTATTGAGTTTCGAGTATAGATATAATGCTTAAATGTACATAATTATGTTTATTATAGTGAGTTGGAAATGTTTTTAAAGGCAGATTTCACCCACAAGTTACCATTTGTACAAACTCAAATGTTACATTAGTATATTAAACTATAAGTGTAAGTCGATCTAGTTCCTAATATTCCCTTATGTCTGTTTACTGTAGACAGTATGTATGAGATAAGTTTAAAATAAAATATATGCTGTTACCAAAGTTCTTGATATAGTTTCTAATCTTACTAAAAGAGGAAATGTAGTTTCTAAATGAATTGTAAATTATTTTAACTACTCTATCTACTTATGTTCTTTTGAAGGCTCATTTTAAAGCAATCATCCCGCCACTGCGCTTTTTCCCTAAAATAATATTATTTTCAACAAAAAAACCATCTCAAAAACCTTCTAACTTCACTACAAAATAAAAATAGATCAAAATATGAACTTAACTTTGCACTCTATGGAAAGTATGTTTAACGCCATCTAGCGATTTCAGCGTGAACTGGTCGCACCGAGTTTCTGAATAATGAAGTTTTGCCGCACGGCTGGGCTTATGTAGATCGTAGCTCACTGCAGGAAACTCTGAATAAGCTCCCGCTTTTTGTCTTTTTATAGTTTTATTGCAAACGATTTATGTTGTTATAGAACTTTGGCGCAGTCAAAGCTCGACGCAGTCTGTGTTTTATTTTAAAGAACCGAGAGAATACTTTAAAATGTTATAGCTTCGTGGCTTACAGATGCATAATTTATTAAGTTGCGGTGTGATTTTAAAAGCTATTATTGTGAAGTAGTGGGATAGTGTGGTTGTTTTTTTTTTGTATATGGTTTGTGCACTTTGTTGTACCGACGACCCCTTTGCCTAGCCTTTTTATTAAGTATGTAGAGGGTCAGTTTCCAATCTCTTTTATATCTAGCATATCTGACTTCCACAACCCAGTTACTGGGCAATTCGATAGTCCTTAGTAAGACTAGTTATCAGAATTTCGGGCATCTGACTACCCGTAACGTCACCATCATCATCTCAGCGTTAATTCCAGTCGCATCCGAAGCTTATTGAGCTTTGGAGTCTCTGGTCCGCTTTACCAGTCTAATTGCTGATTTTGGCTAAACTTCTATATTCTCCGTGAAGCGACTGCCGTCTGACCTCCACAACCCGAAGGCGGTATCGAAGCATTGCTGTTAGACCAATTGTTGGACTGTTGAGGGCTCCAACAACCCGTAACGATGACCATATAATTAGATGTTCGTATGGCAACCGGGACCAACGGCTTAACGTGCTTTCATATTCATGCATACAAATATTTGCACTGCACGGGGATCGAACCCGCGCCTTCTTGCACAGCAGCCGCGTTCGCTACAACTACGCCACGCAGGCTGTCAACTACCCGTAACGACTATCAAAATTTAACCATTACAAGCCGGGACCGATGGCTTAACTTGCTTTCCTTTCTATTTTACCTTTTTTGGTGTTGTTCTTTTTTGGCTTTCCCTAACTCCTTGCAGGAACTCTTTTCAGGCACAAACTGAATTAGCTGCCTTGCAGTACGCGTCCAGGTCATCTTGCCGCTGCTCTTGACAGCGCCATCCATTACTGTGTGGAGACTTTTACGCCCGTGTTTTGACAGAATTCTTTTTGAGCCTGGCTATTACACTCATTTTGAAATGCTGCATGGTATTCTGAATTTTTCCTATCTAAGTGGCTTTACGCTTTCAGTAATTTTGCTATTTCTTTTACACAGTTAAGCCCAAAAGTGTTAGCATTATTTTAGCAAGCCCACTCATTTTAAATTCCTATAACCAATGAAACTAGTTTCCATCACAATTAACAGATAAATCATAGTGTTCAATCTAATATCTTAGTTGCTGGTCTGTAGGATTTATCAATGAGAATTATTGAATAGATTACGAGAGACACTAACTCTTAACTATGATAAGGCGGCAAAGTTGTGAACCTTTGGATTACAGTTGTAAAATTATGCAGATTCCTCCTTGGGATTCAAGAGCCGATCCAGAGTGATCGTTTCTTTCTCTAATAAAATTTTCATCGTCTTTGGTACTCGGTAATGAAACTTCACAATCAATATCTATTGCTTTAGTTATGACTATTTACGTGTTTTATGTTCGTTTTTGTGACTTTGTATATTATTCAGCATACTTAACTGATTTTTCCAACGCCAGTCAAAAATAAAAAAAGAAGATCTGATAAAGTCTAATACTCTTCAATGTTTATCAATGTTAATCTTTGGGTTTTTTACAGAAAGTATGCCAAATGTAACAATAATTATTTTTAAATGTGCTCTGTCTATTAATCAGATACATTAATGAAGCATTGGAATAATCAGCTCTTCTATTGCATTTGTTACTCTTTCATAGCTGAATGGAATTGGATGAAATTTGGCACATTTCCATTACCCGGATTTGAGCGTAGGATGTTTTTTAACCGACTTCTTTTTTATGTTTGTTCGCGCATAACTTCGTCGTTTATGAACCGATTTTGATAATTCTTTTTCTGTTGGAAAGAAGACGTTCCCAAGGTGGTCCCATGATAAGGATATCAGGGTTTGATGATGGAAGACCAGAGAAAACAAGGGAAACTTTCAATAATTGCAGGAGCGACTAGTGCATTTCTTAGCATTTTCATTAAGTATTATAAAGCACTACAATTTAGTAAAGGTCTGGAGTAGATCTGATGATGGAGCCGGGAGACAGTCGAAGGAACTCCTCAACAATTCACAGCAGCTACCTTGTGTTTGTGCTTGAATAATTTGTATTGACAAGAACCTTACACCTAGATGGGTGGTGACTGTCATTAGGGAGCTGATGATGATGACAAAGGTCAGTTCAGGGAACTCCTAAACGATTTACAGTAGCTACCTTGTATTTGGACGCAATTCATTTATACTGATGAGACCTTTGCACCCATTGGGTTAAAATAATGGTCTGCAGTAAATTTGATGATGAAGACCATAGGCAGTTGAGGGAATAATTACGGGTAAAAATTAAAGTACCTACTTAAACAAAATTACGTCGTTTCCCCAACTATATTTGCGTCAGCTTCCAGTCTGACCGGATGCAACTGAATACATAGTACTTTCAACAACTAAAAAGTGTAAAATAAAAACTTTTTTACAAAAAAACAACCGACTTCCAAAAACCACTACAAAGTGAAAAATAACTAATTTCGGAAGTCGGTGTCAATAATGAATATACAAAACCGAAGACACCCGACTTCCGAAATTAGTTATTTTTCACTTTGTAGTGGTTTTTGGAAGTCGGTTGTTTTTTTGTAAAAAAGTTTTTATTATACATTACAATATTTCCACGGGATCGAGATGTATGCAGGCGAAGCCACGAAGCGCTGGTAGTAGAACGTAGATTTATAAATAAGTACAAGTAACCCATAGCAAATTAGAATAGATAGGTGGATAGGCCATGGTTGGAGCAGTGGTTAAAGCCGCGTTTCCACTAGGCAACAATTGACGCACAACATCTTGACATGGCTCAAAGAATAAGCGAACTGTAGCGGCAATGGGCCGGTTATATTAGCCATAAACCCAATGACGGTTGGAATACCTAGCTGTGTTCTTGGGTGGAGACAGCAAATCAGTAAACCTAAATTGCGACGCCCTTTTTTTTGTTCTGGTTGGGAAATCATCAAATGACTTCTCCTACTCTGGGCGGAGCGGAAGGGCGTGTCAGACTTTTACTGACTAAAACCCACCCGTGTTCCTTCAATTGCCTGTGCGCCAGGGCCACGGTTTCTTTTTTAACCAACCCGCGACCTTGGCCCAGGAGGCATTGGTCTCCGTGGACCCCGTCATGATATGCTGACAACTCTTTGAAGCGCGCATGAAACACAACGCGCCGTCGACCCGGGCCTGGTCTGCGTAAGCGTGGTCTTGCGGGCAGTGAGCAGTGGGCAGCTCGCCGCCCGCAAGCCAACACTTACGGTGGCCGGGAGTTCGATGTTGTCTCCTGACCAGGGCGTCTCCTGCCATGGATCAGGGCCTGACGCGAGAGATCGCTGCTACGAGGATACGGCGGTGCTCTACCTAAGCCGGGCAGACATCCACCGTATGCTCCACAGTGTCCTCAGGGCGATCCCCACAGTGGTGACAACCTGGTGTTTCCTTCCGCCTTATCTGAAACAGGAACCTCCCGAAACAGTAGCGTCCGGTGAGGACCTGCGTTAGGCGCAAGGTGAGAGCGCCTTGGCACCTCTCTAGCCACTCCTCAAAGAGAGGACTTACCGTCGCTATTGTGGTGTACCCAGCACTAGGTTTCGGCAATCGCACTCTCCATATCGCCATGAGATCCCACCGGAGCTCTGTCTGCGGTAAGGCGATTTCTCGTGGCAGCCTAGTTATGCCCCGGCGTTTTGCCTACTCTCACCACTCCCACATAAGTTAGGACGCCCTCAGGCTAGGTGGAGCGACGATCTTAGCAGGATGGCTAGTATTAACTGGATGAGAATTGCCGAAAATCAAGTCGAAATAGGAGAGACCTATGTCCAGCATTGAACTGCTATAGGCTGATGATGATAATGTTACACAACATGTTGAAAAACATGTTAAAAGCCAGCGCGGAACTTTTGTGAAACAAAGTTGTCTGTTTCAGTCTACGCATCTACTAGGATTGTACTTTAAGGCTGGCGCAAATGGGCCACCAACCACAGCCACCGGTGGCCAGCGACGGTGACTTAACAAAATTTTTAATATGTTTTGCATAGACGCGCCGCACTCGTGTATCCGGTGGCGGCCACTCGCTACAGTAGTGTCCGCGACTCACCACTAGTAGTCACTACGTGCTACACAAAACGCTGACACTCGCCACGGTCGCATTACTCCACCAGTTATTATCCATTTGCCACATTATACCAATATGCGGCAAACGGATGGTCCGATGCCGCATATTGGTAATTTGCCGTAACACCAACAGCTGTTCTTGAAATGTAGTCAAACTCATTCGAAAATGTTTAAAAAACTTTTTTGGATATCTTTGTAGATTATCCAAATGTAAGTTACGTTTCACTGTAGGACCAGTTAAAATTGGATGAACCCAATAGAGACGGCGACGGCGTCCTCTACGTCTTTCGCTTATTGGCAAAAGCGCGAGCAAACTTTCAGAATCAGATTCAGTTCTATTTGTAGAACATAATATGTAGGTAAAATACAGATGTGATGTCAACATAAAATGAACAATATGTATTGCCGTCGAAGGCATACAAACATTCACATTAAAATTAATATAAAATACAATTAAATTAAAAAAATATATAATAATACAGTCAAAATTAATTAAAATAAATTCGGAACAATGATCAAAACAAAATATTGAATAGGTACAGCACAAAACATCATTAATAATTATTAATTCAACCTTGTAATAAACGATTAAATTAAATTAGACTAAATAAAATAATTTCTTAATAATAAAATTGTCCTTCTGTTAATTGTTCTTCCAAGTAAGAGTTTTCGTGTCAGAATCCATCTTCATACTGCGCAGCAACGAGCAGGTTATAATATGTGGCGGCTTCCAGACACCTGTGGCTGTCGCTCACTTCTGACACTTTTAGAAAAGTGGCGGTAGCGCGCAACAGACACCGGTGGCTGTGGTCTGTGGCCCATTTACGCCGAGCCTTAGTCAGTCGTCGTCAACATGCAACCTGCAGCGTTACCATACATGTTGAGCGTCACGTGTCACGTGCCAAATGTTGCCTAGTGGAAACGTGGCTTAAGCGATCGGCCGCTGCCAGGCGTGTGGCGGGTTTGATTCCCGCACGGAACGAATTTTTATATGGCCTACAAGTAGCTGTTCCGAGTATAGCTGCTTATACAATATGTTAAGAAAACCCTGTCCGACCCGTAAGGATAGTAAAGGTTAGGTAAACACATGACCAAATAACATATGAAATTTTACATAATCATCATAGTAACAATACTAGTGAATTTTGAAATTACCTTTTTTTCCCGCGAATTAATTCCAACTTCCCCAAAATTTGGTAATTTTTAAAAAGTGACAACATTTTTTTTGACGGTATAATTTTGAGCGAATAGCGATGCGGCCGCGTGCCGCGTACCCTGCCCCTCTCCGCCCGCGCCTGGATGGCCTACGGCAGATGTTTTAAGTTACCCCTTTTTGCGAAATAATATTTATTTTTTTAGGGGGATTTTTTTTTTAAGTTTAGCCCGGCTTTGTAGGCATTAGTAGAATCAGTTATCGATACCTAACAATACCTTCACGGATCGGACAGGGTTTTCTTTACATATTGTATACATAATATGACTTTATATGTTTCTCAGGAGAAAATCCTAGTTTGAACTAACATTTTGTTTTTAAGAATAAAGTAATTAGAGAGTGCGCTGAAATTTGTTGACAAACGCAATTTATTTTTTAAGTTCGAATACATACATACAAACATAATCAGCTTATGTTGTTATCACTGTTGGGACACAGGCCTCCTCTCTCTGTGAGGAAGTGGGCCGTAATCTACCACGCTGACCCAGTACGAGTTGGTAGATGTCACATGTCTTCGAAGTTTTTGGCTGTAGGACATGCCGGTTTCCTCACAATATTTTCCTTCACCGTTTTGAGAGCAGTGGTGGTAAAATAATTTACACAAAGTAAAGTGGTTGACGGGGTTCGAATCTACGACCTAAAACTTGTAAGTCGTTTCCAACAAGAAAGAAATTAAAAATAATTTTTAAATATTGTGGTAACGCACAAACTATTCCATTTATACACAGTGATAGGAAATACAGATTCTTCACCACCACCACCATCATCAACCTTTTTATCGTCCCACTGCTGGGCACAAGTCTCCTCTCATACAGAGAAGGATTGAGCGTAATCACCACGCTTGCTCAATGCGGGTTGGCGATTTCAGATTTTAAGTCCAGGTTTCCTCAAGATTTTTTCCTTCACCTTCAGTAATTGGTGTCCAAGATATACTTAGAAAGTAAATATAACTTTAGAAAAGTTACATTGGTACTTGCCGACCTAGAATCGAATCCGCGCACTCATACTTGAGAGGCTGATGTTTTAACCACTAGGCCACCAGGTCTTTGACGAATTCTTCAATGTCTTCATAATTATTGCATTACGCTTCAAAATGTCATGTTCGTGACATCAAACGGCAAGTCAATATACATAATCTATTGCTTTTATTTTTCATGTGCATAACTTCGTTGTTATCCTACCTTCCATTATCTTTCTCCCCTATTTAGCTTCTTGAGTGATAGCCGCCGGAATCTCCCCTTAATTTCCATGAATAACGACATCAGCCACGCGACCGTTACATCGCATTTTAACAAGAAAAAATCGCGTAACTGTGTTTAATGACTCACCCATTATTTTTGTTGTACATCTTTCTGGAGCTACCGTTAAATAAAACACAGATTTTCCGCATTTTTATTTAAAAAAATGATATAAAAGGATTTACATGTTTCGATATGTAGGGCAAATATTTTTTTATAAATGAAGCATCAGTTTAAATACAAATAAACTTTTCTATATTAAGACTTGTAGAGATTAATATAATTAACCATCACAGATGGTATTGTAGGTAATAGTTTTAAATACAAAAGTGCTGAGTTGACGATATGCAAAAGTAGATACATAGGTGCATCTCTAATGAGCGTGACAGATTCAATAAAAACTTACAGAACAATCAAGATTCTTAAAGTAATATGATGTAACAATTTAAAATTTCACAAACAAATCCATAGTCTTTAACAGTCCCGTATATTAACTATCATTTTTACACAATCTTTTGCTTTATAAGCCTTCTGTTCCATTGTGCACGTGTTCACTCTAAAAGCAATATGTCCTAGAGGCATCTTGTCTGCCTCCATCGTCGTGACGTCAGCCGTAGTAATAATTACTAGAATGTGCTCCTAAACTTCTAGGACTAGTCATAACGTTTGGTTCCACTTCTTCTTCATTACTTCTGCTTCTAGTAAACCTAGGTGCTATATCTCTCGTGTGCGAAGGCACGTAGTCTACATTACCATACATATTTGCTTCTGTGTTAGTAGGGTAAATTGTACATAAAGGCTTCATAGCTCTTAGAGTTCCCCTACTTCCAGGAACATTCTTGTAGAGAATCATGTCTGGGTGCATCGGATCGTGGAATGTTCCCGAAATGTGGCTAATGTCTGCGTCGTTGTCAATATCAGAAAATGCATCATTGAAGACATTCGGGGCTTCAGTGGTATACATATCCCCGTTTTTAGAATGTTCTTTCTTACGATTAATATAACACCTGACAGCAATTAATGTTCCAATTATGACAATGAAAACTAGCAGTCCTATACTAACAGATAACAGTAATATTGAGTTGCCGTGCTGTGGCTCTGAAACAAACAAATATTTTCTAATACCAGTGGCGAATATTTGTACGAAATTAACTAATGTGTTCTATTTTCAGCTCGACAAATAAATTGATGTATTATGTTTGTTAGGAGTTTAATTGGTATAGTCGAAATTTATTGTTCGCATTTGAGGATGAAATATGAAGGTATTATAGAGTAGAAAGGGAATTTACATTTGCGTTTGAGCTATATGAATGTTTGTGCTATATTTTATTGACAAACCTAAAATTAGAATCAATACGGATTCACTCCAAATTAATTTTAGTGGAAATACAACATTTTTTTTTTTAATGCGAAACCTGAATACAGTTTGTTCAGAATAAGCAACTGAATCGATTCCGATCATTTTTACATCAAGTTATATTCCTTCCTAAATACATTTAGAAATTGTTGCAGAGTTGTTACCGAGCGGTTACGATAGATCATATTTACTATCATGCAATAGAGCGGTTACATAGTACTCGCGCACGCGCCACAGCTGACGCCAGAGGTAAGCGCACCGCGCTCACGAGCGGGGCTTGGACCATATTTTTGTTGGGACAACCAAGTAGAATAGCATGCTCATAACTATGTGGTTCTACATTATATCTTTTTGAAATTTTGTACATAGATTCTTTACTTAAAAATACTGGACAAATGTTTCGGGTTTCTCATAAAAAAAAAATAATAATATTGTATATACATTATTTTACACACCTTTTCCTTCATTTCTATCCACGTTCTTTTTAGGTTGGGCGATAGTTGTTATTTCACTTTCTGATCGTGTCGGTGGTACGGCATCTTCATTAAGAGATGGCTGAAGAGCACGATCAGCGTTTGGCTCGCCCCACTTTTCACCAGCTTCTTCTAACAAAGTGAAAATATGAATAAGATTTTCTTCTGAAATTAGTATTAAATGCCATGGTCACGATATTATTTACCTGATTCATCAAATAGTGCTTTGCTGTGATCGAAGCTGGTGGAATCTTCATCTCTCTCAGATGCACTCTCATATTTTTCTGAGAGAACGCCTAATGGTACTATAAAAAGAAAACGATTAATCAATATAGTCATTAAAGCAAATTCGTTGGTATAAAAATTTTACTGAAAAAAAAATACAGCAAGATTTGAAAAGAACATTAATAGCACTCTGTGACCTAAACACGCACTAAACTCACGTATCAGATATAAGTGACAAAACTCACTTAAATTTGTGAAATAGTTATGCGGAAAATGTGAAATTTGCATTTAGGTCCCACGTGCTATAAATTTTAAATAGTACCTAGACGATAAGTGCAATTTAAAAGGTTTATTAAGGCAAGGCGTTTAGTACACTCGCTATGCTTTGACACTAACTGCAAGCTATAAAATAATGAACTTCTTAAGTCACAGTTATAATATCAAAGGGCGGCGTCATCACAACACCAAAAAGTTACAACTCTCGAATGCACAAAAGCAAATTTAGCTACAAAGACCAGAAAAGGCGATGATGACACTAATACAACCATAGATTCTTGTACTTTACACCTAACAATGGAGAAAAGAGCGAAGTTGCGAGGTAAAATAGGGATTTGTATTGTTAAAACTTTCAAGATGCACCAGAATGGGATAGTTCAAGAGTTGAACAAGTTGCACAATTACGGGCTGGAACGTTTCAGGAGTAGTTCGAGGTTACACGAGACTGAGGTGATGTTGAGATAAAGCAATCTACTGATTAGTGTTACACAACTTTGTTGAGTTTAAAGTTAACCAATTTCACGACGGTCCTTCAGCATCCATGTTATTGACAGAAGTGTATGAAGGAAAAGTAATTTAAAGTTGGACCGATATCAATTTCTATAACATCATAAATGTGGACGAGCGGTGCACAGTGTTTTGTACCGTTTCAATGAAAAATATTTTGTCAGAAATAGTGCAAACGAGAATTTAATCATAAAAGTATAGAGAAATGTTGTTTAAATGATATTACCCATAAATGGCATTGAAAAATAACATAACATCGAAACTCCTCGCTACTACTAGCGAAGATCTACCCACCAAGGCATCTTATTACTCCTTCACGTGTCCATTGCAGTTGCCTCTGACATAAGCGCGTCTCTTTAGTGTATATTCACACCTACTTTAACTGGCTCGAAATTCTATATTCAAATGAATACTATTTTTAAAATAATGCAACTTCTAATAATCATTTTTTTATCATTTGACTTCTAAATATATCAATAGTCTCAGTCATTCTCTGAATTCAAATCAAAGTGATTTTTATTATAAGGTTGCTGTTGGATTATTGCCTCAGACTTTCTGTCAAAATCACAATGATCTTTATTCAAATTACAATAAAGTTTTAGTTGGATTGCTTATGTCAAGGAAAAGTAACTAAAATAGCATACTTTGAAAGCTTACCACACGCATAGACGACTTTAAGATACGGCCTTGAAAGAAAATTGCAGGATGAGTTGAAAGTCCTGTTATTGGCAGCAATCTGACACCGCCGCTTCCCAAGACATAGCTGGATAACGGTCTTCACTGCATGAGGAGTCACGCATGCTGTGGATAAAGCTAAAGATTACGAAATATTAATACATTCAGCAAACTTTTTAAAGTTCAATGTGGTTTGGACATCATCATGCCATAGATTATGGCCAAGTTAGAAATAAACAGTCCTAACAACGGCTGATAGAACTGCAAATTAACCATTGCAGTTCCTAACAACCATTGCAAGATGTATGTGCTGAAATTTTAACACAATTATATCTTGCTAGCTTTCCGCCCGCGGCTTCGCCCGCGTGGAGTTCGGTTATATCGCGCTTTTCTTTTTTTTTAGATTTCTCTCGGGAACATCATATTTTTCCGGGATAAAAGGTAGCCTATGTTCTTTCTCAGGGTCTAAAGATTGTCTGTGCCAAATTTCATCAAAATCGGTTGAGAGATTTAAGCGGGAAAGCGTAACAGACAGACAGACAGAGTTACTTTCGCATTTATAATATTAGTATGGATAAAATGACAACTGGTTATAACTGCGGGAATTCATTATCATCATCAACCTTTTTTATCGTCCCACCGCTGGGTACAGGTCACCTCTCATATATAATATAATCCTTCTGATTGAGCGTAATCACCACGCTTGCTCAATGCGGGCTGGTGATTTCAGACTTAAAGTCCAGGTTTCCTCAAGATGTTTTTCTTCACCTTCAGTCATTGATGTCCAAGATTTACTTAGAAAGTACATGTAACTTTAGAAAAGTTACATTGGTGCTTGCCTGACAAGGAATCGAACCTGCGCACTCATACTTGAGAGGCTGGTGTTTCAACTACTAGGCCACCATGACTACAACATAGACTGGTTGCAACTATATAATGTGCCCTCTGCTGAGAAACAGGAACCCAGTGTGGATCGGTAGACGTAGATTTCTCATGTCTTAATTTTTTTTTATTTTAGGACATGCCGGTTACCTCACAATTTTCTTCATAGTTTTGAGAGCAGTGGTGATGAAATAATTGACACAAATAAGTACGACTTACAAGTTCTAGGTCGTTACCACTGTACTGATCTCAATTCCCTGGGTGAAATTTTATAATATTAACTATGGAGAACACTAATAGCTCCGTAATAGCCGCCACAAAGCAATGTGCCATGTGCTGGAATCTATAACTCACTGTCTTATAAATGATATGGGCTGCTTTTTTTTTTTTTTGGTGATCAACATTGTATCTCAGCCAGCCAGTAGTCCTGTGACCTTTGTAGATAGCTGTTAGCAGCTGAAAGAAAGCTATCGAAAATCTAGTTGAATAACGAACAATAAGAGAGGCCAATATACCCAGCACTGTGGGTAAAGAACTGTATAAAATTCTAAATTATTCCTCCGATAAAATTATTTTGTGTTAGATTAATCAGCATTAAGTAGATTAAAGAATGATAGTCTACTTAAACATGTCCTAAGGGGTGAACGTGACACGATTATTAGGTAAGTAACATTCGTAGTTAAGAATATTAATATAGAAGCGCCTGCGTACGCACTACAACAGTAATTAATTAGGTCCATACAGCTCTAACCCAGTTTTCGTCCATGAATTATTAAGGCTTTGTATTTCATAGAATCTTGAGACACGATTTTTCGACTCTTATTTTAATGACTTTTTGTAAATCAACGTGAATCTACACACAATTTTTCTATACACAACGATTAGCTATACCTACACATCAATTTAGGACACTACCCTTTGTCGTGTTCACTGTCCATAATAGCATTTCTTTCATATTTTTGGAACGAAATAATTTCACTAATTTCATTTTACCTATGTCAAAATAAATTACGAACGCTAGCGTCACATACTATATTGTAATGTAGGATAGTGCCACCACGCCCATCTGTCATTAAAAATGACGAATGAAATTAACACATTTTTGAAATATACAACACATTTACCACGAATTTGGTTTGGATTCTTCGAAATTCTATTTCTGTTAGCACCGTTTTGAGTGGAATAAATAATTGGGTTGTGTAAGCCTGTGTCTTTAACAAATATCTTTAGAAGTCCAACAAATAGCCCTAACTTTTGTCACAGCTTTAATATTAATGACTATTTATTACTAAATAAATGAAAGAGGGGCTTTATCACGAAAAGGTCAAGACAAATAATACAAACCAATTTAATTACTCGTAACTTTGCTAGTCAGCTTCATCTAGAGAGCTTTGTTTAGTTTTTGTCTCTGGTATCATTAAGAATTTGGGAGTCTCTATTTCCTTTATTTACTTCAAATGATTGTGTTCTTTGTGAGCTTCAAAACTGCTTAATATTATCGCGTCTACACAATCATTACAGGCCAATTTCTACGACTTTTCAAGAATTAATTTGGTAGAGAATAAAATAGTTAAAATACCATTGAAAATTATTCTTTAATTACCTTACTTTAAAACTAATTTTAAATGGCATTTATTAGATTAGTAGACAATTTAAATACCGTTTATTATTAGATACCTCCTAGAATAATTATAATTACTATAAGAGATGAAATTAAAAGTTAAAGTGAAAAATTTAATTACCTAAACTACTTTTAACTTTTTTATTGATAATAATGTTTTTGAGTTGTGCAGTTGACATAAGATAAATCTTTTGATCTACTGATGTAAGCGATTTTCGTTTTATTATAACTGAGAGCTTATGACAACTGTTCTCCACCACTTATGTTCTTGATAAGGCAATGAAATATACTGCCTTTTTATCCGCCTACATTGATGAAATCATAACATTTCTTACGTTAGTTTATGACAACGTAGTCAAGAACACTGTCTATTTGATTCTTGCCTTCATAAAAAATTGGTAACCACTTTCATAGATCACTCAAAATATTTTTAAGAAAACGGGCTAAACATGCCCGTTTTCTTAAAAATAAAAATAAAAGAAAAACACAAATTACTTTTCCACCCTTACGTTGTTAACACCACTACGATCCGGACGAAGCGTTTCGCCTCCGCCTTTATACCGCGTACATCGAGGGACTGGAACAATTTGCCAGCTGCCGCTGGCAAAGTGTTTCCGTCGGACTACAATTTGAGTGTCTTCAAGGCTAGAGTGAATAGGCTCTTAATAAACTAGTGCGCTTTACCATCAACGATTGCGTCACTGCTTACCATCAGGCAGGATTGCGGTCAAGCGCTGGTTTATAGAGTGTAAAAAAAAAAAAAACTTTAATTTTTATTATTTTGATAACCTAACTTCGCCTAAATGACTAAAATTTCAGACATTGTCCCTTTTCTTTTTCACTAACTAAACAAACAAAGATCAATATATCTTTTTCTTTTTATTTTATTAAGAAGAGGACAGAAGATAATAATATTAGTTTAGTCCTGTCAAATTAGTCCGCGCCTGACGTATTTTTAAATCGCGTCAAGTTTTTAATCGCGTCTAAGCTGTTTATGAAGTATCTTCATTTCTGATGACTTAATCAATATTTTTTAATATTTTATTTAATGAAATAAAAGAAAAAATATACACTGAACTCAAATTTAGTTTAGTTAGTATACAAAGGTATCAGCGCCATTCATCATCATCTCAGCGTTAATCCCAGTCGCATCCGAAGCTTTTTTTTTTTCAGCTTTGGAGTCTGGGGTTCGCTTTATCAGTCTAACTGAAGCGACTGCCGTCTGACCTCCACAACCCGAAGGCGATATCGAAGCATTGCAGTTAGACCAATTGTTGGACTTTTGAGGGCCCCAACAACCCGTAACGACTGCCATTAGATGTTTGTATGGCAACCGGGACCAACGGCTTAACGCGCTTTCCGAGGCACGACCAGGCCAGTGCATATATTCATATTCAGACATACAAATATTTGTACTGCGCTGGGATCGAACCCGCGCCTCCTTGCGCAGCGGCCACGTTCGCTACCGCTACGCCACGGAGGCTGTCGCCGGCGGGTATCAGCGCCATTATATTACTTTCAATGATCGTTATACTTACTTTCATCCGGCACTCCTTGTGTTTGTGGACAGTTGATGGCCTCGAAAGCTGTCCTGCCGTACTGAGCATCAAATATGGCGATCCTGGAGTGAGGGTTGCAGCTTAGCTTGATCGCCTCACCCTCGCAGCCGGTGCGACTTCGAAACTCATCTGTGAAACATACGTTATTGCTCCGTACAAACTTGAACAAAATTATATATTCTAGTATTGTATACTAGAACATACATAAATTGTACATACATATTGTTATGTAACGAAAACCCCGTCCGACCCATATGGATAATAAAGGTTAGGTAAACACATGACCAAATGAAATATGAAGTTTTACATAATCATCATAGTAACAGTAGGCCTGGTATGAGTTTTCATTATGAGACTCGATCGTCGATATAGAGAGCGTTTGACTCATCGATTGGCCCGCTTCAAGGTTGGTAGAACTAAACTCCCAGCCAGCGTAGGAGCGGGCCTGCGAGCGGTGAGCAGTGGGCAGCTCGCCGCTCGGTAAGGACCAGCCCCGAGTCGACGGCGCGTCGTATTTCACGCGAGCCTCAAAGAGATGTCAGCATATCTTGACGGAGTCGACGAAGACCGATGCCTCCTGGGTTAGGGTTGCGGGTTGGTTAAACAAGAAACCGTGGCACTGGCCGTCGCACAGGCAAGTGAAGAAAGACGGGTGGGTTTTAGTCAGTAAAAGTCTGACACGCTCTTCCGCTCCGCCCAGAGCGGGAGAAGTCATTTGATGATTTCCCATCCCAACAAAAAAAAAAGGTTGTAAGAACTCTCAACTAATTAGAGCGCCAAACGCGCTCGATATCGACGATCGAGTCTCGTAATGAAAACTCATACTAGGCCTACAGTACTAATGATTTTTGAAAAAATCCTTTTTTTTAGCGAATTAATTCCAACTTCCCTAGAATTTAGTATTTTTTGAATAAGTGACAACACCATTTTTGACGGTATTTTTATAAGCGAATAGCGATGCGACCACTTGCCGCGTACCCTGTCCCCTTTCGCCCGCGAAAGTATTGCCTACCGCACATGTATCAATTTACCTTCTATTGCGAAATAATATTTAGATGGTTTTTAAATTTAGCCAGGTTTTGTTTAGGTTTTGTAGGCATTAGTAGAATCAGTTATCGATACCTAACAATACCTTCACGGATCGGATAGAGTTTTCTTTACATGTTGTATATTAAGCTTTCGACTTAATATACTTAGTAATATTGTAATGAGGTAAAGTTTATAAGGTTTAGGGGGTATTCTCTGGATCCGAGACAACTTCTAATGTTAAAGCGCAAGTCAGTTCATGTGTAGAGTACCTACTCCTGCCAAATTTGGGCTGGTGCTGCAAAATGCCACCTAGCAACATTGGAATCGGTGGAGAGGCGTGCGAAGAGGCTAATTGCCGACCCTGATCTGTTTCAAAATGGCTATCAAACCCTGGAGCACAGGAGAAGAGTAGCCAGCCTATTAATGTAAATTTGGCCATCTATGACGCTTTGTAAGGCGAGTAGGTATCCACTCTTACGTTGTTGACACCACTACAATCCGGACGAAGCATTTCACCTCGTCTTTTGTACCATGCCCATCGAGGGACCAGAATAGTTTGCTAGCGGCGGTGTTTCCGTCGGACTACAATTCGAGTCTTCAAGGCTAGAATGAATAGGCTTCTAATAAACTAGCGCGCTTTACCATCAACGATTGCATCACTGCTTACCATCAGGCGGGATTGCGGTCAAGCACTAATTTATAATTTACTAGCTTTCCGCCCGCGGCTTCGCCCGCGTGGAATTCGGTTATATCGCGCTTTTTAGATTTCCCTCAGGAATATAATTTTTTTTTCAATATATGGTACTTAGCCGATGTCTTTTCTCATGGTCTAAAGATTGTCTGTGCTAAATTGCATCAAAATCGGTTGAGAGGTTTAAGCGGGAAAGCGTAACAGACAGACAGACAGAGTTACTTTCGCATTTATAGTATTAGTATGGATATGTAAAAAAAACTAATATTACCCAAAATCCAAATATCATGGAATTAAAATCAACAAATTCGAACATAATAATTATCTCCCAACATTTATTATATTGCATATGCTAATAACACTTCAAAAGCAAATATTAAGGGAAGGGTGGTCGGCTACATGCAGCTTATAATTACGATAATTGAGTATCAATTACGTCACTTAATTAGTTCTGATGAACCTAGATAAGTCTTCTATCGACATGGACATGCTTCCACCCTTTGTTTTTACATTCACCCCTTTCGCATCCATTAGTACCCATGTAACGCAAAACCGCCAATACGATAAAAGCTTCGGTAAGTGTTCGTGTATCAATTAGTGGAGTGTCCGAGTGTTTTATGCTTAGCCAAGGAAGCTATAACTAATATTAATGATGTTGGCAGACGGGCGTTTGAACCGTCACTTCCTCCCAATGCGCTGTGTTTACTAGTCGTTTATTTTTAAGTTTTTTCTTTTGTAATTATAAACCAGTGCTTGACTGCAATCCCGCTTGATGGTAAGCAGTGATGCAATCGTTGATGGTAAAGCACGCTAGTTTATTAAGAGCCTATTCACTCAAAAAAGCT
Organism: Sesamia nonagrioides; assembly: GCA_017933935.1. NCBI lineage: Eukaryota > Metazoa > Arthropoda > Insecta > Lepidoptera > Noctuidae > Sesamia > Sesamia nonagrioides. The sequence goes on from JADWQK010000461.1 coordinate 1,420,614, forward strand.
TCGTCAATAGGAAAGAAGACGGCAGTTGAGCGATGTGATGCAATGTTAAAACTTCTAACAACACGACCAACGATGCTGCGCCAGAGGGAGATTGATCTGGAGACCCTCCATTACCAAACTCTCGACACAACAACATTTGGCGCATCGTACCCATCACACATCGCAACACAACTGCTCAGACCCGCCCTCCGTACGGCTTCACCAGACATCATACAGTCGACAGAACACGACAAATCGCTTGGCGGCAAGACTTTGTCTGGTGGGTGGTAACTTCTGCCGGCAGCCGATGTTATGGCCTACCACCGAGAAAAAGTGACTATAACATATTGTTATGTTAAGTTAGATTTAGCCCGTGTGGATATCTGAAGGCAACAAACAAAATAGTTTCATAACGAGCAGATAAAACGAGAAAAAAGAATTGCCTACCTACATCAGAAACCAGGTAGGTTAGGACCATAGTTTATCTTTTTTCTTCATTTAAACTTGCAAATTCGTTAGGCCTAAATGATCGGCCATTCAAACTTAATAACTCAGAAACATACATACATACCAACTTATAAAAAATCCATTCATTATCATCATAATCAACCTTTTCATCGTCCCGCTGCTGGGCATAAGTCTCCTCTTATACAGAGAAGGATTGAGCGTAATCACTACGCTTGCTCAGTACGCATTGGCGATTTCAGTCTTAAAGTCCAGGTTTCCTCAAGATGTTTTCCTTCACCTTTTAATCAATCACTGGTGTCCAAGATATACATACTTAGAAAGTACATATAACTTAGAAAAGTTACATTGGTACTTGCCTGACCTGGAATCGATTCATACTTGAGAGGCTGGTGTTTTAATCACTAGACCATCACGACTTATAAAAAAATCCATTACTGATACTAATATCATAACTCAAAATTAATTCAATTCGTCACCTAAAAATCGCTTGCCGTCCTGTGACCGTCGGGTCTAAGTGGGCAAAACCGATTTAAATGCAACGTCATGTTACCAAATTGGGGTAAAGCGGTAGTAACCTCACACGGAGGGCATGGAATGGCCTCGTAAAAAATAAAGAACCAACATTGTTCCCGATTTCAGCTAGGGCCAGGGCAATGAATTTTAATTTGTAAATATTGTTGCCAATTTTGAATTTTCGAATCATTTTGAATTTTACCATGAAAATTAGATATAATATTTTTTAAATATAAAATAAAAAACATTTACTTTAAAATGACTATCAATAAATTTAGTAAAATTGCAATAAAATAAATATTAGCTGCTTAATAGCAAATCTGTCAAAAGAAAATTTAGCTATAGTCAACAACATAAAGGCCTATGTTATTTTAATTATATTCATCACTCGATTTTAACAAAGAATGCTTAGTTTAAAAATAAAATATAAGACCTTTGTCTCGATCAAAGTATATTTATTGTCTTAAAAATAATAGTAGGTATGTAATAAATCAATCGAAGCTTTCTTCTCATATTATAAAAATATAAAGAGTAATTTGAAAACATTATTTGCAATATAGTATTTTGCTCTTTGTACAATTGTAAATGCTTTTTGCAGCTTCATGCCAATTTTGCAAAAATAATATAAAGATTAAAAGAGCAAGAATAACATCGTTTTTAGGGTTCCATAGCCAAATGGCAAAAAACGGCACCCTTATAGATTCGTCATTATCTGTCTGTCCGTCTGTCCGTCCGTATGTCACAGCCATTTTTTTTTCCGAAATTATAAGAGCTATACTGTTGAAACTTGGTAGGTAGATATATTCTGTGAACCGCATTAAGATTTTGATGCAAAAATAAAAAAAAATATGATAAATATTGGGGGCTCCCCATACTTAGAACTGAAACTCAAAATTATTATTTTTTTCGTCAAACACATACGTGTGGGGTTTCTATGGATAGGTCTTCAAAAATGATATCGAGGTTTCTAAAATTTTTTTTTTCTACACCGTATAGTTTGCGTGACAGACGCTTCCAAAGTGGAAAAAAGTTGATCCCCCCCTCTCTAACTTCTAAAATAAGAAAATGAAAAATCTAAAAAAAACATATGATATACATTACTATAAAAACTACCAACAAAATTTGTTTTGAACGAGATCTAGTAAGTAGTTTTTTTTAATACCACTTTAATCGTAAACCGCTTAGTACTGGGTAATCTTTCATACAAATAACTTAAATCCTTTAATTTCATAGATCAATGGTACGGAACCCTTTGTGCGTGAGTCCGACACGCACTTGGCCGGGTTTTTTTTTATATTATAAATTATTTATCGTGTTCATTAAAGTTAACTTCAACCCAAAACGATACGTAATGGTGTGTAAGCAAGAAATTCCATAGTAACTTTTTAAAAAGAATTTGTATAAATGAGATGTACCTGAAATTAAATTACTATATGCATGCAATGAACTCACGCTATGGTTGTGAGATGTTAATCTGTCACCAACTACGGCAGCTGTTTATAATAAACTCAAGAATTATTACATAAAACAGATGCAAGACTGAAATCATAACTAATTAAGTCTCTAATTACTTAAAATACTTTAATCAGAGGTGTAACTCGAACGTTTTTCGTAACGAGAACCGCTGCAAACTCTTCTCAAGTTTAAAAATAACAAGATAACAAGGCATCTACTAATGACGTCACTGAATCCGGCCAGCACTTCGTTTTTACTGTGAAAAATTATACTAAAAATTGCTGAGACAAAGTGCAGATCTAAATAAAAGTTTTCTGAAATTTTGTATCAAATTAAATATTAAATTTTAAGTATTGGCCAAAAACGTGTTTTGTGATCTAATCAAGATTTGATGAACACTAATGTATTATGATCTGACTGTCTACACTAACGTGACAGCCTCCGTGGCGAAGCGGTAGCGAATGCGGCCGCTGCGCAAGGCGGCGTGGGTTCGATCCCCGCAGAGTGCAAATATTTGTATCCATGAATATGAATATTTGCACTAATCTGGTCTTGCAAATATTAACCGTTAAGCCATTGGTCCCAGTTGCCATACGAACATCTAATGACAGTCGTTACGGGTTGTTGGAGCACTCAAACGTCCAACAATTGATCTAACTGCAATGCTTCGATATCGCTTTCGGATTGTGTAGGTCAGACGGCAGTCGCTTCACGGAAAAAAAACGAAGTTTAGCCAAGTTCAACAGTTAGACTGGTAAAGCGGACCCCAGACTCCAAAACTGAAAAAAATCTTCGGATGCGAGTGGCATTAACGCTGAGATGATGATGATGATATTGTTTAGACTAGCAAGAGCCTTATCAGCTTATAATGTTCCAAATGATGGGCCTGAAACTGGCCTCCTCTGTCTGTGCCGTAATCCACCAGATGGGGCCAGTGCCAGTGCGGATTCTAGGACTTAGGTTTCCTCACAATCATTTCCTTCGCCGTTTTTGAGAGCAGTGGTGATAATATTTTACATAAAGTAAGACACCTGTCAGGGTTCCAACCTACGACCTTGGGGGATACATTCAAAAGATATCTTATGTCCGGGAAAATGGGTCCAATATTCTACCTCACTAAAAATACACCGATGATTACCACCGCACATAGGCAACACCAAAAATTAAAACTTCAAACAACACGGAGCGTTCAAAACGCCCGTCTGCACGCTTTAACGTGCATGAGGCACACCTATGGCGGCACTCCTATACACGCCCTTTTCTTCGGCCATTCACCCCATCCAGGAATTTATTAACTGGGCATAAATCACTTCAATACACTTTCAGGAGTAAAAACGTTACGTCACGCGATCGGTGATTCTGCTACCCTCTTTTTTGTTTTAGAGGGTCATGTTATCAGTAAGATGCCCCATGTCTCCTTTTTTGTGGGCGAACCAATTTTCGTAATGGATAGGTTCATTTGTGGATATTTTTAGGATACTTTTTGTTGTTTTTTTAGGGAAAATAAACTTACCGGAAGAAAAAGGCATGTCCTAAAACGAAAAATTTGAACGCATGTGACATCTACCAACCCGCACTGGACCCACATGATGTATTACAGTCCACTCACTCTCATAGAGACAATTGATCTCGTAATAATATCTCAGTGCCAATCACTCAAAAAGTCGTCTAATTTCTTTCGTCAATATGTCGTCCTCCGTGGCGCAGCGGTCAACACGCCTGCCTGTGACGTGGAGCCCCGGGTTCGAGCCCCGGCCAAGTCATGATGAAAAACGATCTTTTAATGATTGTCCTGGGTCTAGGATGATTATCTATATATGTCATCATCATCCCAGTGTTAATCCCAGTCGCATCCGAAGCCTTTTCAGCTTTGGAGTCTGGGGTTCGCTTTACCAGTCCAACTGCTGATATGGCTAAACTTCGACATTTTCCATGAAGCGACTGCCGTCTGACCTCCACAACCCGAAGGCGACATCGAAGCACTGCAGTTAGACCAATTGTAGGACTTTTGAGGGCTCCAACAACCCGTAACGACTGCCACTAGATGTTCGTAGGGCAACCGGGACCAACGGCTTAACGTGCTTTCCAAGGCACGACCAGACCAGTACAAATATTCATATTCATGCATACAAATACTTGCACTGTGCAGGGATCGAACCCGCGCCACCTTGCGCAGCGGCCGCGTCCGCTACCGCTACGCCACGGAGGCTAAACGCGGGCTAGCTCAATCTGTGTGATTTGTGCGTATTTATTTATTTATTTATTATTATCTACATTTTGACATTTTAAGCTACGAGAATTGGCCTCCTGGATCCCAGCAGTGGAAACAATATAAGCTAATTATGCTAAACTCAACTATGGTTAATAAAATAAAATTCCTCTTTCTTCTTTTAGATAGCAAACATATTTTTTTCTTGTTTACTTTTTCACACCAATCTATCAAAATCGATTCCACTGCTAAACCGATTATTTTTTTCTTGACCTATGTTAAAAAACCGACTCCCTCCGGTAAAGCAAACTCATTAATTTTAGAAGTGGTCGTTAGAAATACGTCGCGGTCTTTACTGAATAATTACGATCCCGAAGGGGAAATGGAAAAATCGAAGAAAACCCAAGTCCTATATAGATTGATAGGAAGTATATATATATACATATATATAATGGATTGTAATTTATAACAGCTTTTCTACTACGTGACTGAAGGAGCAAGAACTGTTATCTTTTGTTACTGGGAATTGCAAGGAATACTAAAGAATGAGAAGAGAATTGAAATGCAATACAATTCAAAGAGATGCGCCGAATACAAGATCTACCGATTAACGGAGTACCAAATATTGCACAAACGACCAACGCGTGTTTAGTATTAGGTATGTTGTTTTTTTAGTATTATTGTAAGGAGTGATGGTCTCTAAGCAGTGGTGGCTCAGTGATATCAGCTCCGACTTAAAAGTTGTAGATCGTTGGGTCGAACCCTGTCCGGCGCTTTCATCATCGTCAACCTTTTTTCGTCCCACTGCTGGGCACAGGTCTCCTCTCATACAGAGAAGGATTGAGCGTAATCACCACGCTTGCTCAATGCAGGTTGGCGATTTCAGACTTAATTAAAGTCCAGGTTTCCTCAAAAAGTTTTTTTTTTTCTTCAGTCATTGGTGTCCAAGATATACTTAGAAAGTATAAATAACTTGCTTGACCTGAAATCGAACCCGCGCACTCATACTTGTGAGGCTGGTGTTTCAACCACTAGGCTACTACGACTTACGTCCGGCGCTTTACTTTGTGTAAATTATTTCATCAACGCGCGTTTTTTATTTTATTTTGTGTTCGCGGATCGGTGGGATTCTCCCATGTGGCAAAGGTGGATGCAGCTCCACGCTGAGTTTTAAGTTAATTTTATGTATGTATATCTGTGTCTGTAACCTACTAACACTAGAAGTTAAGTAAGATTGTTACTAACCTTATGGACTCCGGTCTGAAATAAAAGTATTCTATTCTATTCTAAAACTACTCTCAAAACGGTGAAACATGTTGAAACTACGAAGACATGTGACATCTAACAACCAGCACTGGGCCCGCGTGGTAGATTACGGCCCACTTTCTCTCATCGAGAGAGACCAGGAGTCTAGGAGTGTAAACAATAAAGGCTGATAATGTTATGTTTACCGAATTGAGTACTGCACTGAGTCCAACAGTTTAATTGATGTAGGTATTGGGAACTTACGAAGCACTTCAAATGTAATGTAGAAGAACGCCATGCAAGTTTTGGCTTTTCTACGAGGAATAAGCATTTATTCTACCGCAATGGCGTGAAGACTCGAAAAGTGCCACTCATCGCTATAGAGTGAGACTAATATTTAAGATTACCTAGAGAACTAAATATTTAGTTAAAAGTATAAGTTTTTTTTTTTCTCTTTTCTTTTCTGACACAGACATAACATACCTAATTAGCTTATAATTTTCCCACTCCTCCCGGGACATAGGCCTCCTCCCAGGCCGGCAAGGATATCCATACGTAAACTGCTAGTTACGATGAAATCATTTTATGATTTTGGAACCCTTCCCCATCCCCCTGCGTTGAAATGTTTCGTTACATATTGAAAAAAAAACAGCTGTTTCATACATTTAACCACATAGGTATCGAACCTTTTTACGAAACAATGTGTTTTTACCCGACTGCCAGGAGGGTTATGTTTTTTATATTAGTGTACACTGTGCCTCTAATGGGGCCAGTACTCTCTCTAGTCCTACCAATTTTGACGTAACCTTTTCAACTCGTCCTGCTTCCTAGTCTCATTATCTGCCGTGACCTCATCTCGCTGTCTCAGAGCATCAATTCTGTGATGTTCGGGCCTACAGTTTATCCGGACCTTCAGACAGGTTCTGCCCATTTTCTTTGGAGCAACAGCAGCGTAAGGCGCAGCTGCATTGTTTATAAACGAACACAAAATTCAACTCTAGTATATGTGCTGAATATTTCATTATTACATTTTCCGTGTCGATGTCTTTGCCAACCTATATAAATACCTACTTTATTCAAAACACAAACAATGAAGAAGAATATTTACCTACTTGTAGACTTTGAAACGTTACAAAAAGTAAATATTTACGTCTACAGGCCAACCGCTTTAGTAAGACGTCGGCTAAGGTAGCTGCGCGATACGGCGGACAGAACTCCGGCGGGATCTCATGGCAACATGAAGAGTGCGATTGTCGCAATCCAGTGCTGGGCACGCCACACTTTGAGGAGTTGCTAAAGAGGAGCCACGGCGCCCTCACCTTCCACCTAATACATGTCCTCACCGGACACGGCTGTTTCGGGAGGTCCCTGTTCCATATAAGGCGGGAAGAAATGCCAGGGTGTCACCACTGTGTGGATCGCCCTGAGGACGCGGTGGAGTATATGGTGGAGGTCTGCACGGCTTGGTTAGAGTACCGCCGTATCCTCGTGGCGGCGATCGGCAGCGATCTCTCGCGTCCGACCCTAGTCCAGACCATGACCCGGAGCGAGAGTACAGGGCAGGCCGTAACCTCCTAAGTAAAAGTCTGACACCCCCTCCCGCTCCGCCCAGAGCGAGAGAGGTCATTTGATGATATCCCATCCAAAACAAAAAATAAAGGTAGCAGCTCGGTGCCGGAGGGGTGTAGCGAGATGATGCGAGAGCTCAATGAATTGTCAACTTGTGACATCTACCGCCCCTCTCGCATCGCGCAGTTATCTCAGATAACGTCTTGGTTAAGCAATCAGCCTAAAGTGTTATTCATTAAAACATTCGTCCATCACTTGAAGTAATAAACTAAACGTTAATTATTCTTTCAACATTCTGGGAAGGATTAGCCGAGTTAAGACTTTAATTCGTTAACCGTTTACCGAACACCCGAACCCGATTAATATTCAAAACTTATTCAATTCTTTTTCAACGAACATAATTTTATTTTTACAGTTTTGTGCATGAAATTACCTATTATAAAGTTAGTATGTCATCATCATCATCAACCTTTTTATCGTCCCACTGCTGGGCACAGGTCTCCTCTCATACAGAGAAGGATTGAGCGTAATCACCACGCTTGCTCAATGCGGGTTGGCAATTTCAGACTTAAAGTCCAGGTTTTCTCAAGATGTTTTCCTTCACCTTCAGCCATCGGTGTCCAAGATATACTTATACGTTATATTATACGTAATAGTTTATACTTATATTATACGTAATTTGGGAACAAGAGGGTCTAAAACTAGCAACTCTGACTACGAGATTCTAAGCCCAGGCAGGCGCGTTACTTTGCATAAATAATTTAATTACCGCTGCCCTCAAAACTGTGAAGGGAATGTCCTAGAGCCCAAAATTCCGAAACATGTGTCATCTACCAACCCGTACTGGGCTCGATTGGCGAATTGCGAAGGACTGTGTCCTAGATGTTGAAATATTATACCTAGACAGGATCGGCTGTAGATAATAGATTTAAGTATTTGAAGGTATAGAGTAATAATAAGGTAATAGGTTGGGAGTATGCGAGGGAATTGTGTGATTTAATTCCCCCATCTCCGTTCCACCATCGGACGACCCATCGTACGGCGAGTTTCCACACTTACGTTGTTGACACCACTGCGATACGGACGAAACGTTTCGCCTCCTTCTTAATACCGCGTACATCGAGGGAATAGAACAATTTGCCAGCGGCGGTGTTTCCGTCGGACTACAATTTGAGTGTGTTCAAGGCTAGAGTGAATAGGCTCTCAATAAACTAGAGCGCTTTACCATCAACGATTGCGTCACTGCTTACCATTAGGCGGGATTGCGGTCAAGCTTGTTTATAATTTATAAATAAAAAAATATTATTTATCAAGCAACAACAACCCTGATTTTTTAGCTATCGATTACTTTTACATTTTTTGAATTTCGATTAATTTGCCACTTATTTATAACTAGCTTTCCGCCCGCGGCTTCGCCCGCGTGTAGTTCGATCATATCGGGCTTTTTAGATATCCTTCGGGAATATCATTTTTTTTTTCGGGATAAAAAAGGACCCTATTATTTAATCCAGACTTCTAATCTTATGTCTGCAAAATTTCAAAGCAATCGGTTCAGTAGTCATGGCGTGAAAGCGGAACAAACAAATAAACTCACTTTCCGATTTATAACATTAGCAACGATTGATAACATACACCTTCACTTGTCAGCATGTATTCATTTTGTACTCACTCCCTTAACGATATCCATCTCTGTCCTGACTCATTAACCAATTCGAAACGGCAATAACCACCACCTTAGGGGACTGACGAGCAAGAGCATGAGTTTAAATGCATCCGTCACACAATTAACGAGGTCATTAGATAATTTGTGTTTGCTTAAAAGGTCAGAAATTTTAAAGGCCAATTGGAAAAGGAAAGAAGAGTATTTGTTAATTGGTAGTCATATTCATCATCATCATTATCATCATCAGCCTCTATTCGTCCACTGCTGGACATAGGCCTCCTCCATGCATGCCAACAAGCTTGATCCTGAGCAGTTCTCCGCCAGCCACTACCAGCCACCTTTTTGATGTCGTCGCTCCATCTCGCATAAGGGCATCCTACGCTACATTTGCCGAGACGCGGTTGCCACTCGAGGAGTCGTTTACCCCAACGGTTGTCGGTCCTGCGGCATATGTGACCAGCCCATTGCCACTTCAGCTTACTAATCCTCTCACCTGTGTCGGTAACTCTGGTCCTCTGTCGGATCACCCATTAGTCATATTAATAACATAAAAAAGGGGTAGTAAACCCAAGTGCGTATCGGACCACGTACAATAAATTTTTGTTCAGTTGCTTTAGTTAAAAACACGTAGGCTCCCCATTCATCGATATATGTCCTCGTAAATTCTTTTACAGCAGCGAATACGGACAAAATAAATGAATGAGAAAAAGAGGTATAAAATATTGAGTAATTGTTTGAAATGAAAGAGCATACCACGCACTTATTCGGCAACTCGCCGAATAAGATTTGCGGAGCGTCGCGACCCGGAGTCGCGTCAGTCGAAATCCAGAAGCCCCCTAACGTATTACATCTATCGAATCTTACATCCTAGTAATTATAATCATGAATCTCCTATTGACCGCCGCGTGATGTTATGTAGCCTAAAGCCTTCCTGGGTTAATGGGCTAACCATTGCAAATAATATTTCAAATCGGACCAGTAATTCCTGAGATTAGCGTGTTCAAACAAACAAATAAACAAACAAACAAACAAACTCTTCTGATTTATATATTAGTATAGATTATGCATGTATGTTATGTGTTAAAAAAAAAAAAAAACTATAATCAGATCTCGCTAGCGCGTTCAAACAAAAAAACAAACAAACAAAGTCTTCAGCCTTATATATTAGTATAGATAAGCAGAACTTTTGATCCCGATATTCTCACGGAATCAGTACATTTGCTGATGAACAAGCGTGGTGCTGCTATTCTTTATTGTAAATTGCAATACTCACACGGACGGCACTTATATGCGACCTCGACGTACTTGCTTTGCCTCGGACAGGGGTCTACGAGACCCGGCATTGGCAGGGTACTGAACTTGCACTGAGGCTTCTTTTGGCAAGCTTCCACCACCGTCTGCAGTAATGAGTACTAGAAGAGAAAGATTTTAGTTAATCAATTGTTTCCGTCGTACGTTTGCCGTTGTAGAAGAAATGACTTTCTATTTAGTCAGCTTCTATGTGATGCTGTTTGTACCTAATTTTCATTCAATTATAATAGGCCTAATGTCCGTTCAACATTTCATTAAATTGGCTATAGACCAAATCAATAAAACCTTGAACTGTGAGCTTCATTATTCCTATTGTGTTACGATATTTTTTTGATGGGTCACCATAATCACAAGTATGTGGTGAAAGCGTAAAAACTTAGGTTCAGGATTTATTCTTAGACGTTTCTTAGACGAATTAGCAACATATTTAATTACCTTTACTTAGAAGGATTCAATTTAAAAACTCATATTTTTTATTTTCCAAAAATTACAGTTTCCATTCAATCTTCCAACTATATTTGAGTTTCCTTCCAATCTAAATGGCTGTCTATCTAAGAAATCAGCCACAGGGTAGGATGATATTCATTCGTAAGAATGTTTGGCGACTTTTGGGCGTCTGACCAAAAGTCTGAAAATCAATGACTGTCAATGATCTATGAATAAAAACTAGGACCAACGACTTAGCGAGCTTTTTGGGGGCTTCAATATGGATGGACCATAAACAAAAAATTAATAGAATTGAGAATCATCGACATAAGTTGAGTTTATAAAATTATTCTTAAATGGAAAGCGTCTTTAGGGTGACTCAAAATTATAATTTTGTCTTTCACTATTCAAATAATTAAATCCCAATATAAGTGACACTACAAATCACAATCAGGAATCAACAGATTTGTTTTTGACCCGTTTATTTACATAGCATTAATGAAGTAGAATCCTTAGGACCTATCACAAAAACGTAAACACTTGTAAAACACGTGTCCAGTTTCAGCCTTTAATCAATGAATCAAATAGCTTTTATTAGCTATCAAACAAATTGGTTTAACAATATATTTAAATTGATTTTGAATATCCGAAATTGTGTATCTCTTCCATGACCTTCCCACAGTAAATTTTAGATTGGCATTTCATCTTTTAAATGGTCTTCCTCATTTCCTTTTACCTTCTCTGGGATGCCATCATGTCAGCCTTACGTCAAGCTAATTTTAAACTGTTTTAACTTCACAAATAATAAACAGTTTTGAGGTAGTGTAGCTACGTTCAATTTTGACATACAGTATTATTTAAAAAATTTCTTCATTTTCACCACAATGATTTTTTTTACTACGATTTTTTTTATAAAGCAAGTTTCACGGTTACCTAAAATCATACACAAACAGACAGACCCGAACAACTACAGGTAGGCAATACATATTAGTTCCGTACGGGAATCGAACCTGTGACTGCATTGCGCCAAAGGTGTCTATTATTACAATCTTGCCCAGCAATGAGACTCTCTCTATTAAAGGAGTCTAGCTTATCTTGCCATTTCCAAATTGGCCTGCTGCGATGTAGACTATTAAGCAGGATTTACTGGGTTGTAAATTTGGCCCTTTGCTTGTCTGACATGCAGCAGTTTTTTGAATGATATCAGTTATTTTAACACAAGTTTTCTACAATACACACACATGTTTAATATCCAGAATGCTCTCTGACGAACCTCTGAATTTAATCGATCTTCACTAAGAGATCCTTAAAGAGGGAACTCTAGTACCGAGGAATTTGAAAAATAGTTTTTTGAAGAAAACATTGCCGTCGCGCCGCTTTCAGCCTCTCCCCGTAAAGTGCGAAAATTACAGTTGCTGCTCAGGCTGATTTTACTTACAAAAACATTGACCAAAAGACGTTTCGTATTCCACATTAATTTTATATCAAAATTTAGAGGAAAATTAGGTATACCTATGCTTCCATTTTTTTTCTTTTTCCTCAAAAAATTATCACATTTGTCTAATAGTCGTTTGAACATCGCAGTAAAAATGGGTTATTTGTCGGGATTTTGACATATCATATTTCTTTTAATAACTAAGTTTAGGAAAAAGTCAAATGATAGGGGCACGTATTATCAAGGTGTAAAATTAAAAAAAAATAATTGCTCTATAAGCGTTATCCACTAGGAAAACATGTATTCCGATGTTTTCTTCGTGGCATCTTCTTCATCATCTTCTTCGCATTTTTTTTTTAAATTTTACACCTTGATAATACGTGCCCCTATCATTTGACTTTTTTTATAGAGATACTAGCTTTCCGCCCGCGGCTTCGCCCGCGTAAATTTCGGTTATATCGCGCTTTTTAGATTTCCCTCGGGAACATCAAATTTTTCCGGGATAAAAGGTAGCCTATGTCCTTTCTCAGGGTCTAAAGATTGTGTGCTTTCCGCCCGCGTCTTCGTCCGCGTGGTGTTCGGTTATATCGCACTTTTTAGATTTCCCTCGAGAATATCAAATTTTTCCGGGATAACAGGTAGCCTATGTTTTTTTTCAGGGTCCAAAGATTGTCTGTGCCAAATTTCATCAAAATCGGTTGAGAGGTTTAGGCGGGAAAGCGTAACAGACAGACAGACAGACAGAGTTACTTTCGCATTTATAATATTAGTATGGATGTTTGTATAGAGAAAGCGCCACTAGAATCCCCTCTTTGCCCCATTCTCACGTATGGTTTTCTAAACTTACTAAGGTTATTGAAGAATAATCGAAGAACAAGTAATAAATCTCAAAAATATTCAAAGAAAATAAATTATCCTTTCCCTAAAGGAAACGACATACATCATCAACTTTAGGAAGTATCCCTAGGAAAAATTTCGCTTTAAGTGCCAAAGAGGATCTAATGTTTCCTATTAAAGTCATCTTTCATTTTTTTATGCCAGAATGTGACAAACGGGCTATTGGCCCACCTGATGTTAAGTGCTTGTTATAGTCTATAGGCACCCGCAATTCACCACCTCTGCAAATAAGGTTTTTTGAATACCCTCCCTGAATTTTTAAGTCACTTTTTATGGAAATTCTTCCGATCCTGATCCTATAATGTACATTAAGGTTAAAAGCAATATGTATTAGGTTTCAGATGAAGTGCGTGTTTAATCAGCTATTTGTCAATTTGCTTAAGTAATTTAATGTGCGTTTCAAGCGATGTATGGTGACATCTACATCACCACATCAAGGAACGGGAACAATTTGCCAGCGGCGATGTTTCCGTCTAACTACAATTTAAATGTATTCAAGGCTAGAGTAAATAGGCTCTTAATAAACTAGCGTGCTTCACCATCAACGATTGCATCATGATCAACCTTTTATCATCCCACTGCTGGGCACAGGTCTCCTCTCATACAGAGAAGGAGAAGTCGAAGAGAAGTCGTGGTGGCCTAGTGATTAAAACACCAGCCTCTCAAGTATGAGTGCGCGGGTTCGGATTCAGGTCAAGCAAGTACCAATGTAACTTTTTTAAATGATTGCATTACTGAGTATAATATCTATACTACCCTGACGTTATTAACATCGCTACGATCCGGACGAAGTATTTCGCTACGTCTTTTATACATCGACGGTCTGGAACATTTAGCCTGAGGCGGTCTTTCCGTCTGATTCCAATTTAGATGTCTTCAAGGCTAGAGTGAACGTTCTCTTAATAAACTAGTGCTTTGAGCTTTCCAATCAACGATTCCATCACTGCTTACCATCAGGCGGGATTTCGGTCAAGCATTAGTTAATAATTATCTTACCGGCCGCGGCTTCGCCCGCTTGTAATTCGATTATAACGCGCTTTTTAGATTTCCCTCAGGAATATCGAATTTTTTTTTTTCAGGATAAAAAGTACCTTGTTATTTAATCTGGACTTCTAATTTTACGTCTGCAAAATTTCAAAGCAATCGGTTCACTAGTTACGACGTGAAAGCGGAACAAACAAACCAGCTCACTTTCCGATTTATAATATGAGTACCTAAGGATTAGTAAGGATTTAGCTTCTAAGTTTACATGTGCATATTCGTTTGCAATATATTAACTTGTTTTAAACGAAACACAACGCCATGTATCACCGAACTGATATGAAGCTAACAATACTTTTGTTTTCCCTCGGGAATATAAATTTATCCGTGATTAAAAGTATCCTATTATTCAATCCGGACTTCTTAGTTTACGTCTGCAAAATTTCTAAGCAATCGGTTCAGTAGTTACGGCGTGAAAGCGGAACAAACAATCTCACTTAACGATTTATAATATTAGTAAGGAAGAATATTGTACCTACTTTATACAGTTCCTCATGCCCTGAATGCAAGTCTACAAGCAAAAGTAGCTAATAAGTTCTCAATGCGCTACTTTTGCTTATATACTTGCATTCATTACTTATCCCTAGTATCTAGTTTGATTCGTATTCGTTTAAATCATTTAAACGTCTAAATAATTTCGAGAGAGGATTAATATAAGCTAATGCGAAATTCGATAGTAAGTTTTTTTTTTTTTTTACTCACTAGAAACCAGCGCTTGACCGCAATCCTGCCTGATGGGAAGCAGTGACGCAATCGTTGATGGTAAAGCGCACTAGTTTATTAAGAGCCTATTCACTCTAGCCTTGAAGACACTCAAATTGTAGTCCGACGGAAACACCGCCGCTGGCAAATTGTTCCAGTCCCTAATTAATAAACTTTAAAAAATAAAGGGGAGGCATATATGTAAATTCACATACAATTAGACATAATGGGGACGTTTCGTTATTTTGTTCGCTATCAGCATACGCCGCATGCAAGCCGACGCTATACTTTACTTAATTAGAATTCAAGCTGCGCCAGCCAATCAGAATGCGTTATATGGCCGAACCAATGAATCGCGGTCCGGCTACAATTCGGATGGAGACTGTAATAGAATTCTAATGTTTCAATAAACACTTGATAACTGTATGGAATTATTGAATAGATCTGATAAAAAAACATATACATTATTTAGAAATTGAGAATCTCTCATCATCATCAATTCTCAGCGTTAATCCCAGTCGCATCCGTAGCGTTTTCAGCTTTGGAGTCTGGGGTCCGCTTTAGCAGTCTAACTGCTGATTTTGGCTAAACTTAGATATTTTACGTGAAGCGACTGACGTCTGATCTCCACAAGGCTCCCGAAGGCGATGTCTAAGCATTGCAGTTAAACCAATTGTTAGACTTTTTGAAGGCTCGAACAACCCGTAACGACTGCCACTAGATTTTCGTATGGCAACCGGGACCAACGGCTTAACGTGCTTTCCGAGGCACGACCAGACCAGTGCAAATATTCATATTCATGCATACAAATATTTGCACTGTGCGGGGATCGAACCCGCGCCTCCTTGCGCAACGGTCGCATTCGCTACCGCTACGCCACGGAGGCTGTCTCAGTGTTTAACTTTTTATATGGCACAAAAATCGCTGAGCGATAAACAATGTAGTGCCCTTATCTGTTGGGGTCTACGCAAGCACCTTTTATGCGTATTATTTCTAACATCTGTCCAACTACACACATCAAAAGTGTCTAGGGATCAAGCATTTTTATGCGGATTTCTTGAGATTGAGATGTGGCTTTGTAATAAATTTATGATTTTATAAATTTATATGGATCCTTTTGGTGCATTTCATAATTTGAATCAGGAACTGTGAATCAAATTCGAGTAAAAGATGAAAATCAGCTGTCAATATTTTCCCTATAAAAACATACAACGCATTGAAGACATTATTAGTGCTACTGTTTCCCTACTACTGATTAAAACCAACGTTATTATGGAGCGGCGACGTCATTTAAGCAGGGAAGAAATGCTCAGAGCCGTGGGAATGATAGAAGCTGGTTCCCGGCAACGTACTGTGGCTTTAGCTCTGAATACAAGTCAGAGTGTTATCAGTCGACTTTGGACACGTTACCGAAGCACTGGTACCGTGGCTGAGCGCCATGGAGGACGGTATCGCTGCACCACACGGAGACAAGACCGATACATTCAAATCTTAACTCGAAGAGCTCCAACAATAACCGCCATGATGTTAGCCGTGAGGCTTCATCACTCTTTAGGGAACTTAATTAGCGACCAAACAGTCAGAAACCGCTTGCATGAAGTGAACCTTCATTCCCGAAGACCGCTACGGGTACCACCTATAGCAATGCATAATCGTAGGATTCGATATCAATGGGCTCTTGAACACAGAAATTGGGCAGAAGAACAATGGCGTTTCGTGTGCTTTTCTGATGAGTCTCGTTTTGGTATGAGACCGGATACAAGATGTATACGACACTGGAGAACCCCTGGACGCCAACAGCGATTAAAATCCTGCCAGGAAGTCCATCCTTATAGTGGTGGAACCATCATGGTATGGGCGGGTATTTGGATCGGCGGAAGAACTGAGTTGATTTGGATCAGAGGCAACCTCAACGCTCAAATTTATGCTGAAACGATTGTATCAGACGTCATCGTTCCTCTACAAGTGCAAATCGGTCCCTTATTTCAGTTAATGCATGATAATGCACGACCGCACACCGCAAGAGTTGTAAGACAGACTCTCGCCGCAGCTAACATCAATGTCCTGCCCTGGCCTGCTCAGTCGCCAGACTTGAACCCGATTGAGCATGCATGGGATATGCTACAGAGAAGAGCTCTGCCGAATATGGAGGGTATCCAGTCGCAAGAAGACCTTTTTTTGTTGTTGCAACGAACATGGGCGGCCATTCCACAGCGTGATTTGGATGAACTCATTTTGAGTATGCCAAACCGATGTTCTTGTGTTGTTAGTGTTCGCGGTAGAAACACGGATTATTAATTGTTTAAGTTAAAATTTTAGAGAAAACTGTTATTTCAGTCTTTTTTTCGAACTTTTGTGTTAGTGGTTCAAATGTCAAATATCCCTTTATTAGGAAAATGGCAAATTTCTTTATTAATGCAAAGGTGACTTGGTTTATCGTTACTGTGACAAACGAAAACACTTTATTTGATGAATCCTTAAAGAAAATTTTAATTAATATCAATCAGGAGAAAAGTTATTGCAAAAATATATGTTGATCCCTAGACACTTTTGATGTGTGTATTTGTTTCCCCCAATTTCACATGACGTATGGCTGTCCTTTTTAAGAAATTGAGAATCTCTAACAGGAAATATGGCACTATAATTGACATTAAAGATAATGCTAAAATAGCATTTTTTGGCAATTGGATTGTGCTACTCAACTTTCTTCGCCGAGCAATACCTTAATTAACAATTAGATAGGGCGATATAAATGGTTTAAATGCTATAAATGCCGAGTTTAAGACACAGACATTTTTATGGTTGAACCAAATTTTAATTTGTATACCTAAAACAAATAGTTTGCATACACAGAAACTGCAAACAGCTCCTAGTTGACGCTGCCGTCGACGCGTCATCGGGTGTCATTGATGCAGGCCGCTTGTACGTAAGAACAGTTAAGCCGAGTTTTCAATGACACGGAGCGGGGCGGAAAAGAGCTTAGCGGTGCACAAATTGACCAATCACTATGAACTACTATGCTGTTTCCATTGAAGTGGAGTGGAGATTTTGAGTAGTGATTGGTCAATTCGTGCACCGCTAAGCTGCACTCGCCCAGCTCCGCGTCAGTGGAAACGCGGCCTTAGTCTAAATCGCATAGTAATAATAATAATCTTTATTTCAAAAGCCAAATGCAATTTTTTTCATCTCAACCAGACATAAAAAAAGAAATAAAATAATTAAGTACAACGCTATGCATTTTGAGACAGTTTGACCGTCTGTGTCCGTGCTAGTATACTGTGTGACACAGGCGACTCCCTCATTACAATAATTATTCGTTCACAATTTGCTGCACTTGATAGGAGTTTTGGTTGGTATAAGACTTAGTTTAACATTACCTCTTATTAAAAATATAAGCAAGGACTGGGTGTGTGAATGTGTGAGGGAGTGTGAGTATGTGTGAGTGCAGGAATCTTTTTTTTTTTGCAAAGAGGGGTTTTCAGTCTCTTCGTATGTTAACTTTTGGAGAAAACTACTAACTACAGCTACTAATTACATTTTATTTAATAGACAGGAATGAACCTATAGATTTGAAGCCATACACACTTTATTGTCATCGTCACCATCTGCCTCCTCTTCTTCATTTCTATAACCACAATCCCTCTTTTTGTAATTATCACCTTTTTATTAGCTTTCACATACATGATAACGTTTATAGCAACATAAGCTACAATTCAAACTATTATCAAAACCAACCTGCATTGCATTAGGTCTTTTACAGTTCCTGCTTTCTTCTAGTTCCTCGTTGCTCAAAGCTGGACAACCTTGCTCCTCACCAGCCTTCCCATACTGAGCTACTTGTATGCTGATGGTGGTGCCTCTGGGACATGCTAGGGAAACCGTCTCGTCGTTGCAGACTGCCCGATGTATGACCTTTAGAGTATCCAGGAGAAGTGCTGTAACAAATGCAGAAAAAATAAAATTAAAATAAGTTTTGAATAAACAAATTTTCTGCTTCCTGGGTCCGGGTTGCGGGTTGTTTAAAAAATAAACCGCGGCTCTGGCGCACAGGCTAGTGGAGAAACACGGGTGGGTTTTAGTCAGTTAAGGTCTGACACGCCCTTCCGCTCCGCCCAGAGCGGGAGAGGTCAATTGATGATTTTCCATCCAAAAAAAAAAATGGATGTGGAATATAATTGGGATTTTTTTGTAAAAGTATTTTTATTATGACAATTTTGAAGATATCTGTGCTACCACAGACATACATGGAAATCGCTTCGTTCGAAATATTCCTTTATAAAGGGGCTTTTTGTATTCCAATGAACTATTCACAAACCCATATTACATTACGAAACATAGGCGAATAATAATCTTTTATGACAGCGAAATTCGGAGTGCAAAAATATATACCTGATCCTGGAAAAACCTGCGTAGGACGTCACAGAAACCCACATACTGAAATTACCTACCTGGAAAAATCCCACAAAGTAACACTGAACTGACAACCCTACATTTCCCACAAATCTCATTATACTTTAGTTGTTCGCTCCATACACAAGGCAATACAAAACTGTGTATAATTTAGTAATCTAGAATTTTTCCCCGTATATGCCAGCATAAATTAGGGCAGCACAACACGGCCTTATAGAGGACGCTCGTCACATAGATAGGTACACGTGATTCAGAAATAACAATAACCATCGTCTTCGTAAACAAGAGGAAACAAATAAGAATCTTCAAGACGCTGATTGCGTCACACTTGGGAAGACGTTGATACTCTAATGACACATATGTTTTGTTCAGATTAACTTCGCAACTTTCACAGTTGATGTTTTGATGCTATACTCTCATAAGTTGGTTATTCTCACGTTTGTTGGTTTTATTATTCGGGAAAGCAATTTTGGAGGAATCAAGTGTTGTGGTTAATTTATTAGACCTTGTTGCATTCAGCGCTGGTCAATTCTTAGAAAACCTTTTATTTTCAGTAAAATAGTTGAGAGTTCGACGTCAGTGCTAAGCAGCAAGTTGTTATATTGACACTGTCATATGATTTCTTCTATAGCATTATGTTATGGTATACTCTACTTCTTCTTCAGCCTATAGAGGATCACTGCTGGATAAAAACCTCCCCCAAGGCTATCCACGATGACTGGCCTTGTGCTACCGATGGATGCCATCGGCTTCCCGCGACCTTCACCAGGTCATCGGTCCTCGGTCAATTTTAGCGACTCGAAGAGCTATGTCGGTGACTTTGGTTCTCCTGCGGACCTCCTCATTTCTGATTCGATCACGCAGAGAAACTCCGAGCATAGCTCTTTCCATCGCCCTTTGTGTGAATCTGAACCTTCGTATGAGGTCTATTGTATACTCATAATATACTCATTACAACAGAATTCTCAATTTTTCACATCAATTTAAAACTGACTGATTTTATACCGTTGGTTCATTCTTAAAAAAATCTCACTGTGATAACTTAGCAGAAATTTTACATCGACTAATCTCGATTCAAACTTAGTTTAAAATCGCTCTTCATGACTGAGTCACATTCAGGAGTTATCTAGGACCGTAACTCCTTTACAAATATTAAGCTTTAACACGAAAACATTCCCTTGCAAAGCTACAGCTAAAAAGAATCTTATTAGGTCAACATTTAATTAGGTTCGCTTTGAATGATGACACTTTTCATATAGAAAGCTTGCGTGTTAACTGTAAACATTAAATAAACCTACATAAAATAAAAGCAAATAATATACGCGGCACACCCTCTATTATTATTGTTAGCATACACAGTGCTACAAAAAATACGGTTCATTTATGTCCGGTATCTGTCAGCTATGTAGATAGGTACAAACAAAAGCGTATCGTATTTTTCCCTCACATTTTCTGTTGCCTTTGCTTTGGTCACGTTCATACAAATATGGTTATACACGTCCTCCATTTGGGAGTACTACACTCCGAACCTTTCTGAAGATCGGCAATATGGTCAGTTTAGGTTTAGAACATCCCGGTGTTTTCATTCACTTTTACCGTACATATACTTTTTATAAGTTTCCTTTTACTCATTACTACAGTAATGAGTACAACACCTATCAAATTCAAATTTACGTTCTTCCTACCTCCATGAGAAGGCGTGACTATTTTATCTAAATTTATTTTCTGTTATATTCGTGCGTAAAAGCTGCAGTAAGTATGTATGATAACAATATTTCAGTGGTAACATGAATGGAAATAAAAGCTAAATATTCTAAATTATTTTTCACAATTTTAAAAATATGGCGGAGGTAATATCTTAGTCACATTTTAAGAAAATTGTTTTCATTATTTAATGAATATTGACGGCCTAAGCCCAGGTCTGTACCCCACAGGGAGTGCCCTTAGCGTATAGCTTAGTTTGCAAGTTTTATAACTTTACTAGAGGCCCTAATTCATTAAGTTATCGACAGGATAGGCCAGTTTAGTATCCAGTAATGGCAAGGTAACAGGGTGTAATGACTATATAAAAAGTTTTGTTTTCTATTTCATTTTTTGTATCGTGATGGTGTCGATGTCCACAATTCTGCTAATGTCAGATGTGTTACAAAAAAACGCGCGGAGACGAAAAAAATAACTGAAACTATAATTATTTTTTTTTTTCTTTATAACACTGAATTTAATTTGAAACTTGTCGACGAGAGAAAATTTTAGTAAATAAAACTGTCTGAACAGTTGCCAATAGATGAAACGTGTCAAAATGTTGATCCAAATTGATTGCCAAAAGAAAAACCCAATAAAGTAAAACACTGTAAATGGAATAATACTGTAACAGTAGGTACTTGCGAGATAGACGACAGTACCCAATACATCGTTAATGTATTGATATCGTTTATTTAGGTAGGACACGTAAAGTAAATTTCTTAGGTGTGAAAAGTGTAATGTATTATTTGGGCAGAATTTATTAGGTACTAAAAGGAGTATTTCTTTCATTCCCTCCAAGCAATGTTTTGTTTTAAGATGTTCTTTACTATACAATAAATATATACTAAACCTTTTTGTATTTTTAACCGAATTCAGAGTTTTTACCTTTGTACATTTTTATAAAAAAAAGACAAATAACTAATTTCTGCTGCTGACCCTCTTCATCAACATCATCGTCATCATAATTTCAATTGAAAGACGTCCAAGGATCTCCACGATGACCAGTCCTGCGCCTCCCTCATGCAGCGGATGCTCTTACGAGGTCTTAAACTAATCTATACTAATATATAAAGCTGAAGAGTTTGTTTGTTTGTTTGTGCGCGCTAATCTCGGGAACTACGGGTCCGATTTGAAAAATTCTTTCTGCGTTGGATAGCCCATTAATCCAGGACGGCTTTAGACTATATAACATCACGCTGCGACCAATAGGAGCGGAGCATAACTAAACCACGCGAACGAAGTCGCTGGCGGACGCTAGTGAAATATATTTATAGGTAAGCTACAAATACAATATGTAAAGAAAATCCCGTCCGGCCCATAAGGTTAATAAAGTTTAGGTAAACACACGACCAAATAAAATATGAAATTTTACATAATCATCATAGTAACAATACTAATAAATTTTGAAATAATCTTTTTTTCCGCGAATCAATTCCAGCTTCCCCAAAATTTGGTTTTTTTAACCATTTTTACGGTATTATCATGAGTGATGCGATGGCGTGCCGCGTGCTCTGCCCCCCGTCGCTCGCGCGTTTATTTACATGTAAGTTACCTCTTTTTGCGAAATAATAATTTTTTTAGGGGGTATTTTTTTAAGTTTAGTCCGGCATTGTAGGCATTAGTAGAATTAGTTATCGATACCTAATAATACCTTCACGGATCGGACAGGGTTTTCTTTACATATAAATTGTATGATACAAATTTACAAATGTTGGCCATCAGCACCATAATTACATAACACACTAAACAGCAACTTAATCTAAACAATTTTGAAGGACTAAACCATTGCTCCTTAGGTGAGAAAAATTTGTACATCCAACAACGTAAATAACGCAATGAATCTTGTCGAACTGTCAAAATGTAAACCATTGCTACTGATAGTGTGTTGAGCACATAGCCCGCTGAGTAAATAAACGTGACACCTAAATGCAACTGCGTTTACATTCCAAATGGCCTTGCTAATAATTATGACGGACATGCTACTTCAACGTCAAAGGAAGTCTGATTAGCACCGGCAGCTAAGTGCCAAGGGCATTAACAGCTTAAAGATCCAACCTCAATTGCTATGCAGACGCGGCAACGACGTGTGACAGCGCTATCTGAAATCATTAGGGGACGTAATTGGTCCACCGTACGTTACACTAAAGATCGTCAGTCCGTTTATAGTTATTTACTTTTGACATCAGCAATGTAACTGCAACCTTATTGTAACGCAGTTTAGATTGACAATAATTTTGATAGATCCTTTAGAGGCAGCAACCCAACAGCAACTTTATTTAAACGGGAATAAAGGTTACTTTGAGGTTGATAGTGATGCGAAATCAGAAGTAAAATAACTACGAGAGAACTTACAGCGTATCTTCTTCTTCATCTTCTTCTCAGTCTATAGAGGTCCACTGCTAAACAAAGGCCTCCCCCAAGGCTTTCATTCCATTGGGGGTTATAATGAAATAAAAGCGTATAATGTAACCTAATCTCTTGGTGTGTCAAAATATAGAGAGTCTGGCTGATTCTTTTTTTTCCCCCAGACTCCAAAGCTGAAAAAAAGCTTCCGATGAGGCTGGGATTAACGCTGAGATGATGAAACTATATACATATATTATTATGGTAAGCAAAGCCAAAAAAAAGCTGCTATCAAGTAATCTGCCAATGTCCAAAGTCATCTTGAAAGCAAGAACGCCTTTTTATAAATAAAAAAAAAATAAGCTAGAATAATGCTTTGCAAATTAACTATCAATTGTCCGTAGGTGAAAATGCAAATCATAGCTGTCATTCTTTGACAGTTGTGTGAAACGTCAACTACTCGGCAAATTTTCGTAATAAGACCATTCAATAAACAAATGATTTTCAGAGAGTGCATTGCAATTAATAGGAACACATTATTCGTCCAAACATTTTCTCCTACAAAGTAGACTGATGAAGTGATGACCTTGTGAAGGTTCTAAGATTCTGCTGAATGCGGAAAGTAGGCAGTACGGCGGGGGCGGTGCTTGGGTGCCTTTGTCCAGCAGTGGACATTCTTCGGTTGAAATGATGACGGTGATGTATCGTTCAAATACTATGTTTAGTTTACTCTCTTAAAAAGAATGTGGTGCTGTTTGCATTATTTAAATACTAGCTTTCCGCCCGCGGCTTCGCCCGCGTAAATTTCGGTTATATCGCGCTTTTTAGATTTCCCTCGGGAACATCAAATTTTTCCGGGATAAAAGGTAGCCTATGTCCTTTCTCAGGGTCTAAAGATTGTGTGCTTTCCGCCCGCGTCTTCGCCCGCGTGGAGTTCGGTTATATCGCGCTTTTAGATTTCCCTCGGGAATATCAATTTTTCCGGGATAAAAGGTAGCCTATGTTTTTTCTCAGGGTCCAAAGAATGTCTGTGCCAAATTTCATCAAAATCGGTTGAGAGGTTTAGGCGGGAAAGCGTAACAGACAGACAGACAGACAGACAGACAGACAGACAGACAGAGTTACTTTCGCATTTATAATATTAGTATGGATTATCAACTAACTAGCTCCTGCCTATAACTTCGTCCGCGTGAAATTATGTTATGATTCCGTACCACCAGCACCCTAATTGCGCCACCACTATAGGGATGTATCCAAGGTATGAAAATCAAAAAATAATTAGTCCGTCTTATAGATAATAAAAAAAAATTAGACCCGTATTTTTTATTTTGTCGAAATTACCAAAAACTACTGAGATATAGCGTATCAAAGTTACGGAGTTGGGGCTAATTACATCACGCCGTGTTATATTTTGCACCACGGCGTGACGTCATGCGACATTTCAAATCAATATATCTTCCTAAGTATTTAAATGAAAGAAAAAATAAAAAATACGTGATCAATATTTTTTATAAATCTATCTGATGGACATTAAATTATTTTTTAGGATGCAAGCCAATTGCTGTCAGTTGGAATAATTTCGAAGCATATTGCTAATCCATTGCTCCATGTGTTCGAAAATATCTCTGCTTAACAACGTAACTAACGCGATGAAGTCAAAACAAAAACCCATTGCTACTGATAGTTTGTTACGCATGAATATGAAAATTTGCACTGGTCTGGTCGTGCCTCGGAAAGCACGTTAAGCCGTTGGTCCCGGTTGCCATACGAACATCTAGTGGCAGTCGTTACGGGTTGTTGGAGCCCTCAGAAAGTCCAACAATTGGTCTAACTGCAATGCTTCGATGTCGCCTTCGGGTTGTGGAGGTCAGACGGCAGTCGCTTCACGGAAAATGTCGAAGTTTAGCCATATCAGCAGTTGGACTGGTAAAAGCGGACCCCAGACTCCAAAAGCTGAAAAAGGCTTCGGATGCGACTGGGATTAACGCTGGGATGATGATGAGTGTGTTACGCAATTATCGTACTGGTCCTGATTTCTTAATGTTCTTTCTGACCTTAAATGATTTCCTCGACTCCTAGGAGTCTTAGTGTATATAGACTATATGTTTAAATCTACGTCATCCAATGCCATCTCCATTCAATCATCAGACGTCCCGTCTTATGGCGAGAACCCACCATTTTCTTTTTATGTATGGAAAATCATCAAATGACCTCTCCCGCTCTAGGCGGAGCGGAAGGGCGTGTCAGACTTTTACTCACTAATAACTACCTGCGTTCCTTTACTTGCGTATGCATCAAGGCCACGGTATTTCTTTTAACCAACCCGCAACCCTGACCCAGGCGTCGGTCTTCGTGAACCCCGTCACGATGTGCTGACATCTCTTTGAGGCACGCGTGAGACACAACGCGCCGTCGATCCGGGCCTGGTCCTTATCGGGTGGTGAGCTGCCCACTGCTCACCACCCGCAGGCCCGCGATTATGTTGGGCGGGAGCTCAATGTTATCTACCAACCAGGGCATCTCCTGCGGCGGCTAGAGGCCTGAGGGCGCTAAGATTTCCGCTCCCTCACGCGCCCCGCCTCCTTCTTTGTCAGCATCACTTTGCAGAAGGAGGTGATGGTCTGCCATGCAGTCTCGCTCCGGTCCATGACTTGGACCAGAGTAGGAGGTGAAAGATCGCCCCTGATCGCCGCCACGATGACACGGCGGCGCTCCGTCAAAGCCACGCAGAGCTCCACCGTATACTCCACCGTGTCGTCAGGACGAGCCCCACAGTCATGACATCCTGACGTTTCCTCCTGCCTCATCCGGAATAGGAACCTCCCGAAACAGCTGTGTCCGGTGAGGACCTGTGTCAGGCAGAAGGTGAGGATATCGTGGCGCACTCTAGCCACTCCTCAAAGGGGGGCTTACCGCCGCTATTATGGCGTGCCCAGGGAGTATCCACCGTTACGTTGTACCACTACGATCCAAATGAATAGGCTCTTAAAAAACTAGTTCTCTTTACCATCAAAGATTGCATCACTGCTTACCATCAGGCGGGATCGCGGCCAAGGACTAGTTTAAAATGTTACAAATAAAAATACAAAATTGAATCAACAAAAAACTCGCATCGTCGCAACTATACCTAAATGTAAACAGAAGTTTTCAACTGTGTTCAGATTTCAACAACTTGCAACTATGTAATTTTTATTGTTGTAAAGCAACAATAAAAGTAAAAAATCTTATAGTTCCTAATAAAATACAGGCAATTAAATCGCATCGTGAAATCAGGCTTTACGGGCAATTTTAAGAACGATAGTGTTGTTTTTATGCCCTACGTATAATGGCGTCGTTTGGAGATTACATGCATTCAGTTATTTAATCGAGTCTCGAGATCTCGATATATCGACATTGCCGGTAGATTACGTTCCATATGACAGGTAGCGCCTCTATCGCAGATCTTAGGTACTTCTGTGTTTTAGAATCTATTTTTATCGCGAGGCTTTCGACAAAGAATTTTTCCTGTAGAGTTTCAGGTTATTTTAAATGTAAATATCCGTTTATGTTAAGAAGGATCAATCAAGTCCTGAAAATCAAGACCTGTTTTTGTCTTCTTTTTTTCTAAACTCAAACAACCAACTAACTTAAATATTTCATTAATGCAAATCGCACCTGTATTTTTCTACAATTATATGAACAGCCCCGTGATCGGCGAACACATTTTTGTCAAATGATTGCGACTAGTTGGGATCGTTTGGACTGAACGGACCAATGGGCGGTCCCAACCATTCCAACTGATCCCAACTAGTCGCAATCATTTGACAAAAATGTGTTCGTCGATTAGGGGGCTGATTATAGCATGCAAATTGGCAGTGTGTGTCAATTTGATAAATATTAATCTCCCTGACTGGAACTGCATAATTATGAATTTGTGACCGTGCGCCTCTGCCTAATCCTTTGGACAAAACAGTCGTGATGTTATGTTATTATTGATTTAACATGGATTATCTATGTATGCACAATGGCGAGCTTAACCCTGAATTTAGAAATTGGACAGATTTAAGTACGCAAGCGAGTGCAAAATCATTCTGAGATCAAGTAAAGTCTTGCCGCCAAGCGATTCGTCGTGTTCCAGCATGGTGTCTGGTGAAGCTGTACGGAGGACGGGTCTGAGCAGTTGTGTTGCGATGTGTGCCGGATACAATGCGCCAAATGTTGTTGTGGAGGGAGTTTGGTTGTGGAGGGTCTCCAGGTCAATCTCCCTGTGTGTTAATCATTAAATTACCTCACTCTACTGCCGTCTTCCTTCCTATTCACCCAGTTTTTTGAGTGAATGGGCTTACTAAACTAGCGCGCTTTACCATCAACGATTGCATCACTGCTTACCATCCGGCGGGATTGCGATCAAGCACTTGTTTATAATTATTAAAAAAAAAGATTGATATTTTTAGAGGAATCTCTTTAAAAGTTATTTATTTTTTTTATATCACAATGTACTAATTTTTTAAATTAAGTTAAATACGGTCTCCAAAACACGAAGCACGGGAGTAGAGTAGCCATCCTGTTGGTATTCTATATGATGCATTTTTGAGAGTGTGTGCGTGAATTGCAATACTTAATCCCGCCATCTCCGTTTCATCATCGGACGACCCGTCGCACGGCGAGTACCCGAGTATCCATTTCTCCTTTTACGTTTTGGATACTGTGTACATCGAAGGACTGGAACAATTTGCCTGCGGTGGTCTTTGCGTCTCATTATAATTAAAGTGTCTCCAAAGCGACAGTGAATCGGCTCATAATAAATTAGCGCCCTTTACCATCAACGATTGCATCACTGCTTACTATCAGGAGAATCTCGGTCAAGTACTAGTTTAATAAATATATAGGTATACTAGCCGACCCGGCGAACTTCGTTCCGCCTTAAAGGCAATATCACATGACTACTTTCTAAATTAGGATAATTTTAAATAAATAAATATTATTATTCAATGATTCTTTATTTGGGAGCACAATCCTGGCGGTTCTCCGGAAATCTTTAATGTGCTACAATACTCGGAAACAACATCCATTGGCCCAATGCGAACGTCATTGCGCTATATTATATGCGTATAGAAACGCTGCCCGATTCAAATCAGTATTTGATGAATTCCTTCTTGTGCTTCGTAAATTATTACCTAGCGCTTGATCTATGAGGTTTGCTCGACGATTTCGCATTGCCAACTGAGCCGTTTCATGGGCTCCTCCCTTTGCTCTGGTGCGTGAGAAGCACGAAGTCGAGCCATACTAAGGCTGCGCTCTTCAAGTGCAATTTCTTGCTCTTCTTCAGTTCTTTTTTTTTTTTGTTTTGGATGGGAAATCATCAAATGACCTCTCCCGCTCTGGGCGGAGCGGAAGGGCGTGTCAGACTTTTACCTAGACTAAAACCCACCCGTGTTCCTTCACTTGCCTGTGCAACGGCCAGTGCCATGGTTTCTTTTTTAACCAACCCGCAATCCTGTGGACCAGTCCTCGTGGACCCCGTCAAGGTGTGCTGACATCTCTTTGAGGCGCGTGTGAAACACAACGCGCCGTCAACTCGGGCCTGGTTCTTACCAGGAGGCGAGCTGCCTATCGCTCGCCGCCCGCAAGCCCGCGCCTACGGTGGTCGGGAATCCGATGTTGCCACCCGACCAAGGCGCTTCCTGCGGCGGTTTGAGGCGTGAGAGTAGTGAGATTTCCGCTCCCTCACGCGCTACGCCTCCTCCTTTGCCAGCATCACTACTTCACAGAAGGAGGTGAAAGCTTGCCATCATGCACTCTTGCTCCGGACTATGCCCCGGACCAGGGTCGGACGCGAGAGATCGCCGCCGATCGCCGCCACGAGGACACGGCTGTGCTCTACCCAAGCCAGGCAGACCTCCACCATATGCTCCACCGTGTCCTCAGGGCGATGCACACAGTGGTCACCCTGGCGTTTCCTCCCGCCTTATACGGAACAGGAACCTCCCGAAACAGCCGTGTCCGGTGAGGACCTACGTCAGTCGGAAGGTGAGGACGCCGTGGCGCCTCTCTAGCTACTCCTCAAAGAGAGGACTTACCGCCGCTATTGTGGCGTGCTCTGTGCTGGATTGCGACAATCACACTTTCCATGTCGCCATGAGATCCCGCCGGAGCTCTGTCCGCTGTACTGCGATTTTATGGATTGGATATGGACACAATTTAATGGATGTTATTATACATATAAACGTTTATTTTTAATTACTCTATCTATTAAAAGAAACCTCATCAAAATCTGTTTCGTAGTTTTAAAGATTTAATCATACAAAGTGACATAGGGAAAGAGAAAGTAACTTTGTTTTATAGTATGTAGTGAAGTGGTAAATAGCACAGCAATACAATATTAGAAATTTTGAAGTTGAAGTTTGCTTTGGGGATTCTATTAAAAAAATTAAATCGGCAGAGAGTATTTATATTCCTTGCTTTAAATGAATTCATCAACATTCAACCGGTAAGATTTTTTTTAATATGCTGAGTAGTGCAGCAGTGTGTTTGTACCATTTTAACAAATGAACCGCTAACTTATATTTTGACTGAGTTGTTTTGTTATTCCATGTCACGTCACACGGGAACGACGGGAACAACGGGAACGGGATAAAAAGTATCCTATGTGATATGTCCTTATCTAACTCCCTACCAATTTTGAGCCATAGTGGTTAAGCGGTTCTTGAGTTATAAATAGAGTAACTAACACGACTTTCATTTATATACATAGACTTCATTCAAATCGGACCAGCCCTTTAGGAGGAATTCAGTGACGTACACAGGTACAGCAGATTTAGGAATATACCCATGGAAAGCATTGTCATCTACATTTGTAACAAAGATATAATGCCTCTCTCTACCCCTAGAGCTCTTGTTTCAGTCTCTTAAAGTTAAATAAAAAATCTTAAATATTTATTTATTGCTATTTATTTTTTTCTCTTTTAGTTCATAAGTAGGTACAATTATAGTTAAATAAAAAAAAATTAAAATATTTTTTTATTTTTTCCCCTTTTAGTTCTTATGTACAATTTTCTTTTTAAGTAGGTAACTACAAAAATTAAAAAAAAACTATAAATTTGTCTAAAACAAAAAAAAAAACTTGTGATTGCCCGGGTTTGAACCGAGGAACACCAGCCATCGCGAGTAGACCATACCACTATCACCTACGCCACAGCCGCTATGTCAAGCCGCGCGAAATTGGCGCCCATATTATGCGTGAAATATTGCGAAAGAGAAAACTCGCAAATATGCGCTTCCCCAGATATATAACTGAGCTAGATCAATTTCTCGTCCCCGAAAACCCCCACATATTAAATTTCAGCAAAATCGTTAGGGCCGTTTCCGAGATCATGTGCTTCTTCAAGCGATCAGCGCCATCTGCCGGGCTGATTTGTGAATCTAAACCATCCAGGTCGCCACTCAAACGCATACAGAAAAATTCATTAAAATTGGTCAAGCCGTTTAGGAGGAGTTCAATGACATACACACGTACAGCAGAATTATATATATAAAGATATAAAATAAACGTTAAGTTTGTCACTTTTTCTATGCAAAAGCTTTTATATTTTATAGTTAAAAGATCTGTAAATTGATTCGGCATGTAATTTCAAACACTGTCTTCAATTAAAAAAAACTGAAAATCCATCTATCAATCTTTACTTAATAAAGAAACACTAGATAGAAAAAGCTTAAAAACTATAAAATACTGAGTAACAATATCTCAAAATAAAATCTAAAGGTGTACTATAACCGTCCTGGGTTGAGAAATGAAAATTCTAGAAACTTCAAATAACAAACTTAAACATTAAGCCTAAGCGAAGTTTGTGAACCCACTCAGAACTTCAACACTCTCTGAATCATAATTAA
Organism: Sesamia nonagrioides; assembly: GCA_017933935.1. Classification (NCBI taxonomy): domain Eukaryota; kingdom Metazoa; phylum Arthropoda; class Insecta; order Lepidoptera; family Noctuidae; genus Sesamia; species Sesamia nonagrioides. Next base: position 1,451,892 of record JADWQK010000461.1, read on the forward strand.
CAATGAAAGATGCTCCTTTACATGTGATTAATTTTCGCAACTTTATATTTAAAAGTTTTGATAAAAATTTAATATTTGAAGTCTCTAATGATGCTCAAGAAGAGAGTTATATATTAGTTTAATAATTGATGCCGTATCTAACGGGTTTCTTTAAGAACTTAAATGTTAAGGATCTTATGATAAGCACAGCCTGAACTCCTGTTCAGGCTGTGCTTATCATAAGATACGAACGTGAGCAATTACGTAATCTGAAGACCGTCGAGATGAACCGAGAATCGAGATGAATAGCGTACAATAGGAGGGGCTTATGTGTGCATAAGCCTAAGGGAAATATGGTGTGATTTTTTTGCATTTATATTTTTAGATTTATACTTTCTCAAACTAAATACTAAAAATATAAATGCAAAAAAATCACACCATATTTCCCTTACGTTTTTTTTTGTTGCATTTTCTCAGCGGATATCTGAAATGTTGTAGTTTAGCTTTTTCTGCTTTTTTCCAGTAAGTTCATGCAAGTTTTCATAAATGTTGTCTCATTCTTTACAAGAATTCCATCATTTCTGTCATCATGACTTTTAATGTTATTACATGAAGCAAGATGAAGATTATTGTGAGTTAAACCTGCATTTTGGACCACATTTGCTTCGTCTTGCATTGCACGTACGACACGTCTTCAAAAGTTACATTACCTGTTCACTTTGAGTGAACCTCGAGAAGACAAGATGCATTTTAATGCTACTAAAATTCACTATGATCGTGAACAGTAATAGTTCAGAAAAGAAAATTAATGTGAATTTTTGTTTTTTTTTCAAAATATTCTGTAAATTGGACACTAACTCAGAAAGTCTTGTTCACAAACTAAACATTCAGTGCAAATTTTGTTAAGCCGTTAATTAAGTTAATTTATTTATTATTTAAGCCGCCGGCCTAAGTTACCACCCACCAGACAAAGTCTTGCCGCCAAGCGATTCGTCGTGTTCCGGCATGATGTCTGGTGAAGCCGTACGGAGGACGGGTCTGAGCAGTTGTGTTGCGATGTGTACCGGGTACGATGTGCCTAATGTTGTTGTGTCGGGAGTTTGGTCGTGGAGGGTCTCCAGATCATTCTCTGGCGCAGCATCGTTGGTCGTGTTGTTGGGTTAAACATTGCATCACCTCGCTCAACTGCCGTCTTCCTTCCTATTCACTCAGTTTTTATGAGTGAATAGGCTTAATAAGCTAGTGCGTTTTACCATCAACGATTGCATCACCGCTTACCATCAGGCGGGATTGCAGTCAAGCACTAGTTTATAACTAATTAAAAAAAAATGTTTGTACTAATATGAAAAGGATAGAAGGTAAATTTAAGCGCAGTCTTGTCATATTAAAATAATCCATTGAAAGTTTAGAGATGATTAAAAACATAGCGTATATAATATGTTATTTTACGACAAGCGAAATTTGATAGCACTAAACTAAGTTTTGTCCTTTTCTTAATGCACTGAACTTAAATTCAGCGCCCCTGTCTGTTTTAGAGTCCAGGCATAATCATGGTCTGGCAATAAAAGGTCTGAAATTGCCTTTTGGGAAAATACCCCAATTCTGTATCATTCCTCGCGAAATCGCGCTGACTACGTAAATATATAGTGTAGGAATCGAATGGTCAACATTTATTTTGACTGTTAAAACCACACCAGAGAATGTGTTAATATCAGATGTCATGAATGACTGAGGAATTTCTGAGGAATGTCCTACTTTATTTGTTTTAAATTCAATTTCATAATTGTTAACTATGTTATGTATTGTTTAATCATCTGTATTGTTTTATTATTTTTAATAGTGTATGTGTATATTTGATATTAGTCTGTTCGCATGCTTTAAAATTATACTTTCCAGTTACACAGGGAAACCTATAATTGGCCATAATATTATAATGTAATACTCATACTTGTAAAATATATTATGTATCGCTGTTGGTTACCTAAATAAATAAATTTACTTTGTTTCGAAGTAAGGAATCTTTAAGTGGCCATAGTGTTTAGGTCCTTAAAGAACTCAAAGACTAGACATAACTAATACCGAAGAAAGCAGAGTCATGTCTAATTAAGTACCGTGTACTTTTTCTAGAACTTTGTTAGAAATCAACAGATGAATTTATTGCGTGACATAGGTAGGGTATAATTGAGTTCATTTGCTAATACCACAGGCACGACATGGGCGGGGCTTTAACACGTGCAGTTTGTGGGTGAGCAACTTGCAGAGGTGCGCGGTGGCGATCTGCGAGTACAGTACAAAAATGTTTTAGGGATGCTAATGGGGCTAGCGTAGTTTTGCAGCGGCTCCGATATGTTTACTGGGGTTAGGTTTGGACAAAATTATACGCAAGCGATGCACCTCCATTCTAACAAGCATGTGTGCTAGTTTCAACAGCATCTTGTGCACATTGGCAGATGGATGAGACTCTCCGATGCTTGAGCGCTAGATACTACTGGATGGAGTCAAATAAACAGTTTTACTGGAGTCGCATTTTCCGAAAAGTTAAGAAAGAAAGGAAGATGAAGAAGAAATTGATGAAATATGATTAAATAAACGTAGGTTTCTTATTAAATTGTCCCAATAGAAACAAAACTAAAGACCCTGGTAAGTCTAGTAGTCGAAATGGCAATTGTGGGAGATTGCAAGTTTAAGAGCGATTTTAACTTAGCTTTATCTTAGCCTTTCTTAGCTTAGTTAATTGAAGGCAATACCGAAGTAAGCAATAGACCTGCCCTTAAGATATCTAAGGAACGGATACCCCAAATCTAAGAAAAAAAAAGAAAAACCTTTACGGAGAACTATTCAAAACTACTTTTGGTTGGTCCTTTGGGAAATTAAACCCTATGCCCTTTTGACGATGTCTATCTTAACATACATCTGTTTGTCTATTAAATTCTGTCCATTAAGTGTAATATGTTCTGGTTCTCAAAGAACGTAAAACTCTATGTAATATATTGCTCAATTTATATATATCTTTATATATATAATTCTGCTGTACGTGTGTATGTCATTGAACTCCTCCTAAACGGCTTGACCGATTTTAATGAATTTTTCTGTATGCGTTTGAGTGGCGACCTGGATGGTTTAGATTCACAAATCAGCCCGGCAGATGGCGCTGATCGCTTGAAGAAGCATGTGATCTCGGAAACGGCCCTAACGATTTCGCTGAAATTTAATATGTGGGGGTTTTCGGGGACGAGAAATTGATCTAGCTCAGTTTTATGTCTGGGGAAGCGCATATTTTCGAGTTTTCTCTTTCGCAATATTTCACGCATAATATGGGCGCTAATTTCGCACGGCTTGACATAGCGGCTGTGGCGTAGGCGATAGTGGTATGGTCTACTCGCGATGGCTGGTGTTCCTCGGTTCAAACCCGGGCAATCACAAGTTTTTTTTTTGTTTTAGACAAGTTTATAGTTTTTTTTTTAATTTTTGTAGTTACTTAAAAAGAAAATTGTACATAAGAACTAAAAGGGGAAAAAATAAAAAAATATTTTCATTTTTTTTTTATTTAACTAAAATTGTACTTATGAACTAAAAGAGAAAAAAATAAATAGAAATAAATAAATATTTAAGATTTTTTATTTAACTTTAAGAGACTGAAACAAGAGCTCTAGGGGTAGAGAGAGGTATAATATCTTTGTTACAAATGTAGATGACAATGCTTTCCATGAGTACTCGTATATCCCTAAATCTGCTGTACCTGTGTACGTCACTGAATTCCTCCTAAAGGGCTGGTCCGATTTGAATGAAGTCTATGTATATAAATGAAAGTCGTGTTAGTTACTCTATTTATAACTCAAGAACCGCTTAACCAGTACTGCTCAAAATTGGTAGGGAGATAGATAAGAACTGGGAGAAGGACATATCACATAGGATACTTTTTATCCCGTTCCCGTTGTTCCCGTCGTTCCCGTGTGACGTGACATGGAATAACAAAACAACTCAGTCAAATTATAAGTTAGCGGTTCATTTGTTAAAAATGGTACAAACACACTGCTGCACTACTCAGCATATTAAAAAAAAATCTTACCGATTGAATGTTGATGCATTCATTTAAAGCAAAGAATATAAATACTCTCTGCCGGTTTATTTTTTTTAATAAAAGCCCCAAAGCAAACTTCAACTTCAAAATTTCTAATATTGTATTGCTGTGCCATTTACCACTTCACTACATACTATAAAACAAAGTTACTTTCTCTTTCCCTATGTCCTTTTGTATGATCAAATCTTTAAAACTACGAAACAGATTTTGATGATGTTTCTTTTAATAGATAGAGTAATTAAAAAGAAACGTTTATATGTATAATAACATCCATTAAATTGTGTATGTTTAATGGATCCAATCCATAAAATCGCAGTACAGCGGACAGAGCTCCGGCGGGATCTCATGGCGACATGGAAAGTGTGATTGTCGCAACCCAGCACAGAGCACGCCACAATAGCGGCGGTAAGTCCTCTTTCTGAGGAGTAGCTAGAGAGGCGCCACGGCGTCCTCACCTTCCGACTGACGTAGGTCCTCACCGGACACGGCTGTTTCGGGAGGTTCCTGTTCCGTATAAGGCGGGAGGAAACGCCAGTGTGACCACTGTGTGCATCGCCCTGAGGACACGGTGAAGCATATGGTGGAGGTCTGCCCGGCTTGGGTAGAGCACAGCCGTGTCCTCGTGGCGGCGATCGGCGGCGATCTCTCGCGTCCGACCCTGGTCCGGGCCATAGTCCGGAGCAAGAGTGCATGATGGCAAGCTTTCACCTCCTTCTGTGAAGCAGTGATGCTGGCAAAGGAGGAGGCGTAGCGCGTGAGGGAGCGGAAATCCCACTACTCTCACGCCTCAAACCGCCGCAGGAAGCGCCCTGGTCGGGCTTGCGGGCTTGCGGGCGACAGGCAGCTCGCCTCCTGGTAAGAACCAGGCCCGAGTTGACAGCGCGTTGTGTTTCACACGCGCCTCAAGGAGATGTCAGCACACCTTGACGGGGTCCACGAGGACTGGTCCACAGGGTTGCGGGTTGGTTAAAAAAGAAACCATGGCACTGGCCGTTGCACAGGCAAGTGAAGGAACACGGGTGGGTTTTAGTCTAGGTAAAAGTCTGACACGCCCTTCCGCTCCGCCCAGAGCGGGAGAGGTCATTTGATGATTTCCCATACAAAACAAAAAAAAAAAAGAACTGAAGAAGAGCGAGAAATTGCACTTGAAGAGCGCAGCCTTAGTATGGCTCGACTTTGTGCTTCTCACTCACCAGAGCAAAGGGAGGCAGCCCATGAAACGGCTCAGTTGGCAATGCGAAATCGCCGAGCAAACCTCAGAGATCAAGCGCTAGATAATAATTTACGAAGCACAAGAAGAAATTAATCAAATACTGATTTGAATCGGGCAGCTTTTCTATACGCATATAATATAGGGCAATGACGTTCGCATTGGGCCAATGGATATTGTTTCCGAGTATTGTAGCACATTAAAAATTTCCGGAGAACCGCCAGGATTGTGCTCCCAAATAAAGAATCATTGAATAATAATATTTATTTATTTAAAATCATCCTAATTTAAAAAGTAGTCATGTGATATTGCCTTTAAGGCGGAACGAAGTTCGCCGGGTCAGCTAGTATATATATATATATATACTATAACATACACATTAAAGAATAACATCAAAACCAATAACAAATTCAAGTCAAACACGTCATTGTCAAATAATAAGGGAACAGATAACAGTAAATCATCATCATCTGTCGGCACATTGCCCGTAGGACCGGTTCTCGAGTGGTGACCACGCACCGGAAGTTGCAGCGTGGGTAGGCCTCCAACAAGGTGGACTGACGACCTAGTGGAGGTCGCGGGAAACCGCTGGATGCGGGAAGCGCAGGACCGGTCGTCGTGGAGATCCTTGGGGGAGGCATATGTCCAGCAGTGGACGTCTATGGGCTAAAATGATGACGCTGATGATCGTGATCTGTCGAGCCTTTTCTCAACTACATATGCCTGCTTACAGTCTAACCGATTTGAGCTTAATATTTTATTATCATTTACTAGGCAATACGATACAGATAGCGCAGTTCACGAAGACGCGCCTCACCAACTTTTGGTTGAGGGTTCACTTTGACCAAAACACTCTCTCCTGATTCTTTTTCTTCTTATTCTTCTTCAGCCTATAGAGGTCCACAAAGGCCTCCCCCAAGGCTTTCCACGATGATCGGTCTTATGCTGCCCGCATCCATCGGCTTCCCGCGACCTTCACTAGGTCATCGGTCCACCTTGTTGGGGGCCTACCTACGCTGCGTCTTCCGGTACGTGGTCGCCACTCCAGAACCTTACTGCCCTGCTCTCCTAATTAGTCTTTTTGTTGTAGTGTGCGTATGCACTCATAGGTAATTTGTGTTTACCAATGACACTCAAACATTGACAAAAGCTTGCACACATAATTATGTATATTATCAACAGGTAGGAGAAATAGTGCTATAGCCGTTGGTAAGGCTGTAAGTTGGTAGTTCGGGCTTCTGACTACCCGTAATAACTGTCAATGATCTACGAATGACAGCCATGACAACAGTAAATGTAAATTAAATTTGAAAAACAATAAAATTTCAATAATATCTCAAACGATTCTAATTTTGCTCCGTTAATATATTACTATGTGAAAAGGGCTTCCCGTTTTTTGGCTTGCAGATAATATTTAACTTTTGATAAAACCTAGGTAATACGGACTGTATTCCAATTCTCGTAATTTAAAACTTTCAATTATATATCGCAGTCTCATTTCAGCGACCAACAAATGTCGAAAACTTTTCAATAGATAGGGAAATTAGAAGTATTTTTAACAGACTGAGCATCAGTTCAGACTGTGAACCATCTTCCTCTCTGTGAATAATCTTCCCACTGTTGGGACACAGGCCTCCTCTCGTTGAGAGGGAGCGGGATGTAATCCACAGTGTGTAGATATCACATGCCTCCGAAGTTTTTGGCTGTAGGACATGCCAGTTTCCTCACGATTTCTTCCTTCACCGTCTTGAGAGCAGTGGTGATTATATAATACTAGCTTTCCGCCCGCGGCTTCGCCCGCGTAGAGTTCGGTTATATCGCGCTTTTTGGATTTCCCTCGGGAATATCATTTTTTTCCGGGATAAAAGGTAGTCTAAACCTTCCTTAAGAATCACTCTATCTATTAAAAAAAAACCGCGTCAAAATCCGTTGCGTAGTTTTAAAGATCTAAGCATACATACGGACATACAGCGACAGCGACTTTGTTTTATACTATGTATTGATACGCAAAATAAAGCGCCTGATGGGGTTCAAACCCACGACCTTATAAGTCGCGGCAGTTACCAGTGACTGTGATTGTTCTAATAATTATGAAAATTACCCCTCCAACTCCACGACAAAGCACGTAATTCGCGAACGGGTCGGATCAATTGTCGTTTGATCCACCCCAGTTTCTCAAGGAAGGCCAGCAACGAATTGATGTTACTGATTACCTCACGTTCCTACTTGAGATGGTCCAAACTGTCTGGTAGTCACTATAAACAGAACAAAGTACATACTTCAGAAACCTAGGTACCCTTACCTAGGTTACTGAAGTACTTTACCCTCTTTTTAGCGACTACCAGACTGGTTTAGTTGCACATATGCCGCTGTTTAGTCATCCTTCATAAAGGTCTTGCACAGTGAACTGTCTGTAGCTCCCGTGACAAAGAGGTGTTTATTTGACCCAGCCAGGTAAAGCCACAGCAATTGTGCGCAGTTTTAATTAGTTTAGACGGAGAACTTGCTTCGTAAGTCGACCATCTATTGTGAAAAGTGCATTCGCCTAGTTCCGTCCACAGTCTGTCATGCTGATCTAACCTAAGCCTTAGTGCTTGGCCAGACAGCAAACGCGGGCGCGGGGCGGGCGCGGTGGGTCGTACTCAAACATATGAAACTTAATACAAGCGTCCATAATGAGCGAGAAGCGCGGGCGACTTAACGCGAGAAGCACGCGTGCAACTCAAACCATAGTTCGTTCATTAAAGTATCCGCAGTGAGTGCGCGGGCAACCGCGCGGTGAGTGGGGATCTCAAACCATTCCGTACTGACCGCGCGCGTCGACACCACGCTTGACTGCGGACAGACAAATCGCACGCGTCACCGCTCCCGCGCCGCGCCCCGCGCCGCGTTTTCAGTCTGGCCAAGCACTAAAACCATTAATAGACGGAATCAAAAAGATATCTGTATAAATTCCTAGAATCGAGGTGACTTCTTGAAGAAGCTTTTCTAGTAAAACAGCTCGGCAAAGGTCTGCATGAATAGTTTCCAGCTATTACACGAAGACGCAGTAGTAGTGCCGCAGTAGAAAGCGGTGCGACTTTGTTCACGAGTTGTAAATCGTACATGCTCTCAAAACACATACATGTCATGTCCTAGTAAAAATACATCGAAGACATGAGACATCTACTATCAAAAATAGAAAAGTCCTGTGCAGCAAAGCAGTAAGAACATTAAAGACTTATTACGCATTACTTTATTATTACAAAAAAGTAACTCTATTAGCGTTAAGTATGTCCCGAAAAAGGCTCCTAAAAGTCATTTCCCTGTAATCAGTACATTGCTCAATGTTTGGATATCCTTATCTACACAAGTGCGAGGCAAACTGGAATCACTACACCCTGTAATTGTGTTACTTAATCAAAGCTAGGAGGATGTTCTTTTTTTACCCACTTTTGGCGTTCACCGAATTAGGTATTTATATAATCCTGAAGTAGATCTGTCAGTTCCGAGATATCTTAATTCCCTAGATACTTATTTTGTAGTAGGTTTTGGTTTTTTGCCATTGCCAGTTTAATAATAGTATTTATTTAATTACTCAAATCATACAAATAACCTTACAGGCTAGACCTAATGCGATGTTGTATCACACTTAACATGCAGATTATTACACAGTTTTTACTACAACAAATTATGTATTGAGGTAGCTGTTCTAGTGAACTCACGTAAAGCGCAATAGAATATGTACAACTCTTCAGCAATGAGGTTGAGAATGCGGTGTAGAGGTGATAATACAGAAAAATAAATAAATAAATACTAGATTAATATACGCATGTTGATACATAAAATAAATACCTATAATGTACCCTCTCCTGGGACAGCTCTTCTCGATGAGAGAAAGTGAGCAGTAATTCAATACCATGCACACGGTACGGGTTGATAATACGTTGGTAGTGCAGTGTGAACCAGCTGGAACCAGTAGAAAACATGTACATATAACCCGCGTAGTTTATCTGCGCGGGTTATATGTACATGTTTTCTAGTATCCGCCAAGTATTCGCCGCCATTTTCAGATCTTTTCTTTATGAAAAGATCTGAAAATGGCGGCGTATAATTATAGTACGGTTGACAAAACATGCCATTGTTTAATCACAAACCAAATGCTAAGATAGTAAAATGTCAAATTTACGTTGTAAATATTGTTATTTACAACGTAAATTTGACATTTTACTTGTTTGTTGTTGCGTTTGTTTTTATTGTTGTTTTTGTTGAGTTTAATTGTTCAAACTCAAAAAAACAATAATATTTTTTTTTTTTTTTTACAAATTATAAACCAGCGCTTGACCGCAATCCTGCCTGATGGTAAGCAGTGACGCAATCGTTGATGGTAAAGCGCACTAGTTTATTAAGAGCCTATTCACTCTAGCCTTGAATATCAACAAAAACAACAAAATAAATAAATAAAATAAATAAATATATACGGACAAATCACACAGATTGAGCTAGCCCCAAAGTAAGTTCGAGACTTGTGTTATGGGATACTAACTCAACAATACTATATTTATAATACATACATATATAGATAAACATCCAAGACCCAGGCCAATCAGGAAAAGATCATTTTCCCATCATGACCTGGCCGGGGATCGAACCCGGGGCCTCCACGTCGCAGGCAGGCGTGATGACCGCTGCGCCACGGAGGACGACAAACAACACACAACACAAAACAAATAACAGAGACAAATAACAAAGACAAACAACAGACAAATAACAGAGACTTTAGCGGAACGAAATTAACGATAACTCGGAGTGCAATGAGTGCATCAAAGTAGCTTGGAAAGCGAATCTTAAATTCCTGATCGATGTTTTTTTTTTTTGCAGCGCTTACTTCACTGTGTGTGTATAGACAGCGATAGAGAGTGAGTGAGAACGCATGCGAGCGGACGCCATTTACAGATCTTTTCTTTATCTGCGCGGGTTATACACGTATTGTACCTATAGAACACCCGCTATTCACAAGTTATGTTTATTTAAATCCCATGTAATGAAGAGTCTATTCCTATCAACCGCACTACTTCAGAATTCAGGCTGTTACTGAAAAAATTCTTATTGAAAAACTGAATAACACTTTGCCTAAACCAAGATTCCATGCCACTTAAGACCACTACCCCAATAAGACGAACAAACCTCTTAATTCTACTTAACTCGAGTAGCAAGGGAGATCGCGTCAACGCTCAATCGAGCGCTGAAGTAGAATCGCTCTATAACAATTAGGAAAATGAGTAGGCTCAGAAGTACAAACCGCAGAGTCCTCTCTGATGTCATTAGGACGTGTGGCATTTGGCATTAAGCCGTGATAGACGTCACGGCCAACCCTATTAATTGGAACATAGGACATGCCGACATCAATTTATCTTCATGAGCTGTTGTACCTACTCGTATTGTGTGAGGTATCTTTAAAGTTTTGAGTCTTAGAGGAGGTTTTACAAAAAGTATCATTTTCAAAATACAAAGAACCTTTTTAATATAGTGGCATCAGCTTAAAATTGCTGCCAGATTTCGAAATTCGGTTAGTAAAGTTTATTCTGTTCTTATTCGTTCAAGAATTCGTGGAATAATAATTATGTTATCCTAATTTCATCTAAGAACCGTGTTCAATAAAATTTTGTCTTTATTGCTTTGTATTTAGGTATAGGTAGGTACTATCTCAAGAATGAACATTACTGTTTCAGTTTCGTATCTTATACTGTCTATTCTGTATAACTAAACGTTTGGCTCAAGACTCGTTACTAAAATTTATGTTGTAACAGATGTATTTTTTTCTTTCACAATTGGTCCACAATATACCAAAAATGGTGTAAGTTACAACCCATCAGACAAAGTCTTGCCACCAAGCGATTCGTCGTGTTCCAGCATTATTTCTAGATTATAATGATTAAAAATAGACAGTCTCCGTGGCGTAGCGGTAGCGGACGCGGCCGCTGCGCAAGGTGGCGCGGGTTCGATCCCCGACAGTGCAAGTATTTGTATGCATGAATATGAATATTTGTACTGGTCTGGTCGTGCCTCGGAAAGCACGTTAAGCCGTTGGTCCCGGTTGCCCTACAAACATCTAGTGGCAGTCGTTACGGGTTGTTGGAGCCCTCAAAAGTTCTACAATTGGTCTAACTGCAATGCTTCGATGTCGCCTTCGGGTTGTGGAGGTCAGACGGCAGTCACTTCATGGAAAATGTGGAAGTTTAGCCATATCAGCAGTTGGACTGGTAAAGTGAACCCCAGACTCCAAAGCTGAAAAGGCTTCGGATGCGACTGGGATTAACACTTGGATGATGATGAATTTAAAGAATCAGTACAATATTTAAGCGGACCCCGGGCTCCAACGCGAAAGCCGCGGGTGCGACCGGGATTATACGCTGAGATGATGATGATGAATGATTAAAAATAAAAATTCTTCCCAAATACATTTAGAAATTGCTGTGGTGTGAGTACCGAGCGCAAAACACAGCTCACGGCGAGGATCGACCATATTTTTGTAGGGACAACTAGGTACTATAACAAATTCCTTACTTTGTGATTTTTCATAATAGCTTTTTTGTATTTTTTTTTTTTTTTTTATAAATTACAAACTAGCGCTTGACTGCAATCCCGCCTGATGATAAGCAGTGATGCAATCGTTGATGGTAAGGCGTGCTAGTTTATTAAGCCTACTCACTCAAAAGAACTGAGTAAATAGGAAGGAAGACGGCAGTTGAGCGCGGTGATGCAATGTTAAACCCAACAACACGACCAACGATGCTGCGCCAGAGGGAGATTGATCTGGAGGCCCTCCACAACCAAACTCCCGATACAACAACATTTCGCGCATCGTACCCGGCACGTACATCGCAACACAACTGGAGCCCTAGTCTGCTATTTTTATAAATTTGTCATTCCAACATGATTCCATTGTCATTGTGCTTAAAAGTTCGTAACCTGCTAAATTCATAATGATCGGTCAATTATTTCAGTCATCTCTGATGAATGGCATTGCCGTATTGACGTTATTATAAAAACCGTTAATAGAAATGATTTTCGAAAAACCACTACTCTATTTGAACATTTATTCATATGGAGTACCGTGTAGTTGATTGTCCACTGGAAAGTCATAATAACTTCATTTTGTTAGTAGATTACAAAACTTGTCAAAATCGATCATTATGACATCACTGACCGATTTTCTGACACTATTGTAATAGCAGATTAGAGCCCCTGCTCTACTCTCAACTGCATAAATTCTTTACATAAAAATACCAGACACGTGTTTCGCATATACAAAAAATAACATTATATACAGTTGACGCGAAGCCTTCTCTTTTTAAGAATCTATTTAAAAATATAACCCAAGCAAAGAGTATAATCCGATTTTATACCAGTAACTTAAATAGCTGGTGTCGGTAGTTGACATGAAGTAACAAAATTTAACCGCTTTGATAAGCGGAGACATCAATACGACAAGAAATTGCGCATGAATAGCGTATGTCTAACGAGGTTCTTATCGTCGTCTTTATACGAAGCTTCAATTGAATATATGATATAGTTTAGTAGCTACTTAAAGATAGGCAAAATACTCTTAAGCATTAGTATATTCAGAATTTTCATTAAATTAAATTGTAATATATAATTTAATAAATAATCGAATTCAATTATAAATATATCTATGAAAATCAATGCCACTTTTCTCACCTATTCAAACCAAATGTTTAGGCTTTGTTTTGACAATTTAGTAGATGGTTTATGTGAAGTTTGCACAAAATCGGTTGAGCGGTTCTTCATTTATCACATTTTTTGTAACAAATGAATTCAATAAATGGTGAATCATTTATATATTAAATTAAATTTTAAAAAAACTAGCAATTTTTAAAATATATTTTTGTTTGAGTAAATGAATTTTATAGTTCAACTTATTTTTTTATTAATTTACTTTATACGTAGCAAAGCACGTCAGGGGCCGCTTGTATAGGTAATATATGTGGGGGGTTTTAAAAATATAGCACAACTTGGGAAAATTATAAAAATAGGTACGTCTTCGCGTCGTGCTCCTCGTCGTGCCAATCTCGCCATTCATCCCCTTTCTCACTATCACATCCGTTCTCTCACTCGCGTCGTTTAGATACACATCTAAAACATCACTCACTCAATCTATCAAATATTCGCTTACATTCCATTCCCACATATATATTTATTTAAACTAGTATGATACACTTAACTTATATATGTTTATTGTATAATCTATGTAAATAGTATACTGTAGACTACCTACATTATTTCTCTATCCTTCCCCTTAGAATTCCATTCAAAGGTTGTCTGTAAAAGATCGCTCTTAGCGATAAGACCGTCCATTGTGTCACCCTTTGTAAAATCTTTTTATTTATGTTCTGTAATCTATATGGTGTACATAATAAAGAATATTCCCCTTTATTCTATATAAATGTAATTATAATTGTCTTGTGAAACTTTTTACCATTATACACGTAATACTTATAACGACGCGTGGCGTCCTCATAAGCGTAACCCACATTTCCCTTTAAAACTATCAAAAAGTCCATTAAGTTCGAAAGAGACAAAGGACAGCCATACGTCATGTGAAATAGGGGGAAACAAATAGTTGGACAGATGTTAGAAATAATACATATAAAAGGTGTTTGCGTAGACCCCAAGAGATAAGGGCACTACATTGTTTATCGCTCAGCGATTTTTGTGCCTTAAAACAAGATAAACAATAAAATCTACCTATTATACCGTACCGTACTGTACGTATTACCGTACCGTGTATTATTATTGCCGTACGGAGGACGGGTCTGAGCAGTTGTGTTGCGATGTGTGGCGGGTACGATGCGCCAAATGTTGTTGTGTCGGGAGTTTGGTCGTGGAGAGTCTCCATATCAATCTCCCTCTAGCGCAGCATCGTTTGGTCGTGTTGGTCTTGGGTTTAACATTGCATCGCCTCGCTCAACTGCCGTCATCCTTTTTATTCCTAAGTTTATTATGTGAATAGGCTTAATAAACTAGTGCGCTTTACCATCAACGATTTCATCACTGCTTACCATCAGGCGGGATTGCAGTCAAGCACTAGTTTATAATTATTAAAAAATAAAATGTTCGGATTGCGTAACGCTAGTTGTTTCGTAGGATGCAAATCTTTTCGTCATACAAGATACCACACGGTCTCAAGACTAAAGTCTTTGACCAGTGTGTGTTGCCAGTGATGACATACGAAACTGACACGTTGTCGCTTACAATGGGCGTCATAGGAAGGCTCAAAGTCACAAAAGTAGCAATGGAAAGAGCTATGCTCGGGGCTTCCCTGTGCGATCGAATCAGAAATGAAAGGTGATCCGCAGAAGAACCAAAGTCACCAACATAGCTCTTCGAGTCGCTAAAATTAACTGGCAGTGGGCGGGGACATATTGCTCGTAAAACCGATGACCTCTGAACAGTGGACCTCTATTATGGGCTGAAGAAGCTAGTGTTAGCCTGTAGGCATTTTAGTTTAAGTAGTATATTTTAACTTGGAATTACATCTATACTAATCTATAAAGCGGAAGAGTTTGTTTGTTTGAACACGCTAATCTCAGGAACTCCTGGTCCGATTAGAAAAATTATTTTTGCGTTAGATAGCCCATTAATCCAGGAAGGCTTTAGGCTATATACCATCAGGCTCCGACCAATAGGAGTGGAGCATATGAAAAAACATATCGTAAATTACGCGGGTGAAACCGCAAGACGCAGCTAGTGATTGATAAAACTGTCTGACTTTATTTTTACATCAAATGTCTAGCGAGTTTTTTCGTTTTAATGGGCCTCATCAAACAAACCATACCCAAAACAAATCGTAGTGTCTAAATGTGGACAATAAATGTTAAAAAGTGTTGTTGCTGCTTCTTGAGTTGTGGTAACTACAAAATTTTAGTGTGGTCACTAGTAGTTGTGTATTCACAGTCACATGACGCAGCACACGCTCTCCGAGTGTGTAGCCATGAATGGGTCCAGGGGCGAGGGACATGGGGAACTGCCCGCCCCCTATTCGATGGAGCCCAAGGCGGAGACGCGCGCGCCTCAGAGGCGATGCACGGTGTAGTTTAACACCTCACTACCCCGTGCAGAAGGCCAGGCTCAGACAGACCGGGCCGACACGAGAGTGTGGGGCCGCGGTAGAATCAAGAGCTCCCGCGGCTCCGCACCCACTTGACCGAAGAGACACCGGGGTGGTTTTTAGTCATTAGGAGTCCGACAGACCCCGTCGCCTACCCCAGTGTGGCGGACATCCATGAGGATTTTCCACTCCAGAAAAAAAAAGTGTTTACAGACACATGATGATGTGTTCGCGACATCGTTCGCTGCTAGTGCGGGGTCTCGTTGGTGGTTACGTAGTCACTGCGTCATGGCATCGATTTAGTCGCTGTCCTTACATGGTCATTTTTAACGGCTAAACAGTATGGTCAGTGTGAATATAACATTGGTTTTCGCATAGCGCCTGACCACGTGTTGTTGTTTTGTTGCAGTTGTGGTGTGGTTGCAGTAAGTGTGATTGAGCCCTAAAGGCTGGATATACTTTTAAACATAATTATTAATATTATTTATGTTTAAAAGTATTACATTTTAAATATATAATATGTAGAATTTCATTCTATAATGAAAATAAAGTACACTTTGCTTAAAACTCAAATCACGTAATAAAATATTTTTTTCTGCGAGATCATAGAGTTTTTAAGCTAAAGAAATAATATCACTCTCATAATAATTAAAAAAAAAACCTTTAAACTTTTTGCAGGCGTAGATACCTATTTTTAAAGATCAGATTTTTTAATCTCAATGTTATTAAACTTATTTTTTAATTAAAATTGTACGTTTTAACTCTAAGAGAAACACTTTACATTTCGCAATCATAATAAATTACGAAATACAATATTTAATTTGTCTATTTTTCCAAAAAAAATTGAGGTAGACATGGCTTGGTTTATATTGTTTAGAGGGACCTACTTTAAAATATAATTATTTTAATTAGACAGTGAAATCATTCACAAAAATTAAATTCCATAATTATAATAAATACCGGATTTTCCTTATATCGCTTTATCTATCAATCTTACTTTAATATTTCACTAAAATGCCAAAATTACGTCGGAAACGAAAACCTCCACCATAAAATAACCGGCCGTTTAATAATCGAAGATTAACATCGACCACGAGTTCACGATACATCGCCCTAGGGCATCGCAGCTTCATTAATAATTATCTAACGAGGTTCCAAGTCCAGGCCTCGATTAACGGCGACATCGGCTGGTTAAATGTCCGTAATCGGCGAACGTTCAGCCGTTCAACTTCGCACACACCCGTGTCATTTACACCGTGTGTAGTAGCTTGGTCTGCATAATTAAGTCACGTTTAAGTTTCGCTGGTTAAAACCCAATAAAACCCATATATCTTGGTACCAAATTAAATCTGATCGATTTTGTTAAACATTCACCGAGAAAACTTATATGAAGTGAGCTTGAGTGAGCTGTATTTCTGTTAGGGATGACGCTACTGACGCCGCGCAGTGCAAATATTTGTATGCATGAATATTAATATTTGAACTGGTCTGGTCGTGACTCGGAAAGCACGTTAAGCCGTTGGTCCCGGTTTCCATACGAACATCTAATGGCAGTCGTTACGGGTTGTTGAAACACTCAAAAGTCTAATAATTGGTCTAACTGCAATACTTCGATATCGCCTTCGGGTTGTGGAGGTCAGACGGCAGTCGTTTCATGGAAAATATCGAAGTTTAGCCAAAATCAGCAGTTGGACTGGTAAAAGTGGACCCCAGACTCCAAAGCTGAGAAATGCTTCGGATGCGACTGAGATTAACGATGAGATGATGATGATGGTGATTGACAGCTCACTTCACTGACTGACTAATATTACGTGGTCTTGTATAAAGCCACTAAATAAGAGTCCATTTTATTATATTATTATAGTTTAGCTCACCGTTTCGATGCCAAAATAACTAATGTGGTTTGAAACACAGCTTTGGCAATGATTGTGAACGTTATAACGGATGATTATGTTATCGTGTAATGATATTTTCCCAAAATAATAACAAGGTAAAGGGGTTTAAAGGATAACGTGAATACATTGCGTCGTTTAATTAAAAAAATTATCTGTTGAACAACGTGGATAACGCAATGAATGTAGTTAAACTGTCATAATGACAGTTATTGCTAATGTTAGTGTGTTACGTCATAACCCCACAGTTTCCAACGGAAATTTAAAAAGACATCTTTGCATATACCTACCAGATATAATTTAAAAAAAAATGATTTACATAATCAAGTGTGTGCGTCGATGCATAAAATGAGAAGTATAAAAATGTACGATATTTTCGATCTCTTTGACATTTGCTTTTTAATTTTGCCATAAGTAACTTTTATGGCTGACTAGGTACGAGCTTACGTATACATTCCTACAAGTAATATTTTGTGAGAAACATTTTATAGGTAGATAGCAACGAATCCCTAGCAACGATACTTTCTCTCCTTCTCTTTCTAATATTTCTATGTAAAGAATTTTTGTACAAAATTTCAAAAAGCTATCATTAAACATCACAAAGTTATGACCTTGTTATGTTACCTGATTGTCCCTATAAAAATATGGTCAACACGCAGCTCGCCCGCTCGCGCCTGCAGCGGCGCGGCGCGGCGGTGCCCCTAGGACACTATGATCCGCTGTAAACTGTGTTCTGCGCTCGGTAACCACACATTTTTTTTTTTTTTAAATATCGCATATATTCAGGTTCCTTATAAATAAAAAATAACGTTATATACACCCACCACAATACCGATGTTAATCATATAGCATACTATAGTATATGAATATATATTACCGAATAGCATATAGTAATAAGTAATAGAAAAACGTAATTATTTACTAGAATATCATACTTTCGTGTTTTCTTTTCACGAAAAGATATTCTTTTTCGCAGCTTCTCTTTGATCTATTTTCGCGCCATTCAGCCTTGTAATGGGAGTGCTATAATTAAAATAATTAATTTGTATAGCTAACTTGGAGAAGTAAAAATAAAATAAATTGTATAACGTTTTTCATTTTTAATTACTGAAACGTTGCCACTTAAGGTTTTACGCCAGATTTCTGTACCCAAATAAAGTTTGCTTTGCTTAAATATTATTGAATATGGTTAAACGGTTTCAGCGTTTTGATTTGGTTGAGATAAGTACGTAAAAAAAAAAATTTTTTTGTGCGTTCTCCAAATTAATTGGATTACGGCAGGAGAATGAATAGTGATTTGGTTGAGAAAATATAATAGGGTAGTTGACTAAAAAAACTAATTAGTCCGTCAGTCAGATTTCAAAAAAAGACTACACACGCATTTTTTCTTTTTTTATATAAACAAAAAATGAAGACGTTACAGTGAGTTGGAAATTCGTGTAACGTCACTCCTTGCTATACTTTTTAGCAACGAGTGACGTCACCAGCCACCACTCCTGATTTTTGATGCCTTTTATATTTGTCAATTTTTATTTATTTGATTTTGTTTTCAAAATATACCTATCCAATATCCATACTCCATACTAATATTATAAATGCTTAAGTAACTTTGTCTGTCTGTCTATCTGTCTGTTACGCTTTCCCGCTTAAACCTCTCAACCTATTTTGATGAAATTTGGCACAGACAATCTTTAGACCCTGAGAAAGGACATAGATTACCTTTTATCCCGCAAAAATTTTATATTCCCGAGGGAAATCTAAAAAGCGCGATAGAACCGAACTTTTAAGTTAGTAAGGAAAGTTAGTTTTTCTATAAATTGAATGACGAACTAAATGGAATCAATTTTTTACCTTATATATATATTATAATATATTATATTTAAACATCCATTGGACATCAATGGGAATGATTTGGTTGAGATAAGTATGTAAGAAAAAGTTGTGTTGCGCGTACCCCAAATTAAAGGTCGAAACATACTATCAAAACGCAACGCGATGTGTTGTGTCGACACCCAACGCTTGTCGTGCACATAGGCAACACGCCACGCTATGCTACAACACGTATCGTGTTGTAGCATTGCGTGTAGTCTCTTACAAAAGACTGAAGTGTATTGACGTGTCACGTGGCCATGGATTCGATTCTGCTTGAAGACGAGCTAGATGAAGATTTTGAAGAAGATTTATTGCAGATTTTGGGGATATATTTTGTACAGCAACAGTAATTAAAAAAGACGTACTCATCTATACTAATATATAAAGCTGAAGAGTTTGTTTATTTGAACGCGCTAATTTCAGGAACTACTGTTCTGATTTGAAAAAATATTTTTGCGATGGATAGCCTATTAATCCAGGAAGCCTTGAGGCTATATAACATCACGCTGCGACCAATAGGAGCGGATCATATAAAAAATAACATATCGAAACCCACGCGGGTGAAACCACGGGGACCTGAGTACCGTTTCACTAATTCTTCATCCGACATTTTAAACCAATTTTTAAACAAAAAATATATTTTATTATAACCACCTTAAAAATATCGGGTGTTAACTAGAAACACGCTGCGCTGATTCGTCGAGTGGCGTGTCCTCCGCTCTCCCGGCAACACGCTGATCCAAATCGGTTAGATGTTGCGGCGTGTGGTCACATAGCGTGTTGTCTATGCGCTTCTGACCATATTAAATATATGGAATGGATACGCACTAACATGCGTCGGATGGCGTGGCGTATCACGTTTTGGTAGTATGTTTCGACCTTAATTGAGATTAGAGCAGGAGAATGAATAATGATTTGATTGAGAAAATATATCACCTACCTAGCTTTATCTATAGTGTAATCGGCTTTCAGACGGATGCTGCAAATAATTTTACATGAAGCGACTACCCTTCTAATCTCCACAATTCAGTTAATCGGTAATACGGTACCCCTTCAAATGCCACGATTTAACATGTTTTCCAAGATACGTTGGGGGTCTTGGTATGCAAAGAACTAAAGTTGGCCACGCATCAACGGGCCATTCATGAAAAGCGTAGCTTCTTCCCGACCTTTTTTATAATTATAAACTAGTGCTTGATTGCAATTCCGTCAGCTAGTAAGCAGTGATGCATTCGTCGATCAATAGCCTCGTATTGTTATTTCTTAGCCTCAAAACCCTGTTTGTAAAATCCTTACTCAATCATCTTTCTGACTTTCTTTCTTTTCTTCTTTTTTTGCTTACTTTTTTGCTTTCTTTTTGACTTGGAAAAGTGAGTTTGTTTGTTTGTTCCGCTTTCACGCCATAATTACTGAACCGATTGCTTTGAAATTTTTCAGACGTAATGTTAGAAGTCCGGATTAAGTAACAAGGTACTTTTTATGCCGGAATAATTTGATATACCCGAAGAAAAACAAAAATATTTTAAGTTTTATACCAGTTCGGTGATAGATGGCGCTGTGTGTCGTAATGATACGATGATTAATTCCCGAAAATGAGGAATCTAAAAAACGCGATATAACCGAATTCCATGCGGGCGAAGCCGCAGGCGGAAAGCTGGTATAGAAATATATATATTGAACTGCTCGCCTTTACGTTATCTTCATAACGTATGTATTTCCCTCAGTTTTCGACAGCTGAATATTATCAACCAAACAGAACGTATTTCGACTTTTTAGATAAATGGCCTTACATTTATCACAAAAACCGGCTTCGTGAAACGTTAACTAAAACTAAAAACCTTCTCAAACATTTTCTAAATAACTTTTAGAACACAGAAATGAATTTATATTACACAGCCACAGTAATTAGTGCCCAAAATTATTTCCACAACAAAATATGGGGCAATGATACAGCTTAAATTAACACGACGCCGCATTTTAATGCATCCCGAATAAATGGCATGGAAATAATTACGGGTACCATGTTTACGGAAATTACTGTGATAAACTTGCATGTGGAGACGTCGTTTCGTTTATTTGTTAAACTTGACTAAGTTAAGGTTACGAGGACACGTTTTATGGATGAACTGAATATTTTAATTAAGAAGATACAGTGAAGTAGCGAAAGTTTAAAAACATTTCCTTTTTTGTTGGTGCTATAGTGTACCTGGTATTTGGACGACGACGCCTTTCTTTTTGTTTGGGATGGGTAATCATCAAATGATTTCTCCCGCGCGTCCGGCCCTGGTCTAAGCCATGGTCCGGAGTGAGAGTGCATGGCAGACCGTCACCTCCTTCTCCGAAGCAGTGATGCTGGCAAAGGAGGAGGCGGAGCGTGTGAGGAAGCGGGAATCCCAGCGCCCTCATGCCTCTAGCCGCCGCAGGAGACGCCCTGGTCGGGAGACAACATCGACCTCCCGGCCACCGTAGGCGCGGCCTTGCGGACGTTGAGTAGTGGGCAGCTCGTCGCCCGGTAAGGACGCACAAACCCATCGGTGTTTCTCCACTTGCCTATGCGCCACGGCCACGGTTTCTTGGGTGTATTGCCATCGAACACGTAAATTATTTTGTCGCCACTGCTCTCATAATGGTACATCGTGAATAAACTGGTGTGTCGGAACAAAAAGTTATAAGACACATGATATATACACAGGGCACTTGTGGTTGATTACGGTCAATTACCTCTCGCAAAGACGAGGCCCGTCTCCAAGCAGTGGGAACATTATAGGTTGTGATGCTGTGCTTTGCTATTCTCGGAGATTGAAAATTTTGACTATATTGTTATATTTAGTTTCATTTATAGAAACAATTGTGAATTGTAAAAGTGGAAGATATTTGAAAGGGAAACGGGTCGGCCTTTGTTGGGCAGAAGATAGTTTACTAAGAGAGAGACACTATTTGTCATTACCATAGGTCGGAATAGGTAGAGTTAACTGGGGTCATTGATCGGAAACGTATATATTAATATGGACATTCCTCCGGATTTACGAAATTGGTTGATTATTAAAAAATATATCTATAAACTATATTAAGTCGTTTGATTGGCCATACCCTTCATTAGAGGCTAAAAATAGAATATTGAAATGTATTAAATCTTCGACCGGAATATGATTGTTTTTATTTTTCAACAATAAATAATAAATCAGTATAGTTTTGTTACCTTCCTTTGAATGAATTGAGTAAAGTAATGTCTCTACCAACATTAACAATATTTACTTGGATCCGGAATTACATTCCGGGAAAATGGCTTATCCACGTTATTCATTCTGTGAACATTTATGATACAAGTACCAAAAATCACTCTATTCCGACCTATAGTCATTACCGATAGAAAGAAAGTGACTGGTTGTTCTTCAACCTCGTTACGTTCTTTATAAAAAACAACTCTTAAATGATGATTAATTAAAATTTTGGTTTAGGTTGTCGCCCTAACCCTTCATTAGCTTCAGAAAGACAAAACATGTTTTATAAGGTGGTTAATAAGGAATATTTTAACTCATTTAATTTTAACTTATTATTCTTTCTGGATAGATTCACTTAAAATCTGTAAGAATGGTTTTCGGTGTTAGAGGGTGTTGTTTTCCCACTAAGTCCTTCAGATTATGCGTAGACTATTGCGGCCTTCAGTGGTTATTGCAACGATCTGTGTGGTGTTTTCTTTAAATGAAACATCTCAGACACAAATCTGTATGGTACCTGCTCGTATATAATAATAATTATTTATATATTTAACTTGACAAAAATAGTCCAATGGTTAGTACAACAGTAACTTATCAACTAGGGCCAGTTATATTAAATTTAATTAAATTCGATTAAATACATTAACATTACATTAGTGTCGTGGTGGCCTAGTGGTTAAAATACCAATCTCTCAAGTATGAGTGAGCGGGTTCAATTCTAGGTCAGGCAAGTACCAATGTACCTTTTCTAAAGTTATATGTACTTTCGAAGTCATCATCATCATCATCATCATTTATTTATTCTCATTTTCATCAACCTTTTATCATCCCATTGCTGCACAGATCTCCTCTCATACAGAGAAGGATTGAGCGTAGTCACCACGCTTGCTCATGCAATGCAGGTTTTACCTTGATACTAACCTGCAAATTACTAATACGTTAGAAAATTTTTGCACACTAGCGCATTTCCCTTTAAACACCGTACTACACTGGACCAGCTGAAATTCAAAGTGTCGCCCCGGAAGGGGTCGATTTTATCTAAACTAACCATAATTGCATTTGTATAATAGCAAAACACCAAATAACTTTTGCGTGTCTTTCCTTATGATATATGTGTTCTGGATAGGATAGCTGTTTATTTTATCGCCTAATGAGCGTGCAAAAGAAAAGAAGAATAAACACAATGTTGCATAATTATAACATAACTAAGCATACCGTCTTTAGCAGGATTATTTATGTAACAAGTCCCACGGCCTTTAACTAGGAAGGAAAGAATAGATATGGTGAATGTAGCAATGTCTCGTATGCATGCAGGTATTCTCCGAAGACGGCAGAATTACCTGCGACATAAAAAAGATTTTCTTCTTCAGTTCCAGTTGATAGGAACAATTTATACCCTAGATACGTGCTTTGATGATTTGGCCTTAGTAGATCCAGCTTGTCTAATCCAGCACGGCTGGGCAGCGTTCGGGAAGCTACGCTACATCTTCTCGTCGTCCAAGATACCAGTATCTCAAGACTAAAGTCTTTTGTGTGTGTTGCCAGTGATGACTTACGGAACTGAAACGTGGTCGCTCACAATGGTCCTCATACGAAGGCTCAGAGTCACACAAAGGGCGATGGAAAGAGCTATGCTCGAAGTTTCTCTGCGTGATAGAATACGAAATGAGGAGATCCGCAGAAGAACCAAACACAGAACATTCAGAAACGAATTCCGCTGTTTTCTTCGTGGATAATGCTTTTAGAGCATTTATATATATTTTTTTATACAATTTTACACTGTGATTATACGTGCCCCTATCATTTGATTTTTTCCGAAATTTAATTAATAAAAGAAATACAATACTTCAAAATCCCGAAAAATAACCCATTTTCACCGTAATGTTACGATGTGTGACGAGATAAGTTTTTGACAAAAAAGAAAATAATAGTAGCATAAGTATATTTTTCTTCTAAATTTTGATATAAAAATAATCGAGATCTGTCGTGTTTTGAAAAAGAAAATAGCAGAATAACAAAACGTCTTTTGGTCAACGTTTTTGTAGGTAAAATCAGCCTGAGCTGCAACTGTTCTTTTCGCACTTTACCAGGAGAGGTTGTATATTTTCTTCTATCTCATCATCATCATCATCAACAACCTTTTATCGTCCCACTGCTGGGCACAGGTCTCCTCTCATACAGAGAAGGATTGAGCGTAATCACCACGCTTGCTCAATGCGGGTTGGCGATTTCAGACTTAAAGTCCAGGTTTCCTCAAGATGTTTTCCTTCACCTTCAGTCATTGATGTCCAAGATATACTTAGAAAGTACATATAACTTTAGAAAAGTTACATTGGTACTTGCCTGACTTGGAATCGAACCCGCGCACTCTTACTTGAGAGGCTGGTGTTTTAACCACTAGGCCACCACGACTATTCTTCTATCTAATCTAATCTAATACCTCGGCACTAGAGTCCCCTCTTTTAAAACACGTTACAAATTATTAGATACATGCATTGCTGTCTAACTTTATTCGTTTAAGCAAATAGGCATTTTTAAAACGCCTATAAACGCAAGCGAAGTCAAAAATTAAATTATTTCACAAACAAAATCGCGTTCATTTAAATTCATTGGCATAATTTCAGGCTTAATACTCAAACCAAGTGCTTATTTTATTTTACTTAATAGTAAAAAAAAAACAAAATTGTTCATTTTTAAGAGAATGTTGAGCCTGCAACATGACACGCCATTAGATTGGAGACTTGATAGATAGCAATCATTACTAAGTTTTATGAAACCAAAAAATCTTATTCAAAAATTGCAAAATGTTTTGTAAAACTATTTTGGAAGGAGCTACTTTTTTAATAATGACGGAAAAAGCCAATTAAGACATTATAGTTGTTTTGCCGTTGTTAATTTTATTGGCTGTGGTTAATTTTATTGTTTGGGCTTAACAAAAATAATTAAGTAAGTATAACCGCACGATTCAAGCCGCATGGTAAAAGTCGACTGTATAGATAGCAATTCGACTAGGACGCAAATGACTATTAGTCATTTGTCATCAACCTACTTAATTTTGAGACTTGCGATTTTTAAAATCGCAGGTCTCAAAATAAAGTAGGTTCGATTACTTATTGTCCTTACAGTCACTCGCCTCATTGGTCGTCGATTGCATGCGGCTCTTGACTGAAATCGACTGTAAAAATGACTCGTAGGCGATTACCCGCTGCTAATATGTTAACATTATAATGCAAAATGAACTAGTCATCGGCAATTTTTATTGATATAATTATGTAGATGGAGTGGCGATTCGGCTTGTAATGCGGTTAAAAGAAGATCTCATCACGGTGACTAACAACCTCCTACTTAATTTAAATAAAACTTTCAAAATTTAGTTGCAGTCTCATAACATGGAGAAACATGATGTCAAAAATATAGTTTAAAAAACTAAAAAACATGCCTTTAAAAAATATCAAACTAAAAAATTAAAAATACTTTTTAAAAAAGCGTGAGGCGCTTAATATACAAAAATTATGGCACAAAGCGCCTCACGCTTTTTTAAATTATTTTTTATATCATCATCATCATCATTTTATCGTCCCACTGCTGGGCACAGGTCTCCTCTCATACAGAGAAGAATTGAGCGTAATCACCACGCTTGCTCAATGCGGGTTGGCGATTTCAGACTTAAAGTCCAGGTTTCCTCAAGACGTTTTCCTTCACCTTCAGTCATTGGTGTCCTAGTGGTAGTTATATGTATTTTCTAAGCTTATCTTACTTAGAAAATACATATAACTTTAGAAAAGTTACATTGGTACTTGCCTGACCTGGAATCGAACCCGCACACTCATACTTGAGAGGCTGGTGTTTTAACCACTAGGCCACCACGACTTCGTATTTCGTTCGCATTTTTTATATAGATATTTTTTAAAAGCATGTCTTTTTTAGTTTTTTAACTATATCCATTTTCAACTTTTTAGTTGATATCCTTTTAAAAAAAAACGAACGAACGAACGTATTGAAAACGGTGGGATATTTTACAGTAATAGTCCAAAGAGTTAGAGACGGACAAACAAACAAACAAGCAAGCAAGCAAACAAACATACAAGTGAAGCTAATAAAAAGCATGTAAAAATGATGGTTAAGACGTTAATAATTACTGAGAAATTATCATTAAGACGTTAATCGTCAATCATTTACTTAACTTCAAGCAACATTTATATACAATCTATACTAAAATATAAAGCAGAAGAGTTTGTATGTTTGTTTGAACGCGCTAATCTCAGGAACTACGAGTCCGATTAGAAAAAATCCGTTTGCGTTGGATAGCCCATTAATCCAGGAAGGCTTTAGGCTATATAACATCACGCCGCGACTAATAGGAGCGGAGCATATCCAACTCCACGCGAACGAAGTCGCTGGCGGCCACTAGTTCTTAATATGTTGCTACTTCGTTGCAAATGTGCCTTAATTACCAGTCTACACAACAAGTTAATAATCATGAGATTGCAGCAATCATACATGCAATGAAAGTGTATCATTCCCTCAAAAAAAAAAAACGCCCCGTACGTAATTTTGAAGTCAGTTAAAAACACGGTTATTCGTTTTTGTATTTGTCTCTTACGCCACTGTTTTGTTTGGAACTTTTGTCCCGACCCCGTTCGGTATAATATACTGGAATATTTATGGCTCGTTTCCATGTCGAGGCATAAGGCATTTTGTCTACGTAGCATATTGAGATCTATGTGCATTGCTGCTTGTAACAGGCAACATTATGGATTGTTGATACGAATCATTGATACTATGTATTTTGAAACGGAATTCAAAAGGAGTGCCGATAGATATACCCCTTTAGAACAAAGTTCTTTTCGCCGTTTACAGGATGGATTTTGAAACAACAAATAAGGCTTATTTTATTGCGACTAGTTGGAATCGTATTATGTTAAAATTAAAATTATATCAACTGCGGTTCAAACGATACCAACTAGTCGCAATCATTTGACAAAATGTGTTCGCCGATTAGGCTGCTGTTCTCACTCTTCAAGTATCCACAGAGTATAATAATATATGTACGTACGTGCAATAAGGAACTCAATTCCTGAAAAAGTACAGTACATTCTCAGATTATGTAGTTCTAGATGAAATACCTAAACACTGTACCTAAATGCCCAAACATACAATCACGTACGATAATAAAGATAATATGGGTCGGGAGTTCAATACACGTATGTAAACATATTATTATGAACGATTATATGAAAAAATAAATAATTATGATATATATCTAGATGTGTATACTTCGCCGAAAGAACTTTTGTTACATGTTTATGTATTTATTGATTTATTTATAAAAACTCTTACCTCCAACTACCCTTAGAGATCTGCGATCCAATTTCGATAGCGGGGCCTTACATACTAATCCTTAATCTAAATCATATATAAAATTTTACACTTTAACTAAAAACTTAACCTACAATGGAGTTACATATGATATGTAGTGTAACCTTTGCGAATTCACTCAAGTTATCTAAACTATCTCAAGCAGGTTTCAATCCATTTACAAAATAAAACCTTTACATTTTTGAGCAGTGCAAGAGCTACCATTTCGGGATAGCTCCACATAAGACTAAATGACTCTTAACATCATAAACACTAAGTCAGAACCGAACCCATAAAATACAACCAAAATATTAAACAACTTGAATCAAACTGTTTCCGAACTCCATATCGCTCTAACGCCGAATGGGTTTGTTATCAAAATTTATAAACGAAATAAAAGTACACAAAACGGAATGGATATTTAGCACCTATTGTGTTGTATTATTAAGTACTTATTGTTGATAATAATAGATTGGATATGAGTGTTTTCAATTCAATGGAACTCGATTTTATTTGACCAGGATTTTTTAGAATATTGAAATGATTTAGTAAATGTTTTTTCGATTTTATTGAGAGTTGATAATATTCGTAGACCCATATATAATGGAAAAATGAGCACGATTGTTTTTGCATGATAGGTTACGATTAGTTTGTAAGATTTCAGTCTGTAGGAGTCCAATATAACCTTTCGTTGTTTCCAGACTAAAGGTATTTTTTTACAGTCATAAACTACTACCGGCAATTGGATCAAGGGCCTGATTCAAAAGGCAGTACTCCTCGATACGGCCCGCATCGTGAGGAGGTTCCTGTCTCTGGACCCTAACCACCGCTAGCATGAACCCTGCTTCTGACATCGGTGGATCTACTATATTTTTTAATGTATTTGTGTATTTTTATAGTAAAATATTTAAAAATATAAATGAATATGTATTTATGTTACAATTAAGGAAATAATCTATACTTAAAATATAAAGCTGAAGAGTTTGTTTGTTTGTTTGTTTGAACGCGCTAATCTCAGGAACTACTAGTCCGATTTAAAAAAATATTTTGCGTTAGATAGCCAATTAACCCACGAAGACTTTTTATCAATAGGCTGTATAACATCGATGCTACCAATAGAAGCGGAGCATATTAAAAAAAAAAACGTGATCGAAGTCACGGACAGCCAGCCCAGCGGAAGCAGTAAATAAAATATAGATACTAAATATCTATATTTTTGTTTTACTTTATATTTTTGTTTATATTTTTGTTTTTATTTTTGTTTTGCTTTTTATTTTTGTTTTTATTTTTGTTTTGTTCTCACTAAATGAGAACAAAACCACTTTTATTTCAACTAGGTATGAGAAAAGCCACCACCACAAACACGATTAAATCAGTTTGCCTTTTCACCTTCCATATTTCTCTATTGGTAGTCTACTCGACACTCACCCCTTTTTAAACCATATCTTTATTTACACAGTCCTATACTATTTTAAAAGTCACACTATAACTACTCCAAAAAAAAAAAAATAAGTACCGAACAGAATCGTTTTTAAACGTTCAAAAACCTTATTCGGTCTAGTTTTGAACTACTTCCGACAATCAAATAAGGTGCTATTTGATTTCCGACCCGTGCGTGATGGACGGGAACTGACGTGCCGGATTTGAGACCCATGTCTCAAGGGGCACGTGGAAAAGGAAATACCTGAAAAGGGTTATTTGATACTGTTTTATTTTTTCTTTTTTAGTTACATTTGGCACGCAAAATGCTAGCATTCTAGCATGAAAATAAATGTAGATTTGTGTTTTCTTTGAAATCACGATAATAACTATAGGTACCTAAATTATTATTCTAAAGGTAGACAGAAAAAGAGCAACAAGGAGTACTGTTTAAACAATTAAACTCATTGACAAAATTCGCAACAATACAATACGCTATACAATACCAGGCAGCTATCGCCGACGTTGGCATAGAATCTGATGGGCTGAAATAGAACTAATACGGTCATACTTGTAGGATGCAACCAGATAAATGACTCAAAGTTGCCACACAGTGGGTGTCTGAAGACGGAAGTCATCATCGAAGCAGGCCTCAGAACCGCTGACGTGATGATGAACTCGTTCCTGGCTGATTGGATGGAGAAGAAACAGCACAAAGAAAGGCGGAAGAATTTGGCAGAAGTCTTTGTCCAGCAATGGGGCAATAAGACATACATGTATGTCTTATTGTCCCATAGTAATAGCCAAAATATACACACTAACAGAAAAAAAAAAAGACAATATAGCGAATATTCTGTTTTTAGTGAGAAAATAATGTTCCCTTCAACGTCCTCATTAAATCTTACAAGCCGAGCGGAACAATAACCAGGTGATAAACAATGTTTACGTTTCTCCAATAGCAAGTCTCCCGAACAAACAAAGATACTTAACAAATTGACACAACAAAAGGGTCTTTAACTCACATAAAATTGTTTAGTTAGGACACCTAAAACTGTCACAATAAGCATGATATACCTACAATTTACTTTAACAAATCCTTCCGTGCCTTGTTTGCTCTATACATTATAGTTCCCTTTTTGCTTACACGAGAAGGCTTCTAAAACTTTGAAGGTCAAAAAATATAAATAAAATTAGGATTGCGGTGCCAACTAACAGTTTTTAGGGGTTAATTGGAGTGGAATTTGGGTAAAGGACTCGAAATACCAAGTTTAAAGGACACTTTACTAACGGTATATGTGGGTGTGTTTTGACCTTATCTGAATGTTTGTTATTCGTTGAATGTTAGTTGGTTTTCCTAGTGTTAATAAGGTGTAGGAAGTAAGAAGGCAAATATATGTTAGGGGACGGTATTAGGTGGCAGGTTTATTTGGGTTCTGTACACCAGTAAATGTATGTACCTCTGGGTTATGTCAACCGAGCTCGGGACAAAGATTGTTGGTGTGCAAGGAAAGGATTATTCCCGGCATTGTATTTTGAATTTTTGACATTCTGAGAATAAACATGTGTTGAATTTTCAGCTCAGTGATTGAACGTAAAGCCTTTTAATGGTTTCAAACCCTAGATTATTACTCGACAGGGCCTCGTTAGACCAACCTGAATTTATCGCTTTTGAAGACCTATAAATTTTCAGGACCCGAATTCGACTGATCACAGAATTTTAAATAGAATTTGTAGCCGATGCCTGTTTTTTCAATTTTTTGCAAATTTCTCGCATATTTTGTGCTCGTAAACATATAAGTACGTAAACTATTTTTATCTCTATCCGATGAAATATTGATAAGGTACTTGCTAGTAACGAGTGTCCCCAAAACTCGATATAATAAAAAAGGTACATATTTATTCAAATTCTGTCCTACGTCTTACTAAATCTTCGTCGATTTAATCTGCTCTTAAAAGTGATGTTGATGTATAAGTTAACGTCGACGTGTAAGATTATTTAGATTTTGTTTTTTATTTTATTGTCTATTACTTGTAGATTTGCACTCAATGCTCAATAATTTATTTGCATTTCACAATATTTATAACTTAGATCGTAACTTTTTATTTTAATTTATAGGTAAACTAGTGTCTGACCGCGATCCCGATCCGATGGCAAAAAAATGATATATCTTAGATGATAAAGTGTACTAGTATATTAAGAGCCTATTCAGTCTAGCCTTGAAGATACTTAAATTGTAGTCAGACGTGAAGATAGGGTTGCCAACTATACTGTTTTCAGCATGCAAACACATTATGTGATATACTTATACGGAATATTCAAAAACGATTTAAATTTAGTAAGTTGTGCGAGGAGTTCCAAAAAATATGTATGTAAAAAATTAAATGAATAAAATACTGTTCATTTTTCTAAAATACTGTTTAATATTCTTCACAGACTTAGATATACTTTATTCCTTGTAAAAAAAAATGGCAACCCTACGTGAAGATCATCTACGGCAAATTGTTCCTTTCCTTTGATGCGTGGTATAAAAGACGAAACGAAACTGTTCGTCTGGATCCTAGCGGTGTCAACTTACTAATTATTATCTTAAAGTTATATGTGATCATTGTTAACCCTATCAAAAACCATAAAATAGTAGGTGAGAGGAAGCTTACTTCAACTTCAAAGGAATATTATTGAGTCCTTTTGAAAATGATCGCGAATTTTTCTCATCATGTCCTTGTGCCTAAGAAAATCTATCAACAACGCTCTACTATTAAATATCACAAAAAAAAAAAAAAAATGCTGCCATAAAAATATGGACAGCATTCGGCTCACCTTGTCGGCCACTAAAGTCTTTGTGAACCTAGTCCATAACGGAATCATCCCTGTTACATAATAACAGTGCCTGACATTATCCTCACGTATTATCCCAAGGGATACAAAGGTGCTCCTGAATGTTAACATACCGACCGAACAGAATACCTATTTACTTTTAGCCGGGTTTTATTGTCCCAGAGGGAATGATAGGAGCAGAGGGCACATTTCAAAGGTATAGAGAAATTTTCTTTTTAAATTCTCAAAATATATATGGACATGTGTGAAAGTGGCTGTTCTAAAAGTATCTGACGAAAATGTAAACAAAAGGATCGGAAAGCATACCAGTGGCAGCCATTTTGTAATGTCACTAACAAATTAGTGAGTTTTTATAATTAGTTCGTTATTTATACCCGAAATTCGAATTTTAAGTATTATTATGATAACTTAATTTAGACAAGTTAGTAGATAATAAGTGTAGGAAAAAGTTACAAAATCTTGATAAGTTAATGAGTGGTTGCGCATGAGTTTATTAACCTAAACCCTAATCACGAATGCTAATGCATAGCTTTATATATTTTGGAACAATAAATCTAATTAGCAACGTAAATAGTGCAATGAATGCTGTTGAGATCTCAAAATGGAATCCATTTCTGCTGTTAGTGCAATACGGAATTACCCCGCTGATCATCTTTGCTTACATTATCCGATATTTTTTAATCAGACCATACACCGAGTATACAATTACATGTACTTTTCTGAGATACATATATTGTGTTGTGTCTACAAGGAAAAGCTCACCCACTCTTCAGTTTTCCCTTACACTCCCTCGGGTGTTATTCAAGAGTACGAGTATATGTGATTAAACGAAATGTATTAGCAGTTCCATACTCGTGTCTGTTACAAACAACATTCTGTAATCAGCACTGCGTTTGTTCATACTTATTATGGTGATTGTAATGGCACAAACATTTTCACTACCTACTAAAAGTTTTATATATAAGAACGACACACCCATAAAAGCATAAGAACATCTAGTGCTAAAAAAGATATATAAACATAATGATACAATTTAAAAAAAATCAAATTATGAACACAGTTTTTTTTTAATCTTTATAAACTAATGCTTGACCGCAATCCCGGCTGATGGTAAGCAGGGATGCAATCGTTGACGCCAAAGCGCGCTAGCTTATTAAGCCTATTGACTCAAATAAACGAAGGAAGACGGCAATTGAGCGAGGTGATGCAATGTTAAACCCAACAACACGACCAACGATGCTGTGCCAGAGGGAGATAGATCTGGAGATCCTCCATGACTGACATACTGGTCTCATTTAAAATATGCGTTTTGCATTGGATAGCCCATTAATTCAAGAAGGCTTTTGGCTATAAAGGGTGTATCTGACATCGACGCACAAACGAGTACCATGGATCCAGTACATGATTCTGAACCCCCCAGTGGTGGAATTTTTCGTCGGCTCTTTCATGATTTAAAAAAAAATAATGTAGTTTTTTTTCACTTCAGACCATTCACAATTGCTATACTTTTATAACCCAATAAGATTTTAAAGTAAAAATTAAATAATTCGCTAATTACATAAAAAAGCGCAATGAAAACAAAACCCGAAAAACGATCTTATCAGCTGATTTAATAGAGTTCACATCAGGGATCAACGTCATACCTAAAAACTCGCACGGCGGCACGCTTGCAACGTTCAAAAGCCGAGCCGACACTTTTTTTTTAAACACTGTATATTCTGTAACCGTTCATTAACGACATAAATGTCTATCATAATTTTATTAACGGCATGCGGTCTAGCCTTTTTGCGAAGTTTGCGGTACGATGTCAGATACACCCTGTATCCTAATATCACGCTGCGATCAATTGGAGCGGAGCCTAACTAACCCCACGTGGACGAAGTCGCTGGCGGCCGCTAGTCTAACGTACGGGCCCAGTGTGGGTTGGTAGGTGTCACATGTCTTCGAAGTTTTTTTTTTGGCTCTAGGACATGCCGGTTTCCTCACGCTGTTTTTCTTCACCGTTTTGAGAGCAGTGGTGATAAAATAATTTACACAAAGTAAAGCGCCTGATGGGTACGAACCTGCAACATACAACTTGTAAGTCGCGACGGATACCACTAGGCCACCACTGCTCTGCTCCCATATGTCTGTAGCTGTCCAATAGCCCAGGGAGAAGAAGATAGTCTACCCACTCATTGTCGAATATAATCACAGGTCCAGCCTCTTCTATGTTGGAGTCGGCTATTAGTCTAACCGGATTCAGCTAAATACTTACCAGTATTACATGGAGACTCGACTGCCTATCTGACCTCTACAACCCATTATCATCATGACCATCATCATCAAATCACAGGTCTAGCCTCTTCTATGTTGGAGTCGGCTATTAGTCTAACCGGATTCAGCTAAATACTTACCAGTATTACATGGAGACTCAACTGCCTATCTGACCTCTACAACCCATTAACATCATGATCATCATCATCATCAACAACAACCTATTTATCGTCCTACTGCTGGACACGGGTCTCCTCACATACAGCGAAGGATTGAGCGTAATCACCACGCTTGCTCAATGCGGGTTGGCGATTTCGGGCTTAAAGTCTCTCATACTTGAGAGGCTGGTGTTTTAACCACTAGGCCACCACGACGTCCAACGACGTCCACGACGTCTACAACCCAGTTACTAAGTAATACTCTTTGGTTAGACTTTTGAACTTCTGATGACCCGTAACATCTAGCAAAGATCTACAAATGACATGAAATGAAATGAAAATATGAAATCGTTTATTATATAATTAGCATCACTGATCACTTTTACACGTCATATTTTTTTAAACTAGATTGAGCCGGCATTCGCTAACTGACTACCTCTGAGAGAAAAAAAACCGAAACAAAGTCAGGGATCATCGTCTTTTTTCAAGACCAGACATTAAAAATGAAAATGTTTACAATCGTGACGTGATTTAAAAGAAACAGTGATCAAAATGTCATAATTGTAGCATAATTACGCATATTGCTTAATGATATTTCTTAGCAGAGCGAGCAGCTCAATCCCAAGCTTTATTTATTGTCTTCTAAATAACCTGTGATTTCATAATACCCCTTTTTGCTAAATTTGGTATTTGGTCGTCGGACAGCCGGGACCAACTAAGTTGCTTTCCGAGGCACGAAGGAGTCTCGATATGTAAAGATGTCACCCATCCACAAATCAACCGTAGGAAACGTAACTTAACCTGATCAATGTCACCTCATCATCATAATCATCATGTTCAGCCTCTACTCGTCCACTGCTGGACATATGCCTCTTCCATGGCACGCCGACAAGCTCGGTCCTGAGCAGTTCTCCGGCTGCCACTACCAGCCACCTTTTTTGATGTCGTCGCTCCATCTCGCCTAAGGGCGTACTACGCTACGTTTGCCAATGTCACCTGTGTGCCTTTTATTATTTTAGCCATGAGCCCCTCATTGTCGAATATAAAATCTATAAATAACACTTGGCCGACCTGGGAATCGAACCCAAAAGACAATCAATCAGTTAGTGTCATATCAATCAATATAAAATGCGCGAAGTGATTCTTTGATGATCGATTATGGAGAAATTTACCTCTGCCTTTCAGAGCTATGACTGCTCCTCCCCTCCTTTCCCCTTATATACCAGACGACGTTAACCCACAACGTATAATTATGTATATAGGTCAAATAGCGATTTATTATTAGTTTCTATTAACAACCAACTCTGCACAAAGTAGGTCGGTCAATATTACTTGCTTAAGCGAAAGACTTTAAGTTTTTTTGCACATATAAACATGTTCTAACATGGCTAACAATAAAAAAATAGAAAACATTTTTGCACGTAACTTAGAAGTAATATATCAGTAACTTTTAATACTGGACGATACAGTTTTGTTGGATATTAAGCCAATATTCAGGTCAGTGGTTGTGTGTCATTTCCAGATTCTTTTTGTTACAATCCGTTTGAAGGTAGCGTTTGAATGGCGTCATAATTTTTTGGAAGAATTTTAGAAAGGTCTCCATTTTGCAAATCTTTGCTCTAGGTTTTGCCTGTGGCATCAGCAGTGTGGGTGTCGAAAAACATCCTATGGAACCGGGATTAAAAGTAAAATAATAATAATAATAAAGTGCCCTTTGTGTTAATCCAGCTTATAACCTTAAACTTTATTTTCGGCACCAGACTTTGTGTTTTTTTAATAATTGTGACAATTACTTTTTTTTTTAATTAATATGTACGTACAGTTTGATTTCAAGATTTCGATCTTATGTTATTGCAGTTAATACCTATAATACAATGTATAGTAAATTTAAGTTGAAATTCGAATCATTAACTAGCACCACAAAGAAACGTCATAGCTGTTAACATTGGGCTAAAAAAAAAATAACCTAACTGCTAAGAGCAGAAAGCTTTTTAAGTCGATGTTTTCTTCAATGTTAGTCTTAGTAACACCCCAATTTTGATGCATTTTCACCATTAACACCGCGCTTAGTCAGTGGATTGGTGATCGTATTATAATCCCGGGACCGCAGTCCCTACCTTTACAAACTTATCAATTCTGATTTTCGATTTTTGACTCTATTTCTTATGCAATAGAGTCTTTTAATGTATGATAAAGATTTTATTTATTGTATGAAAGAGCGTCACAAAGAATTGCTGGTGTTTCCAGCTCACTAGGTATCGGTTATACCTGTTTTTATTTTGTTTTTGAAATTATCAACACTTTTAGTTACAATTCAAGTCAGATTCCACTTGAATTCGAACTGATTTTGTCAGGTAACTACTAAAAATACTGATGTGAATGCTATTTATTAATGAGAATCGCCTTTTTAAACTGCAATGTCTAAGTCAATATTTGCACGAGCACTGTACTTTGGAATGTCAACTTTCGGCGCGGAGCAGAGCGGTGAAAATCCATCAGAATTTTGCCTAGCGTGTTATAGAGCGCCCAGTTGGATTATGAGCTCTCTGCACTAAAATGAGCGCTGAAAGTCCAAAGTACGACAGAAGCAAAACAGAAAAGCGCCAGTACCCACGTGGGCTTACTGAAGCACCTACCTAGTACCTACTGGGGTTAAAGAACTATTAGAAGGCTTTTAAAAAATAAATATATACTACAAGGCGCGGCAAAAGTCGTAGGGTGTGCCGCGCTAGTAAATGGAAACTACACTCGACATTTTAAAGGGTAACTGCGCATAGGTATGAATAATATGACTGGCTCATTAGTGTTTACGCCATCATAATTTTTAATAACCCATCTCAGTTACAAAGTTCATCCATTTATATTGGTCATAAAAGTTTAAAAGTTATGAGACAAATTTTAATGTAGGTACAGGTGACAGTACATAGAGCTAATACAATCTGTCAAGTTTCTTTATTAGGTCTTCAACTTTATCATTATAGCATTAAGGCTCAAGATTGATTGGGAATATTTGACAGTTTAGGGTAGCTTGACGTCCGTACCTACACACATCAGTCATATTTATTTCTAGTATAATTTCAAGCATGGAAAGAGCAAGTCGTTATTACATCAAAATAAAATTTGACATTAAAGAAACAAGACGAAATTAAATTTCGCAAATAATGTAAAATTATGAATGACAGAAAGTAAAAAAACAGCTAAAATATTTTTAGTAAACTCACAGAAGCGAAGTGTGACATAAAACTTTTGGCAAAGACACGAAAATATTTCTAAGATTTGACGAGCACACATCTCGACTAAAGTAAAATAAAAAATAATATGTTTTTTGTAACATCACAATCTCTATAAAAAAGGCTAATTTACGTGCTATATTCGTCATCAAATTTCCACATTTCGCATAAGTATTTGTTTTTCTCACAACCTATTTCGCTTTTTCAACCACTTATGATTTCTTTGTGCGTTTTTATAAGTTTTAAAGTCACGTTACCTATGCTGTAATAAAGGTTGGTTATTGGCAGCTCCGGAGATAAGTGGATAAGTATGGAGGCACTTTTCCTCTATCCATCTTTATAATAGACAAAAACCTATGCATAAAACGGAAAAACGGGCACGTTATCGCCTGGAAATTCAAAAGCGTCGTCATATATGTATGTATGACGTATGTATTTCCATATATTTTACTTCCATTATATTGTAGTTGCGTGACGTCACGTCTACGAGACCGATAATACCGTAAGGTTAAAATTTATAAAAAACATACAGCATTTTTTTTTAATAATTATAAACTAGTGCTTGACTGCAATCCCGCCTGATGGTAAGCAGTGATGCAATCGTTGATGGTAAAGCGCACTACTTTATTAAGCTTTAAAAAACTAAGGAATAGGAAGGATGACAGCAATTGAGCGAGGTGATGCAATGTTTAACTTAAGACCAACACGACCAAACGAAGCTGCGCTAGAGAGAGATTGATCTGGAGACTCTCCACGACCAAACTCCCGACACCACAACATTCGGCGCATCGTACCCGCCACACATCGCAACACAACTGCTCAGGCCCGTCCTCCGTACGGCGTCACCAGACATCATGCCGGAACACGACGAATCGCTTGGCGGCAAGACTTTGTCTGGTGGGTGGTAACTTCTGCCGGCAGCCGATGTTATGGCCTACCACCGAGAAAACTTAAATGTCAATGAGTTTGAGATAGACATTGTTCTATTTAACATAACGACTCAGAGCCATTTTCCCAAAGATTTATGCTAATTTATCTAAAATTTCAATTATTAATGCGAGATATTTCGTTTGATTCTCTGTCCATTACGGAACCATCTTTTATGGAATGAGATTTATCGCAGTTTTTGCTTCAGGTCGTTTTCTCGAATCTGTTTAGTCATGAAAGAAAAATCCGATAGTGATACGTGTTTTTGGTGAAACGAAACGTTTGTACGTATCTTTAGGTGCGATGTTTTTAACGCTGAGAATGGTATATTTTGATATGTTTCTAAAAGTATAGTGGCCATATAAATGGGTAATACCCCACACTAGATAGAAGTCGATTGATAGAGAACATGATAGTCACATGTTTGGTAGCAAACCGGTCGGAAATGCTTAATCGAATGTCGATCACCGGCCTACATTCCTCACACACATACATACATTACGTAAATACACTATGCTGTATTGGGTTTATATTTTCGAAAATTTTATAAAAAAAGAAGATGCGCCTCCATATTAGGCTTAACGAAATACAAACAGACACGTATAATTAAGATGGGTGTCTCAATGTCTATGAATATGCAATGCAATCAAACAATTAACCTCACTTTGTTTGCGCATTTGATCAAAACCAAAATAAGGATCTTATGACCTCTAAGACCATATTTTGCGATATTAAAAACCTAAAGACTTAATTGTATAATTGCATGTAGGTTAAACATCTACATCGTATGAGTCATATATAGGTATATACGTATAGATAAATAGTCATCATATAGGTTTTTATACAATATGTAAAAAAAACCCTGCCCGATCCGTGAAGGTATTGTTAGGTATCGATAACTGATTCTACTAAGGCATACAAAGTCGGGCGAAAGTTAAAAAAAAACCCTAAAAAATAAATATGTATTATTTCTCAAAAAGAGGTAACTTAATACATGTGCGGTAGGTAATACATGTGCGGGCGAGGGTCCCCGCGGCATGCGGTCGCATCACTATTCTTACGGTATGTCACTTTTGAAAAAATTACCAAATTTTGGGAAAGTCGGAATTAATTGGCGAAAAAAAACATTATTTCAAAATTCATTAGTATTGTTACTATGATGATTATGTAGAATTTCATATTTTATTTGGTCATGTGTTTACCTAACCTTTATTATCCTTATGGGTCGGACGGGGTTTACTTTACATATTGTATACCAAATATAAAGTCTACTAACTGAACAGACAGCTGTGTTACTGGGGGTTTGCTGTGCTACTTATCCATACTAATATTATAAATGCGAAAGTAATTCTGTTTGTCTGTCTGTTAC
This sequence comes from Sesamia nonagrioides, assembly GCA_017933935.1. Classification (NCBI taxonomy): domain Eukaryota; kingdom Metazoa; phylum Arthropoda; class Insecta; order Lepidoptera; family Noctuidae; genus Sesamia; species Sesamia nonagrioides. Next base: position 1,491,808 of record JADWQK010000461.1, read on the forward strand.
GCTTTCCCGCTTAAACCTCTCAACCGATTTTGATGAAATTTGGCACAGACAATCTTTAGACCCTGAGAAAGACCATAGGCCTCATACCTCTTATCCCGGAAAAATTTGATGTTCCCGAGGGAAATCTAACTAAAGCACAAGCACTTTCGGCTGTTGACGTCTATCTTATGTTTATGTTTAAGCATTCAAAAGGTGCAGATTTTTTAGCCTAATTTCAATAAATAACGATTCAAATCAAATCCAAATATTTCATTTTATACAAATCTACATTCGCTTCCTGTATAGAAGAGTCACTCGCTTAAAATTTAATTTAAAAAACGCAAACAAAATATCCCAATTTCGGCAGCATATTAAGCGTTACATCGAACATGATTAACATTAAAATCCGCTAAACTTTGTCCCCAGCACTCCTCCATTGTTCCCTTACTCCACTCGGTCACGGCATGAAAAGGGCTAAATTCGTGGTTGTCACGTTTTTAATTAATTTACGAGTGGGTGAGGCCCGGGTATCACGCATAACCTTTGTCCGCTTATGTGAAATTCATCAATTAACGTAGCTTTAGTGCTGCAGGCACTTACATTTACATTTTCATCATTGTAAACTGAAATTAGCTATCCAAATAGTGTTAGGACTAACTAGTTTGATCCAGTTTATGAGAGTATTATCGTTTGGATGAGAACTTCGAGTTTTTAGATTGAATTAAAATACAAAGTGAAATTGGGGGCATTGGGAAATTGCTTATTTTTGTTTTATATTACGTATTACTTTTTATTACTTAAAATTACTCATGTATGTATTTCTCGATAGATGTATTTCTAATGGTTTTAGTTCTTACGTGAAACATTAACATAGCTAGCGCTGTGTGTGTATGTACATTATACAAATATCTCCTCCCGTAACTCAGGAAAAATAGACATGGTATTATTATTATTTCCTTTATTTTTCTGTACATATATTGTATTTTACATTTTTAATTCCATACTAATATTATAAATGCGAAAGTAACTCTGTCTGTCTGTCTATCTGTCTGTCTCTCAGTTACGCTTTCCCGCCTAAACCTCTCAACCGATTTTGATGAAATTTGGCATAGACAATCTTTAGACCCTGAGAAAGAACATAGGCTACCTTTAATCCCGGAAAAATTTGATGTTCCCGAGGAAAATCTAAAAAGCGCGATATAACCGAACTCCACGCGGGCCAAGCCGCGGGCGGAAAGCTAGTATTTATATAAAAAGATACAAAAACATACAGATATTATTATTATTATTTTATTATTTTTATAAACTACAGCTTGACCGCTATCCCGCCTGATGGTAAGCAGTGATGCAATCGTTCATGGTAAAGTGGGCTAGTTTATTAAGAGCCTATTCACTGTAGCCTTGAAGATACTTAAATTGTAGTCAAACACCGCCGTTGGCAAATTGTTCTAGTGCCTCGATGTCCGCGGTATAAAATACGAGGCGAAACGCTTCCTTCCGATCGTAGTAGGTAGTGCCAATAACATAAGGATGGATACTCGCCATACGATGGGTCGTCCGATGCTTGCTTCATTTTATATAATTACTAGCTTTCCGTCCGCGGCTTCGCCCGCGTGGAGTTCGGTTATATCGCGCTTTTTAGATTTCCTTCGGGAACATTAAATTTTTCCGGGATAAAAGGTAGCCTATGTTCTTTCTCAGGCTCTAAAGATTGTCTGTGCCAAATTTCATCAAAATCGGTTGAGAGGTTTAAGCGGGAAAGCGTAACAGACAGACAGACAGACAGAGTTACTTTCGCATTTATAATATTAGTATGGATACATACTATAAAATCAAGCAAGATATATTATATTACCTTTATACGGAAAAGACCTACCATAAAAACAAGGTGTGTATCTAAATACAAAAAGTTCTTAGTAAAATGTAACGATATGTTACTGGCCACTTGGGTTTACGTCTGAAGTTAAGAGAAACTTGGGAGGAAAATCTTAAGTGTATTTTCTCCCTGAAGTTTTAAAAGCCAAAAGAAACTTCAGAGCTTCTAAACAATGAACTTACAACGTCAGTTATACTTACACATTGCAATATTAACTTTAAGAAGTATATCTACGTTGCGCAAAACTTAGAAAATGTGCCTCGAGTAGCCAAATGGCTGAACTATGAGCCTGCTGCGTTATAAGTCGCAGGTATCTCTACTGACACATAACGCAGCAGGCTGGGTATAATTATGCAGCTGTTTGTGCCTGCAAATATACCAACTATAGTTCAGAAAAGACTAAACATTTCAATAAAATGATTGCCCTCCAGACTGTATTGCGGTCTTAGCGAGCAATTTTAACTGAGCATGGCCATCGGCGTAAAAGATATGCGGTTGTATGCGCAGACTCTCTCTCTCCCTTTTTCACTTTCTGCCCCTCTTTTTCTCTCGCTCTCTCTCTCTTTCTGTTTCCTCTCTCCCTCATAATTGGGACGACCGACGATCCGCCACGATCAGAGAGAGATCTGGCACAAGACTTTTAATGTACTTTTCAAGGAACGAGGGTATCACATCGGCAACTTCTAAATTCTGGGCGCGTAATGATAAATTACTTATGGAAAAACCCAATTACATTGTGCCTGAACTCTGAATCAAACTCGGCAAGGTAATTGCGTAATACACTATCAGCAGCATTTTGGCAGTTCAGCAACATTCAAGCAAGAAATAAGCTAAGAATTTGTTTTTTTTTTTTGTTGGTTTGAACGCGCTAATCTCAGGAACTACAGCTCAAATTGGAAAAATATTTTTTTCGTCGGATAGCCCATTAATCCAGGAAGGCTTTAGGCTATATAGCATCACGCTGTGACCAATAGCAGTGAATCAAAACCGTGTGGCGCAGCAAGTTTATTATAATATGTGGTCATAAAAATTAGTAAACATATTGTGGATCAGAATATATTTATATTTTAAATCACTATTTTTTTTTTTTGAAAAGCAATAATCACCATCTTACCTGAAGCGTAGGTGTGTCAACCGATTAGACATATTGATTGAAAGAAACTAATATTCTAAAAAGTTTAACTGAAAACGGAAATTAAACAATACAAACAGGTTTAAACAGCCAACTAACAGAAACTTTAAACAATACAAACAGGTTTAAACAGCCAACTAACAGAAACATTAAATTAATTTAAATTAGCACTCACCTCAACCGCTGCACACAATAGGAAAACAAAATAATTCAATAAAGTCCATAATTCAATAAATTCCATTATACATATAATATCTAGCCATAAACACTAGTAAAAATATAGTAGATCAGAATATATTTCCATTTTTTTTTTAATGAAAAGCTGTAACTTCACCTGGCATTACCATCTTACCTGAAATGTAGGTATGCCAACTAATTGGATACATTCATTGATAGAAATGGGTCTCATAAGAAAGCTCAAGGTCGCACAGAGAGCTATGGAGAGAGCTATGCTAGGTGTTTCCCTACATGATCGAATCAGGAATGAAGAGATTCGTAGAAGAACTAAAGTCGCGGACATAGTCCAGCCGATTAGCTCTCTGATGCGGCAGTGGGCGGGGCACATAGCTCGTTGAACCGATGGCCGATGAGGCAGAAAGGCTCTTGAATGACGACCACGTATCAGCAAGCGCAGCGTCGAACGCCCACCGTCAGGGTCGTCGGATGATCTGACCAAAATCGCAGGGAAGCCATGGATGCAAGCCGCATTCAACCGTTCTTTTTGGAAATCTTTGGCAGAGGCCTATGTCCAGCAGTGGACTTCATGCGGCTGAGATGATGATGATGATTGAAGGAAACTAATATTCCAAAAAGTAAACGAAAATTAAACAATACAAATAGCTTTAAACAGCCAACTAACTAACTCTCCCTCCATAGAAACAATAAACTAATTTAAATTAGCACTCACCTCAACAGCTACACACAATAGGAAAACAAAATAATTCAATAAATTCCATTAAAATTTTCACTGTTTTTCGCAACAATTGATTCTAACACTTGAATTAAGTAGCAAAACAAATTTGATTATTAAACAAAAGAACGGCTCCCAACTGTAATTGGCAATTCATGGGTCTCCGCAACTAGCGAACATGTTGATTTTGTCGGCAACATCAAAGCTTTGTTTGCCGCAGCCTACACCAGAGGCCAGCTTGCCCACAACTTTATAGAACCGATCAATTTCAAAGGAAACTGTGCTTTCATCACTGAAGCGGAACCCCGCTAAAACAGATGTGTTAAATAATTAGCGATCATGGTCTACTATCAATATTGCGTAGTAACTTGAACTACGAATATCAACCTTACTGCTACGTCATAAAGGCGATGATGTCAAATTATTACCGTAGTCGTGCCTGGATGCCTGTACACAAGAAATCGTAAAATATACCTACAATACATAACAAACGAGCTATGAAAATAATCAAGCTCGACAGTAACGAAGTGGATAAAAAAAATAATTTGTTCATCTATATTTCTAAAGAGGCTTATCTAAAAATATTTCACTACCGCTAGTTAAAACAACAAAATATCACAAATAATTCACGTAAAAGATACTTTTAACATTCACGCTGTTTATTATGTACTTGCCTTCAAAAGAATAATAACACCGTTTCTAGGAAAAAAGTCGAATTGATCATTCAATTAACTTTAATATAATCACGTCAAAGAAAGATTGATTTCGAAAAGATTTTTTTTGTGAATATTTTTAAATGGCAAAGGTATTCTCTCGTTATTCCGGTTGCTCATAAAAATGGAACATATTCCTTACAATTAGCATTGGAACAGAATAAAACGTCTTATCTTATAATTTATTAACTTCGAAGAGGGGCTGGCCATTTTTTGTATGTGTGCTTCATTAACATAATAGAAGAAAAGTTTAATTGAGTTCCAAACTTGAACTCCACTGAAGTTAATGGAACTTGAGTATTATGCAAGATCGTAACTCGCATGCCGCCCAATTGAACGCTACGGCGTAGTAAAGATTCGTAGCGCTACGCTCGTAGCAACTGATGTTGTGATTATCCAAAGGCTTTGCTGCGAATTACTGGCCAACGTTTTAATTCCGCGAGTGAGGCTGTTTGCGTAATTTCTGTTGCCAAAACACGATGTTGTTAACTAAGCTAAATAGCGGAGTATATGTTAGCCTAGGGTTGCTAGAGTTATGGAAGCTGTTTTAATTAAACATACATCTGTTTGTATAATTTAAATGTAGGTACAGTCTCCCCTTTTCTGGATAAACTATATACGATGTTATAAAAGTCAGGTAGTTGTCCTATTTAGAAACAAATTTATAATACCTACAAACAGATTAAACATTAATATAAAGGTTGTCTGTAAAAGATCGCTCTTAGCGATAAGACCGCCCATTGTGTCACCTATTGTTAAATCTTTTTATTTATGTTCTGTAATCTATATGGTGTACATAATAAAGAGTATTCTATTCTATTCTAGAACATCAAAAACAAATTAACATCTAAAACATTTATAAGACAAATTTAAATCAATCAGCAATTTTGATGTTGAAGCAGAACTTGAGGAAAAAAAATTCTAAATTACTTAGGAATATAATCCATATTAATATTATAAATGCGAAAGTAACTCTGTCTGTCTGTCTGTCGGTCTGTCTGTCTGTCTGTCTGTCTGTCTGTCTGTCTGTCTGTCTGTCTGTCTGTCTGTCTGTCTGTTACGCTTTCCCGCTTAAACCTCTCAACCGATTTTGATGAAATTTGGCACAGATAATCTTTGGACCCTGAGAAAGAACATAGGCTACCTTTCATCCCGGAAAAATATGATGTTCCCGAGGGAAATCTAAAAAGCGCGATATAACCGAACTCCACGCGGACGAAGCCGCGGGCGGAAAGCTAGTCAATAATATAAATTAGGTTATTAAAGTAAACAGCAGGTACATGGATAAGCTCAAAATTATATAGTACTAGTCCTCAGTCCTCTATAATAGATAAGCATTGAACAAAAACATTAGCATAACAAATCTTGTTCATACCTAAACTAAAACTTTTAAGACGCTATCACACAAGCAATTATAAGTTCTATAATTAAGAGTATAAAACCTATAATTGCATCATAAATTATACTAACGATCTTCCCTGTAATAAGACATTAACGTTAATTAAATACATACATACTGAACTAATAAAACGTTATAATTATATAAATAAAACTAATTGCATGCCGTTACTTTAAAATTTATTTATAACACTCATTGAACCAACAAAAACATCACTAGTGTAATAATCTCACCAAATGACACAATTATCAAAACACGATAATACTAATACTAGCTACAAACATAGGTAGTTAATGATATCTAAAAGCATTAAAACGTTGTCAACGAGTGTTATTAAGTAAAGCTCCATTTCCCACAAGCTGCGGATACCCCGGTAATTATGTTAGTAATAAATCTCACACCAACCTAAATTATCTGAGTTGCTGCAGGAAGGGCCCGGGAGAACCAGGAAGCAGAGAACGAGGTACCGAATACCACTCATGTTGTTCATTACTCAAAAAGTACAAACGAAATCCAAAAATGACACTATTGTTCTCCTATCAAAAGTTAGCATCACTAATTTCACTTTGACAGATAAAAAATTCGCGCCATAAATTAACAGATAAAAAAAAAATAGTCGAAGCAAGCAGGTCGACTATGCGTTCGAATTTTTTGAATTTATTCAAAGTTGTGTCACGTGCGGTGTCCACGTGGTGACCGCGTGACAGGACGTGTCCACAGTAAACAAGCGTGTGGCCACACTGACTCCGGACGTTCGACTGACGCGACCCAACGATACAAACGCCCCACGACTATTGGTCACGGCACACGGCGAGCCCATCAATTTTGCTTGACGTTTCAATGAAAACCCTTCCTACTTTTCCCTCGAGTAAAATTAGGGGAGAGTCTTGTTATAATTAAAAATGTTTATCGATGAGTTCGACCTTATTGAACTTTAGGGATGGAATTTACATGGCGGTAAAATACTTCAAGTGTCAATTCTCTCCGTTTACAAACTACAAAGTTGACATAATTAACGGTATGACTAGAACACCTTAAAATTGCAATTAATTATAAATCTAATTAGTTCATAGAAAGTGTCCAGAATTTTACAAAAAGATATTTAGCTATATTATCACCATTTGATACCTCTAAATTGTAAATAATGAATTGATAAATGCGTCTTCGATAAAATTATTACAACAGCACATTATTATTCCTTACACGCGAGCAGGCGCCATAAATAATAATATCACATCGAGTGGAAATGTTGGGGCATTTGTACAAAAGGAAACGGACTTTTACTACTTATAATTTGTTTTTACATACATTCGTATATTCATAAAACTTGTTTAAAATTCATATTGTACTGGACTCATTAGAATAACATTCCATTCTTTTTTCAGTTTTAAAAAAAGAATGTGATACGAATCTTCTGACTAAATGGACTTTTCAAAAACCAACATGGCCATTCAAATGTGGCCAGTATTGATACAGATAATATAACGAATACTGTCTATTTGATATTTTAAGTGGTGGATGGTCGTATAGTTCCCGGGTACAAATATTATTAGATGCTAACCATTGCGTATGACGTCTTGTATACAACTGGACACGGTAGATTGGATCCTGTCGACTGTTACATATGTACTAGATACGAGAAATTTCGAACATTACATAATTGCTGAACCCATATAATGTCTTGAAAGGGACTGAGGCATTCTCATCGTACTATCGAATAACCACAACTAATTTACCGGGTCGACCTCCTTATTCAGTAAATTTTCTATAACCGTACCGACAATGTAAATCGAATCGAAGGACAAATTAATGAGTTATAGTCTGACAGCCTTTTGGCCCCTAGGGTTGAGGCCAAAAGGCTGGGTCTTCAAGTTAAAAAATAATAAAAGCTCTTGAGAACTGTGGTGGCCCAACGGCAGGGACCTACGAGTTGTTGGACGTAAGTTCGAAGCCTGAAATATACTTAACATCGAATAAATTGTTTCACATGAAAATGATGGAAAACATAGGAAGGTGATTCGCAAACATGATGGTAACATACTAACGCTCACTGGTATAGCGTGGTGGATTACAGCCCAGCTCACAAAGTAGAGGCCTGTGTCCCAGCTATGGGGAACTTATGAAAAAATACTTAGAACCATAAACTTGTTATAGACAATAACATTTTTGAAGCAAACCTAAAAAAATATACATAGGTAGGTAGAGTACATTCACAAACCCTTTCTGAGTAAAAAGTACACACAAATTCACGTATTATTTTACCAAATCCATTACGTTGCGTACTTAAGGGAGTTCTTAAGGCACAACCCGGGTTCGATTGATATCGAAGGCATATAAAATGGAAACAAAATAGGATCGTGAGTAGATAAAAAGAGATCAAGTAAATTGAAATAAATTAACTGAATTAAATATTGATCGTAGCATTCAAAAAGATTATCAGTTCTCTTTTAAAAATTATTTCTGTTCGTTAATGGCATTGCAGATTAATGTAATCTACTTGTATTATCAGCAAGAAGGTCTTGACATTTGATAGTCAGCAGGGTGATTGCGTAAAACACTAGACTCTAGACATTAAACAGTATATATGACACTTGTTGTTGAACTGTCATTCAACAACATTCATTGCATTATTTGTTGAGCTGATAAATTCATTTTTCGAACATATGGAGTAATGGATTATCAATATCCTTTTTTTTTTAGTGTGGGAGATCATCAAATGATCTCTCCCGCTCTGGGCGGAGCAGAAGAGCTTGTCCGACTTTTAGTGATTGAAACCCACCTGTATTCCTTCACTTTCCTGTGTGCCGTGGCCACTGTTTCTCTTTCAACTAACCCGCATCCCTGACCCGGGCATCAGTCTTCGTGGACACCGTCACGATGTGCTGACATCTCTTTGAGGCGCGCGTGAAACACAACGCGCCGTCGAACTGGGCCTGGTCCTTACCGGGCAGCGAGCTGCCCGCTGCTCACCGCCCACAAGCCCTCGCCTACTGTGGCCTGGAGTTCGATATTGTCTCCCGACCTGGGCGTCTCCTGCGGCGGCTAGAGGTGTGAGGGCGCTGACATTGCCGCTCCCACACGCGCTTCGCCTCCTCCTTTGCCATCATCACTGCTTCGCAGAAGGAGGTGCAAGATGCACCCTATTAGCAATATGATTCATATAGTGATTAATGCCGTTTTATAAATTATTGTTCGTCACAGCGGGTCACAAACGAGCGCGAGCCTCCACTCATTTACTGGTACCTTGAGCGTGCGCACACAATCTAGCGCCTCCAATAATTAATTGTAATCAGCCTCCGAAAATACAGTTCTGTAATATAGTAGTAGTTTCTTACTTGAGTATTGCCAACTCAAGACCACCAGCAGCACCCCTGGAGTTTGATACTCAACGGTATTACTAACCAAACAAAAAATCTGTATTCCTATTTGAGTTCTTTTTATTTAGAGAGTAAGGAAAGAGAATACCTAAACTATTTATGAATATTTTTGGACAACACAGAATTTTTCGTAGGGACGAGTGGATTATTGTTATTTTAGTCTGACGGGCAACCCGTCACACTGGGAGCGCCATTTTATTCACTATTTGTCTATGTTAATGTCCAATGTACAGGAAAGGGAAATGATTTCAAACAAAAAGGAATAATCAGACATACAATTGTTTTAATACAGCGTTATATTATGTATTCGATGTTCTCAATAGTGCTAAACTAAGAAAACATCGGTCTAATGAAAAGCATACTTTTCCAAATACCTAGTAAGTGTTTGTAAGTGATATGTTCTATCTCCCTTTAGATGAAATGGCGTAAATAAAGCCACAGGTGACACGTAATGTCCAAAGTTGCCATCTAAAGATCTAAGTAGTACAAACTTATACGATTTACAGGGTACAATTGAAAATATAGAACTTCTGCACATAAGGACCGTCCAACAGAGTCTAACTTTGTTGTCACAGATACACACTAACGCCTATAGTAAAGGTTATTTTTATATATGGGACAGTATTTTCTACTTTTCTGCTTTTAGACAGAAATGGGCAATGTTTCTTACATGTCCGACAAGTTTCGGACTCGACCAAAGACCTTATTCATGAGATGTTCACCCTGAGATAGGGTGAAGTCACGTGAACACCACATGAATCACAGTAAAGCATCATTAGTAAAACAGTTTTCACCACTAAAGTAATTCTGTTGCGTTAACACAGTGAATCCAAAATAAGTTTCTTGCTTTTTTTTTTTTTTGTTTATTAGCTATCATGACTCTCGATAGAAAATAAATACCAATTTATCGGTATTAATTGGTATTTTTCGGGCATGCCCAACAGGGGTTAAACTTGAAAGGAGCCCTTATTTAAGAGTTAATTACGCGTCATCACTCTTCGAAACAACAACCTTAAATAGCCATGACACGAAAGTTATTCTGATGCTCAATTCTTTTTCGATAACACCCAAACACAAATGACTTAGTGAAATGATAAAAATATCTAGATAAAAATCGGTATTAACAGGCATCAAACTTGATTACAGCTCTTTTTTTTAATAATAATAAACTAGTGCTTGACTGCAATCCCGCCTGATGGTAAGCAGTGATGCAATCGTTGATGGTAAAGCGCACTAGTTTATTAAGGCTATTCACTTAAAATACTTTGAAATAAGAAGGATGACGGCAGTTAAGCGAGGTGATGCTATGTTAAACCCAAGACTAACACGACCAACGATGCTGCGCCAGAGGGAGAGTGATCTGGAGACTCTCCACGAACAAACTCCCGACACAACAACATTTGGCGCCTCGTACCCGGCACACATCGCAACACAACTCAGACCCGTCCTCCGTGCGGCTTCACCAGACATAATGCCGGAACACATTTTTCTTGAATTATTTACGCATTATCATCTACCCTATGACATATTCATTATTTAAGCCAAAAGATTGCCCATTGGCCTCCCCCAAAAACCTACCTACCAGTTCTGTGCTTATTACATCCAGCGGAGTCATATGCACATCGCGCCACATTGTTGGGGGTTAAATAAAATCTCTAAAAAGCAATTCTGGAGTAATTCAGCAATCCTGTGGTGTTAAAACTGCCCATCAAAATACGAATGACCTACATAAATGATTTTTCATTGGATGAAAAACATTACCCAGGTAATAAAACACCGTCCACATAGCACGTATAAGCAATTTTTCCAGTTCGCCAAAGGGTAATCGATTCTGCTACATATGAACCTGACTTGTTATACAGCTCATTAATCATCCGTTCTAACTTTGTACGGGGCTAGCGATAAAACTCGGATTTACTTTACTAAAATCAAAATATATTTTTCATAAACACACCTACATTTTTCACAGCTAACACGGAAATGTCGGTGGACGTCGCCGGAGCTCAGTATTTATATTCTACGTATATCTATAAACGGTATAAAACAAAGTTATTTTTCGTATCTGTATGTGTATGACCTTCTCAGCTCCGTAACTGATTTTGATGCGATTTTCACCTTAATTTAGAGAATTTATTCCAAAATTCCACCACCACTATTCCACCTTTAGAAATACATAAATTATACATTCATGATTGTTTTATTGAATATTATAAGTTTACAGAAATCTCCTTGTTTTCATAAGAACAAAACCGGTTGTGTTATATGCTAGGCATGTACAAAGAAGTTTTGTTTATTTCTATACCTTTGGGTCGACACAAATGTGGACATTAAGGCTTATGTTGAACCTTCATGGGACAATAAATATCGAATAGTATCGGTATTGTCCTGGATTGTATAATAAATCCTAAGAGAGTATAAGATCAAACAAGATGTTGGGCAGAAGTATAAGTACAACAACTACCATTTTGCCTGGATATTATAAGTTCCACGTGGAAGGAGATAGAAGATATTATAATAATAATAATATTTATTGACATAACGAAAAATACATTAGTGTGCAGAGATTAACTAAATGCTGACTTTGATAATAAATACATCTGTTGAGGCTCTCGTTAGACAGTTGGATCAAGGGCCTTTTCAGTTCTGTTCCTGACATCGGTGGATCTATTATTATTTAATATTTTAAAAACTTTTTGTATATTTTTTATATTGAAATATTTATTAAAATGTAAATAAATATGCCTATAAATGTTGGAATAAAGGATATAAAATCCTATATTCTAGCTATTCTTCCATAAATATAAAACAGAAGATTAGATAGAAGATAGGAGGAAAGCTTTTCAATATAAATTACGCATTCTATTTTCGGATGGGTAATTTATGTAGGTTAAGACTTAAGAATTAGAATCATATATTTTTTTTAAAAAATGGGTGTTACCGATGTGTATTAATTGGTAACACAGTCTATATTTTGTCTATTTAGAACATGTAAATATATGCTAAGTACCGATACCTACTTATTTTAGTTAGATGTACTGACTATAAACGAAATTTATTTTCTCAAAACTATTTTTAAATTAGAATTTAAAGTTACAATAAAACTATATACACATAACAAAACATAAAACCTTAAAATTTTTTTGCTATTTCATTCTTCAAACGGTAGATAAAGTTTTCATTCGTAAAATAAAATTGACATCTGACAGTTTAATGGAGAAACTGTCAAAAAATTCAATATTGTTTCTCGAATAAAATTATCTAACGTTAGAGAAACTAGCTCTTAGTAACAGGAAATCTTTAAAAGTTCTAACTAAATAAAAACGCTGTATAAAACTGCTGATTTAGTCCAAATTGAGCTTGTCGTGAAAATATGACAGATATTTTGAACCATTTCTAAAACTTTTCACAATACGCAAAAGTTGAAATAACTAAAACTGTTCTTTTCAAGAAAGTTCTACCGATCGTTAGCTCTGGCTTTAAATGTTTGCCATTCACAAGTTTTCCAACTAGATCGAAGAAAACGGACAGCAATTATTTTCAATAGTCTACCTTTAAGAAATTTATGAAATCCTTTATTTTTAGCCGAATAATGAAATCACTGTTCATAATCTTAGCTGTTTTGATGTCTAATTAATTCCCAAGCTTGGGAATCATTTTGAAGGATTACTCCGTTCATTCAGCAGTCGTGATGGCGTAGTGGTTAAAACTCCAGCCTCTCAAATATGATTGTGCGAATCCGTTTCCAGCTCAGGCAAGTACCAATGTAACTTTTCTAAGTTATATGTACATTCTAGATATACATATCTTGGACACCAATGACTAATTCAAAGGTGAAGGAAAACATCTTGAGGAAACCTGAACTTTAAGTCTGAAATTACCAACCCCCATTGAACAAGCGGGGTGATTACGCTCAATCTTTCTCAGTTTGAGAGAAGATCTGTGCCCAGCAGTGGGATAATTTAAAAAAGGTTGATAATGGATGATGGAAACTGGCCTGTCCAAGAGCCAACGATTCGAAGATATGTGACATCTGCCAACCTCCACCAGTCTAAATGTGGCCTCACAGAGCTGATGCATGGGATTAGGCATGGAATCCCTTATGGGAGGGAGCAGTGAAAACATTATAGATTGATTATGTCACTTCATTAAAAAAATAAATCCAGACGTGACGAAACGGACTTTGTTCTCTTATCTTCTGCACAAGACTTGAACATAACTAGGATAATATTGGTGTATACATTGATATAATATTAAACTAAGGTAGATACGTGACTAGCGCACTGAAAATGAAGCGTACAAAAGGAGGTAAGTCCAGCAAGTCGCTTTAGTTTTCGTCGATTCTATTTAAGCGCAAACGACAAACACTAGCTATCTTTTTCTTCTCTATGCTTTAGATTGCGCCCCATCTCACTCACACTGTGCCAACGTGTGAAATGTACGTAGAATAAAAAAATTGCATGTGTGTGCTGCTGCTCCGATCGGCACATTTATTTTGGTTAATTTGTTAGAGCATATCATATCTGTTTAATATTATATCAATGGGTGTGTAACATACCACTGCTCTTGAATATTCCGATACAATATTCCAATGCATACAGAAATACCGAGGCTAAGAAGCAAGTCACTAATGGCATAGAGAGCTTACGTTGCTCCCAATCACGTTGAACCAAACATCACAGACGAAAGGCCCAACTATAGCTCATAACATGGAATCAATTTGTATTTACACATGAAAATACATATGAAAATAGGATGCGTGCATTAAATGTCTACATTTATGATTTGTGGCCCCAGGCAAAGCTTCTTTTTTCAGATACAACTGACGTGATTTTTATTATTTGCAATGTAAATAAAGCATATGCCTGCAGCTCCAATTTAATTGAATGGATATTTGTATGTAGAGCATCTGTGTATTTTATATTCTTTGGATACAGGCTAAAATCATTTAATATTTAAAATGATTCGTATAAAAATTATTATAACACTTTAGATTGGAATAGATCATTGTTTATTATTATTCGATTATGTATTTATGGTTCTTTTTTATTTTGTTATAAGCACATTCTGCCCAAATGAAAAAAATCTTTTGCAACTTTTTTTTTTAAATATAATTATAAACTAGTGCTTGACCGCAATTCTGGCTGATGTTAATCAGTGATGCAAACGTTGATGGCAAAGCGCGCTAGTTTAGCCTATTCATTCTAGCCTTGAAGACACTTCAATCATAGTCAGACGGAAATACCGCCGCTGGCAAATTGTTACAGTCGCTCGATGTACAATCAGCTGTAGAAGTCCATTCCCACCTTAAAGACTACTGTCGCCTGCGCTAAACCGGCCACGCTCACTACCGCATTATTTTTTTATCGCAGTCTCCGTCTTTCTTTAAAGTAATGCAAAATTTCGTTACTTCATTTGAAGTTAAGTTAGCGGCCGCACTTAACAATGGTGCTATCATAAGCGAGCGATTGTGGGTTCGATCCTTAATAAAGGCAAATCTTTTTGTTGTTTCATATAATTTAAAATTATGATAATTAATTTGTATTTTAAAGTAAAAATGTTTGCAAATAATATTTAAACGAATAGGAAAATTTATTGAATATTTATCCCAAAAAAAGGTTTTCATTATATGTTTTAGTTTACTATAGAGGTAATATAATAAAAAAATATATAAAAATAAAACAATAAGCATATTATAATGCAATATACTATAAAGTTATATATTATTCGGTATAGATATACTTATACTAACAAATGAAACAAACGTTGAAATGGCAGCATTGTAATATTTTATATAAAAGTAATCCTTGACAAACTTATGATATTGTTATGGTAAAAAATACAAAAAACATTTTTGGTTGTTAGATATGAAAATTATAATATTATACAAATATTATGATTAAAGAGGTTATAGCTTAATTATTCATTTTCTTAAAGAAAAGAGGATTGAAGCTTAACCTGAATATTATTGCAATCATAAAATAATCTATACTAAAACACAAAATAGTGCATAATACATTTACAATTTTTTTGCGGGTATAGCATGGTACTAGTGCTGTCATCCTGCAGTGACTTTTTTCGGAGTTTGATGGCATGAGATTATTATCTTCAAGCGCTTTCTTAGTTCTAAAGTAAACGAACGTAATTCTTATCGAATTCCGAAATTATTGTTTTTATAATTTACTAAAAGTAATTTGTATTGAAATTGCAAAAGGCGACATCTGTTAGCCATTAAGCCAACCGAACATATTACTGTCACTTAGTTAAATTACTTTAGAGATGGTTTAGAGTCCGTTATTAAGATATATAATGGTATATATTTAAAACACTCTGTAGGACACTTCTGCACTGTGATTGTTATAAATAGTTTTTTTTTTTTTTGTTTAGCTTGATAAGACTCCACCAGTCGCGCCAGTTTATTTTTAAACCACAAATGCAACCTCCCTTCTTCGCAAGATTTAAAAGTTTATTCAACGGTAAATATTGTCGTTTCGTTTCACTTGTCTCGACAGCTACCTTCGTCCTCCAACCTCTTGACCTTGACCTCCAACGGCTTACAGTATTTCTCTAAAACAATAACAATTTTATTACAGACTTGCAACAAGCGATTAGTTTGCACCTTAACACAAATAATAATAAAACAACTTACACAAAAGCCGGTTTCATATGATATTTGAGATATATTGCTGCATATCCCTGCATATTGATTAAAAAAGTAAAACTAATAACACAAACTGGTAACTATATGTTCACCAACTAACAACAGCTAAGTAATATTATTTGAGTTATTGTAGCTAATAATAGTTATTGTAGGTAGCGAAATATTTTTTGTGAAGGAGTGATTCAGATTCTTTCAAGTCTACCGTCATCTTTTTATAATGACTCTAATATAGAAAAAATCTTAAAAGAAAGTATCATCTTTAAGTTGCGGATCGGTATTTTTAAATATTTTTGTTGTCAGCATTCATTACTATTTACCAATAAACATTTAAAAAATATTTTGTAAGTTATTAGATTTGAACTCGAACCACCTTGAACGCCTATCAAGGCGAAAACCGTTAGGCCATTGAAACACTTACTGTGGACGTTGAAATTAGTAAGTAGTACCTAACAATCATAAGCGGGCAGCAAGTTGTCAAAGTGTATGAGCGTGTATCAAACTTTATTATAGAAGAAGGTCGTAACTACAACTAGTATTGCTTGGCCATAGTTTTGTGAGATTGCAACTCGACTTTTGGTCTTGATTGTACGCGGTGTAAAAGACGAGGCGAGACGCTTCATCCGGATCGTAGTGGTGTCAACAACGTAAAAGTGGGTATTAGGCGTACGACGGGTCGTCCGATGGTGGAACAGAGATGGGTTAGTTTAGAGGAAATCTCAACTCCCAAAAGCTGAAGGCAGTCGGTGTACTCCAAGCATATATTCCGAAAAGTAGGAGCCTAGGTGAACAGGCTCCTTTTGGCTAATTTACTTCTACCATATTTCCTTACTCTTTGTACATAGGCACAAGTAAAACATGAAGGTGTGGATTTATAATCCCAGCAAATCTATACTATCACCATTCTCTTGTCCTGATCGTGATTTATATGGGATCGGTACATCATGTATTTTTATTCCATACCTCTCTTTTAGTCATCATCGTCTCGTAGTCATAACATCATTCAAGCTGAAACGTGCGTAAATAATGCTTAATATGTTAAAGTTTTATACTTACCAACAAATTTAATTTGACAAAACATTAATTTCTTATTCTCAAAATAATTGGTTTTCCATTCTCAAAATAGTAGTTTTTCTATTATCAAAATAATTGATTTTCCATTCTCAAAATAATTGAAGTTCCATTATCAAAAGAATTGATTTTCTGTTCTCAAAATAATTGATTTTCTATTCTCAAAATAATTGATTTTCCATTTCAAAATAAGTGATCTTCCATTCTCAAAATAATTGATTTTCCATTTTACAAATAATTTAATTTATTTTCCATTCTTAAAATAATTGATTTTCCTATCTCGAAAAAAGCCCAAAACACCAAAATTCATAATTTTTTACTATCAAGTAACCTTCACCTTAACCTTATCGAGAACCATTAAGCAGATAGGCATCATATTCAGAGGGTTGAATACTGCTCAAGTCAATGTTGGAGTCTTTCCGGTGCTCGAGTGAAGCTCTAACGACTCGAGCCGCCCTAAACATACGTAATATGACGTAATCTTTTGTGTGAAAAAGTGGAGGGTTCAGAGGGAACAATTGTACGTATGGGAAGGTGTGTACCTGTAGATATGGTTACCTTCATGGTTTTATTTGTTGTGGTAAAATAGGTTTGCTCGGTCCTTAACCCCGTTTTTACCGTAAATCACTAAACGCTTTCAATGCTAAATGAACTTATAAAATCGTTGTATTTCTGTCAGTCGTAGTCGAAGGTGTTATATTTTTAGGGATATACTGGTGCCAATCAAAGTAGGTAAAACTTCCATAAAATGCGAATTACAATTTTAATAAAAAAGGTTGTTGCAAGTTCTGTTCAGTTCAGTTCTGAGGTAAGTGGGGTAAGATGCTAAAGTAGCTTTATTTATATTAACAAAAGCGCCGGTAGTTAAAATGCTAGATGCAAAACACATTAGGAGGTGTTATTAAAATAATTGTAGGCGTTAAGCCTAAACAGAAGGTAACAAAAATAGAATTAAAATGTTTTCATTGCTAAAGGTATTTAGTGATTTTTGATTTGTATCTGTCATCAAGCACAAGCACTTATGGAATTACAGAGACATTTATTAAGTAAATAAAACATTTAAGTTTTAATAAAAATATTTATTGCATAGGTATTTATTTTAACTAATTAAATTCTATTATAACTACAGTACAGGAGCAATTACTGGAGCTGCTTATCAGACCGAGGTCAACACCTTCCTCAGCCTATAGATGTCCACTGCTGGACAAAGGCCTCCCCCAAGGCTTTCCACAATGACCGGTCTTGTGCTGCCCGCATCCATCGGCTTCCCGCGACCTTCACCAGGTCATCGGTCCACCTTGTTGGGGGTCTCCCTACGCTGCGTCTTCCAGTACGTGGCCGCCACTCCAGAACCTTGCTGCCCCATGGTTCTACGAGCAATGTGCCCCGCCCACTGCCACTTGAGTTTAGCGACTCGCAGAGCTATGTCGGTGACTTTGGTTCTTCTGCGGATCTCCTCATTTCTGATTCGATCACGCAGAGAAACTCCTAGCATAGCTCTTTCCATTGCCCTTTGTGTGACTCTGAGCCTTCGTATGAGGCCCATTGTGTTATTATTACAGTTCCGTAAGTCATCACTGGCAACACACACTGGTCAAAGACTTTAGTCTTGAGACACTGTGGTATCTTGGACGACGAGAAGATGTAGCGTAGCTTCCCGAACGCTGTCCGACCGAGCTGGATTCGCCGAGACACCTCTTTCTCGAAGTTGGACCTACCTAGTTGGACTGTCTGTCCCAGGTATATATACTCGTCAATAACTTCGAGTGCAGAGCAACCAACTACAATTGGAGTGGGTGCGACATGAGAGTTCGACATGATCTTCGTCTTATCCATGTTCATTTTAGACCCACTTGTTGGGAAGCTCTGCTGAGGTCATTGAGCATTTTGCCCAAGTCTTCCAGGGTCTCAGCCATGACCACGATATCATCTGCGAAACGGAGATTAGTGATGTACTCGCCGTTGATGTTGATGTCAAGTCCTTTCCAGTCCAGGAGCTTGAAGACATCTTCCAACGCAGCAGTGAACAATTTAGGAGATATGACATCTCCTTGTCTCACTCCACGCTGCAGTTGGATCGGTTTTGAGTCCTGATCCTGGAGACGGACTGACATGGTGGCGTTTTTGTACAAACACTTTATCACTTCAATGTATCGATGGTCAATTTGGCACCGCTGGAGAGACTGTAGCACCGCCCAAGTCTCAATCGAATCGAAGGCCTTCTCATAGTCCACAAACGCCAAGCATAGTGGTTTGTTATACTCCTTGGACTTCTGTATAACTTGCCGCAGCGTATGAATGTGGTCTATGGTGCTAAAGCCTTTTCGGAAGCCTGCTTGTTCGGGAGGCTGGAAGTCGTCAAACCTGCGAGCGAGACGATTCGTGATGACCCTAGAAAACAGCTTGTAGACATGGCTCAGGAGGGATATCGGTCTGTAGTTTTTCAGGAGGGTATTGTCACCTTTTTTGAAAAAACAAAACCACCACGCTCCTGTGCCACGCCTTAGGCGTTTCGCCTTTAAGAATGACGGAATTAAATAGCTTCTGAAGCGCTTTAAGAACCGGTTTGCCACCCGCTTTCAGAAGCTCAGCTGTAATTCCATCATCTCCAGCCGCCTTATCGTTCTTGAGCTGTTTCAGGGCCATACCAATCTCGTACAGGCTGACGTCCGGGATATCGTCGGTGTAGTGTCGGGTTAGTCTAGCTCTAGGATCATTAGCCAGGCTTACAACAGGTGCGTGTGTTGATGTGTATAACTCTCCGTAGAATTTCTCCATCTCACCCAAAAGCTCGGGCTTGAAAGTGACGATCCTACCATCCCCAGTCTTCAGCTTCGCAAGTAGACTCTGTCCAACAGACAATTCTCGTGCGAACACTTTGGAGCCTTTGTTCCGCTCGATAGCTTCTTTAATACAATTTGTATTAAATTGGCGTATATCGCGAGTCAGAGACTTTGAGATCTGTCTGTTAAGGCATCTGATGCGCGAAGCGTCATCAGGGGATTTTAAGATCACCTCCCGTCTTTCTTCCATTAGCCGGCGGGTGGGATCGGAGATCTTCTGTTTTTTTGAACGGAGGGTTTTGCAGAACTTAGACCCTTCCGTTTGGAGAGTTTCCACAAACCTGTTGTTGTAGTCGTCCACATCTACGCATTCACCGAGGCATTCGAAGCGGTTTTGTAGTTCGATCTGAAAGCTCTCGGGGTTTTGGAGTTGTGTTGACGCTGGACGGAGCGTAGACTTCATAAGTCGAGAGCGTTCGAGCCTAACGTTGAGGTTCAAGATGCCTCTAACAATACGGTGATCACTCCCGGTTTTTACCGCATGGATCACGGAGACATCGTTGAACACTTGCCTTCTCGTTGACATTATGAAGTCTATCTCGTTTTTGGTCTGACCATCGGGGCTGAGCCAGGTCCACTTGTGGTGCAATGGTTTCCTGAAAAAAGAATTCATCGCAAAGAGTCCTTCCCTTTCCATGAAATCCACTAGCATCTGACCTCTGGGATTCCGATTTCCAACTCCAAATTGCCCCACTTTCGTCTCGTCCGCCTCTCGCATGCCCAGTTTTGCGTTAAAGTCCCCCATGACAACGGTATAGTGGGTTTTGGAGGAATGTATGGCTCTACTAACGTCCTCATACATAGCCTCCACCTCATCGTCAGAGTGTTTAGACGTCGGGGCGTAGACCTGTATAACCTTTAACGAATATCGTTTTGTTATTCTCAGTACAAGGTACGCCACCTGAGTCGAAAGGCTCCCGACTTTAACCACGTTGTTCACGAGGGACTTGTGGACAATAAACCCGACACCACCCTGGGACAGCTGGTCGCCTTCCCGGAAATAGAGCAGGTTGCCAGACTTCAGGATTATCGAGTCCTCTCCCTCTCTTCGGACTTCGGATAACCCCACAATGTCCCAGCGCAACCGGCTCAGTTCTTCCTCCAGTTCGACAATCTTCTCATCGGTCCGTAGTGTGCGCGTGTTAAATGTTGCCAGGGCCAAAGGTCGTCGTTGGTGATGGTAGCCGGACCTCTGCCGGAGATTCTTAGCACCCCTTGCTCCGCCGTAACCGAGTCCGCTACCGTAGACTGGAATAGCGGAGCTGCCTGGGACTAGGGGCCTGGGCTGTATCGTGTGCATCATTGGGGGGGTTTGCCATAATCCCCACGCTTGGCAGGCGGGTTGGGGATCGCAGTGATTTGATATTACACAGGAGAAGCGCTGCTGCCCGCTTCCCTGGTGATTTCCCTTAGTCGCCTCTTACGACACCCACGGGAGGATATGGGTTGGTACAATTCTAGGCCCGGTACCACACGGGGCAAGAGGTCAACACAGTTCGAGGTTATTCAAAAGTCATTTATCGTGTGATATATTTACTTAAAATACTTAATTGTCATCGTCTTGAATAAAAACGTATAAAAATAAAACGATGTAAAAATAAATAATTACTTATATTACTGGATACTAATTTGAACGACATGAGGTCTAAATATTAAGTTGAAGTAAGGCTAGCAGCAGAGTAATGTGTTGGACATTACTCAGTCAGGAAGACGAGGGGTCGGGAGAAGCCTGGATGAGGCTGGCATAGGAGCATTGAGATTGGTTTTAGATGATGTTTAGTCAAATTAGTTGGTCCTACTAATCTATACTAATATATAAAGCTGACGAGTTCGTTTGTTTGAACGCGCTAATCTGAGGAACTACTAGTGTGATTTGATAAATTATTTTTGTGTTAGATAGCCCATTAATTTATAGCCATTTATTTATTTTAAATTTATATTTTTAGCCCATTTCTGCTATATAATATCACGGTGCGACAAATAGGAGCGGAGCATAACTAAACCATGCGAACGAAGTCGCTGGCGGCCGCTAGTATATTATAAATGCGAAAATTTGAGAACGGAGGACTGGTCGGAGCCGTTGTGTTGCGATGTGTGCCGGGTACGATGCGCCAAATGTTGTTGTGTCGGAGGTTTGGTCGTGGGGAGTCTCCAGATCAATCTCTCTCTGGCGCAGCATCGTTGGTCGTCTTGTTGAGTTTAACATTGCATCACCTCGCTCAACTGTCGTCATCCTTCCTATTCATAAGTTTTTTAAGTGAATAGGCTTAATAAACTAATGCGCTTTACCATCAACGATTGCATCACTGCTTACCATCAAGCGGGATTGCAATCAAGCACTAGTTTATAATAATTTAAAAAAATGTGTTTATATGAATCTTTGTCACTCTTTTACGCAAAAACTACTGAATCGATTTTAATGAAATTTGGCAGACGGGTGGTTTATAACCAGTAATAACACACGTAAGATACTTTTTATACCGATCGAAACTTACGTGACTAAACCGCGGTGCACAGCTGGTATATTAATAAAAAGACACAAGGTTCAAAGTGCTCGTCATCCAGAAGCGTCCACAAAAGGCTGTGAGCTTATAATACTATCACAAAATATTGCTTAAAACCAAATATTACATAACACGATACTACTGCCATATTGTCTTCCGAATCCAGTTATCGTACGATATCAACAAACAAAGTTAGGTCGATTGTCAGAGTTTCAGACTTCTAACATAGATTGTTGTATCTTCCATTCAGGATTTCCTTATTAGCTTGCTTTCTCCCATTCAGGAAAGGATGATTGTATGAAGACATATCGATCTAAACTAATAATGAAGCTGGAGGTATGAGCGCCAACTCGGATTCATTAGGAGATATGATCTACAATATCTAACTTGGCTAAGTTTTGTAACTATTTCTTGCATAATATGAAAGCCGGTGATCAGGTTCACGTGGTGAAATGTATATTCGTAACATATAAATTAGTGATAAGCTGTTGATTTTCAAAATAAATGATACTTTGTTTCTTTGGACGCTCGGATCTATTGACCCTGAATGTGACGTGTTTGGGGTTGAATGGGATAAAATTATGCGGGTATGTCTGGTGTTCTGTGAAAAAAGTATGCGAAGGAGTCTACGCTTCCATGTTACTTTTTATGTTATATTTGTGTCTCCATGTTCATTATTGGAGCGATGTCCGATGAGACCGACGGGTTCTCTAGTGGCGACCACGCCCCGGAAGACGCAGCGTGGATAGGCTGGACAAGGTAGACCGACGACCTAGTGAAGGTTACGGGAAACGGCTGGGTACGGGAGGCGTAAGACCGGTCGTCGTGGAGATCCTTGGGGGAGGCCTATATCCAGCAGTGGACCTCTTTCGGCTGAAATGATGATGATGATGATGTTAATTTTTGTAACTGCTGTAGTGTCGTTTAAGTTAACTAGAAATAAATAAAATAAAAAGAAAATATTTTTTGAAAAGGTTTTAGACTGCTCAACATCACGCTAGGAGTTAAGTT
This sequence comes from Sesamia nonagrioides, assembly GCA_017933935.1. Classification (NCBI taxonomy): domain Eukaryota; kingdom Metazoa; phylum Arthropoda; class Insecta; order Lepidoptera; family Noctuidae; genus Sesamia; species Sesamia nonagrioides. The sequence goes on from JADWQK010000461.1 coordinate 1,515,278, forward strand.
AAAATCCCGGGCAGGCGATGCGATGCGACGGAATGGGGAACAAGAAATCTTACGCAAGCAAAGTCAGGAGCATAAACTAGGGTACTACCTAATACGGATTAACTGAAAATGACATAATGTTAATGTACCTGTATTGTTCTGAAGCCAGGGTTTATGCCCAACTGTTCGTAATAGGCTCGTCCCCTCATTACGTATGAGTTGTCAAATTGTTCATTAGGATTCCGTACCCAAAGGGTGCCAACGGAACTTTATTACTAAACCTCCGCTGTCCGCTCGTCTGTCTGGCTGTCAGCGTCAACCTCATTAACCGACAGTAGACAGATGGAATTTTCACAAACTGTGTATTTTAGTAGCCAACCTCTCAGTGTTCTATAGGATGCATTTTGGTGAGTGTGTGAGGGAATTGCATGATTGAATTCCCCCATCTCCGTTACAATACCGGACGACTCATCGTACGGAGAATTTCCATCCTTATGTTGTTAACACCACTACGATCCGGACGAAGCGCATCGCCTCCTCCTTTATACCACGTACATCGAGGGACTGGAACAATTTGCCATCGGCGGTGTTTCCGTCGGACTACAATTTGAGTGTCTTCAAGGCTAGAGTGAATAGGCTCTCAATAAACTAGTGCGCTTTGTTGTTATAGTATATTGTTTTTTTTTATAGTCCCTTACGAAAAAAGTGAAAAAAAGAAATAATAATAATATATAAACACAGTAAAGGAAACAAATATTTTTTTTGTACTGGCAACCTCTATATCCTTAGGGATGACGTACCTAATTGAATTAGAAAGAATATTTCTGAACATCTATCTACAGATGTTCTATTGAAGTCATAATTTTATTAATAAAACAGTTTTCTTATATGGAAATGTACATATTTTTTTCCAAATTTAAGTTCAAAATAACTCCGAACTCAAAAGGAATTTCAAATTACCTTTACAACCAATAAGTAGCAATATAAATTATTTATTAACTTTTTTTAAACGACATCAAAAAAAGAAAATGGTTCTCAATGCGACTGAGTTTTTTGTTACTTCAAAGCTTACGACTGGTTTTACAGATTTTAATAATTCTGGTTTATTTGAAAGCCAGTGCTTCTCGTATGGTCCAAATTTACTTTAGTCCTGTTCTGGCAATGGCTTCCATAAGAAAAGTTTGTAAGTTTTAAATTTTCATAGAGTACTAATATATGCGTGATAAATGGACGAATAGCTCCATATGACGACAACCCTTTTTGATAAATCTTTGTTTTATATAAAAATAAATACTTTCAGTTTGGTCCTATAGAGATTTTATCAAAATTGGTTAGTCAGTAGTTTGATTTTTAAACCACAGTTACAAGTAAACGAAATTGCATCGTTTACTTTTCACAACTATGTTGAGGTCAGCGTTCTACTTTTACACAATTAAAAAGTGAAAAATAAAAACAGTCCGAAATTAGTTAGACACCGACTTCCAAAATTAGTTATTTTTCACTTTGTAGTGTACTTATTAGTCGGTTTACTAGAAAAATTCTAAGACTTTCCATTAATTAACTGCCAGTGAATATTTTTTTTTATAAATTATAAAGTAGCGCTTGACCGCAATCCCGCCTGATGGTAAGCAGTGATGCGATCGTTGATGGTAAAGCGCGCTAGTTTCTTAAGAGCCTATTCACTCTAGCCTTGAAGACACTTAAATTGTAGTGTGACAGAAATACCGTCGCTGGCAAATTGTTCCAGTCCCTCGATGTACGCGGTATAAAAGGGGAAGCGAAACGCTTCGTCCGGATCGCAGTGGTGTCAACAACGTAAGGGTGGAAACTCGCCGTACAACGGGTCGTCCGATGGTGGAACGGAGATGGGGGAATTAAATCATGCAATTCCCTTGCACACTCACCAGAATGCATCCTATAGAAGACCGAAAGGCTGGCTACTCTACGTCTGTGCTCCAGCAATCTTTAATTTTAAATTGTTAGGTACAGACGACAGCCCATCCAGCTACTAAAATCTCTCAGATTTCTTTATTAGATTTTCAACTTTATCTCTAAAGCATTAGGGCTAAAGTTTGATTAGGAATATCTGACAGTTTGGAGTAGCTTGACCTGCTGTCGTCCGTACTGTTGTTGTTTTTTAAAGTGAAGAGCATGAAAATCGCGTGAGCGTGACCAACCCGTGATCGTTTTCTGTTTTTTACTTTTGTGTATAATGTGTTATATAATGATTTTAGTGTTCACTTCTGTTGGGTAGGCTGCTATTTTTTTTACAATCATGTCACATACAGAAGAGGCAAGAATAACGTACCCAGAATTGTAATATCTAAATTTAAAAGAGTGCCTTTGGATTTTCTTGCTCGTTCTTCTCAATCGAGATCTATCCTTATTGAATGAACTAAAATTGAACCAACTATTTAATTTTTAAACGTGCCTTTAAATAGTTTATGTGAAAAAATGCTTTAAGTTTTTTTTATTTATTTATTTGCATGCAGTCTTATTAGATGTTCGTTTGTCTTGTAAAAGTAAACCAGAAATGGTTTGTATTGATACTTACATTCACTATAAGAACAATCCAATTAATTTGACTGCACGGGTAGCGCAGTGGTTAAGCTATTGCCTGCTGTGTACGCAGCGCAGCAGTTTTTCACACGGAACAAATATTTGTATGACCTACAAGTAGTTGTTCCGGGTCTGGATATTAGTGTGTCTGACTTATATATTTGTAAACGCACCCACGATACAGGAGCAATTTCTAGTGTGGGACAACGTTTTTAAAACTTAAAAAGAAAATAAAATCCTAAGTAAGCATAACATATATTTACCTTTAATTTGTTATAATGTAGTCACCAGTTTTTTATTTCATACCAGCTTTCCGCCCGCGGATTCGCATGTGTGGAATTCGGTTATATCGCGCTTTTAACATTTCCCTCGGGAATATATATTTTTTTCAATAAAAGGTAGACTATGTCCTTTCTCAGGGTCTCAAGATTGCCAAATTTCATCAAAATCGGTGGAGAGGCTTAAGCGGGAAAGCGTAACAGACAGACAGACAGAGTTACTTTCGCATTTATAATATTAGTATGGATTATAATATAAAATATAAACAAATAAAGTAGGTACATGAATGATTATGTTATAACAAGAAAAAGAAAAATAAATGTTAAAAGGGTAAAGAAAAAGGTTTTGAGTATTATTGGATTAACAAGGTCTTTTATAGAAACAAAGAATACATGGACTGTGTGCATGTCGTATTCTGAGTTTTTGTTAAAGTTATTTACATGAATAACAACTCGTTCACCCGTTCGGATTTTCCATTTCCTGTCGGCAAAAACTACCAACTTCCATGCATACTTTCATCCCCTCTTTAGCGTCTTTAAATTCATTCCGTATTTCAAAGTGGTTAAACCTCACTTTCGTAATAAATTTAATTCTTTTATTTCAAAATGTTTTTCCCATAATAGGGTATTTGACTAAAAAAAAAACTAATTAGTCCGTCAGTCAGATTTCCAAAAAATACTAGACACGTATTTTTTCTTTTTTTCATATAAACAAAAAATGAAGACGACACAGCACGTTGAAAACTCGTGTGACGTCACTGCACGCTACACTTGCTGATGTTTGATGCCTTTTATATTTGTCAATTTTTATTGATTTGATAAAACAAAATATACGTATCCAACATTTTTCTATAATCCGAATGACGGACTAAATAGAATCAATTTTTTCACACATCCCTATTGTTAGTTGCAAAGTACTTAAAGGTGCTTACTTAAAATACTATATAAGGTGCTCTTGCACAAACTGAAATGCTTATAGACCCATCGGTTTACTTTCTGTAAATTATCACCACTGCTTTCAAAACGGTGAAGGAAACATAGTGAGGAAAATGTTTAAGAATGTAAAATTTATTACTTATTATTTTTTTATAATTTTTTGTTTTACATATAATTTATTCTTTTTCTCTATCTATATTTTTTATCTCTCTCTACTGTTTATATTTTGTATGTAGGTATTTATTATATATTTCTTTTTTGTGTTTCTCTTTTAACTTCTCTTTTACATCTTTGCACCTACCATGTTTTGTCTCTGCATCACTTTAAGGTAGACTGGTAAAAAATGCCTAAGGCATTAAGTCCGCCATTGTGCAATGTTTTTCTTTGTGCACAAAGTTTTAATAAATAAATAAAAAAAATGAAATCTGACATCTACCAACCGCAATAGGGTCCGCGAGGTGGATTTTGGTTACCACTTACAGAAACTGATTACCTACGTATTAAGTAGAATCTATTATGTACAGACGACAGCAGGTTAATCTACTCGAAACCGTCAAATATTCCCACTAAACATTGAGCCTAAATGCTTTAGCCATAAAAAAAAAATCTCATGAAAGGAGATGTTTCATTTTGGGCCACCACTATGTACGCTATATAGACAAAAAGGAAAAAAATAAAAGATTTTCATAAAAAATATTACTAAATTAATTTGAATAAAAATGTATGTATGTATAATTAATTATTTGAAACGGTTTTTATTGAGATAACCCTTTATTAAGGTAGCCATGCCAATGGTTATGACGTTTGAGTGGCGACATATACAGTTCTATTTTCCCGTTGTGTTCGTGTCGAGTGTTAATTTGGGTTGATTGTGTTTATTTAATGGGCCGTATATTCGGAATTCATATTTTATTTTTTTCGCAGTCATATGCTAGATTATAAAGATACAATAGCCTTAGATACATGACACGTCAATCAAATGTCACTGTCAAAATTTTATTTCGCTTATTGCTGACCACCATATTTATTAGTAGTTGTGTTGCACTCCTTGGCCGAGTTAAATTGAATCTGTATAAAAACTAACCGAAAATATAGAAAATTAACATTAAAAACAGTTAACTATAGCGTAACTATACCTAGCATAAAGTGTACAATGTGCTGGCCCAGGCTCCATATATTTCAGAAACATCTCCTTTGTCATTTTGTAGTTATTTAGCTTGACGTTCTGTCGTCTGTTCAAAAACTGGTGACACGCAATTTCTTCTCGTCAGCAAAAACGCAAACCACAAAAAAACTGTTTTAAATTTAGATAAGTACAAAAATGAACCCCTGTACTGAATAGGTAATACAAAAATATTAACCGAACATCTACTGGAAATAGGTTACACGGCGCTGGCAACGCTCTCAACAAACTGTTATCGCTGTGCATTACTGCAATCTGTGGGCCTTCCTGGTTATGTAGGGTGACTTCATCAAATAATATTAACATGGTTCCTTACTGCTGAATTTTACTTTTACTAGGTATTCGGTAATATAATGACCCGGTTGATTTTTTTTCACCAACTAAATTAAATTTAAGTGCTGCGTAACTTTTTTCTATTGTGTCTTCAAAGCTAGAGTGAATAGGCTCTTAATAAAATAGCGTGCTTTACCATCAACGATTGCATCACTGCGTACTATGAGGCGGGATTGCGGTCAAGCACTAGTTATAATTATTAAAAAAAAAAACATTTAGAAAAGGATAGAACTTTTGTGCTGTCATATGAGACATAAATTGATATATTTGTAGTCACCGTGTTTTTAATTAATTTATGTCATTATATATTTATTTATTTTATTTATTGGACTATCTACAATTGTTACACTATAACTTAATAAAAATACAAGCATATTGTACAATATTACGCGATAGACATAGCATGTAAAAACAAAATTATGACACAAATAATGTTGAAATAACTTTTTTCTACGACCATTTAGTAATTTGCTTAATACATAACCATAAGTCATATCTCAATAGTACTCAATCCTGCCAAGTCGTGTGTTACAATGACCATTTACACACGGGTAAACTGAACTACAATTAAACTTTTTTTTTATGGTTTAGCATCAAAACATTAACATAATATGATGATTGCCATTGTTTGGTTTTTTGTATTTATTTATTTCAAGGTCTTAGAAAAAGTTAGAAAAAGTCGCAAACAGCTATTGTAATACTCGTGCAGATCTTTTGTGACTAAACTATCACTCATTATTACATTACAATAGCTATCATTGCTTGACAGTGGCATAAATTACTATTTCAACTGCTAATGGGAAATTAAGCAAAGAAAAATAAATAATAATCAAGTCTAAATAATGTCTATTGAGTATCTTAATTTGACAAGACTAAACTAAAATTTTATCTAATGTCCTTGTCATTTGGGCTGGTGCTGCCAAGTGTCACCTGGCCACTTTGGATTCAGTGGAGAGACGTGCAAAGAGGCTGATTGGTGACCCTGATCTAACTCGAGTTGGTCTCCAAAGCCTAGAGCACAGGCGTAGAGTAGCCAGCCTTTCGGTGTTCTATAGGATGCATTTCGGGAAGTGTGCGAGGGAATTGCATGATTTAATTCCCCCATCTCCGTTCCACCAGCGGACGACCCGTCGTACGGCTGGTTTCCACCCTTACGTTGTTAACACCACTACGATCCGGACGAAGCGTTTCGCCTCCTCCTTTATACCGCGTACATCGAGGGACTATAGTTTGCCAGCGGCGGTGTTTCCGTCGGATTACAATTTGAGTGTCTTCAAGGCTAGAGTGAATAGGCTCTTAATAAACTAGTGCGCTTTACCATCAACGATTGCGTCACTGCTTACCATCAGGCATGATTGCGGTCAAGCGCTAGTTTATAATATCTAAAAAAAATAAATAATAATAAATAGATGCACCAAACTTAATTTTAGTTTAGTTTGTAAACAAGGGAATAGGGACTATTGTGCCACTGAAATAGGTGTTATAACTTCTGGAAAAAAAGGTTATTTCAAAAGAAAATCATATTGTGTATACAAAGTTAAGTACCTACAAATAACTAGTAAGTTGACGACGAATGCTCTTACATATTTTTTATTGGAGCATTCGTTCCTATAATAGTCACAATTATTCATATTATAGCCCTGACCTTTTCTCCTACTTGCTGTGCCTGCCAAGGTCCTCTAGGTTATCCAAAACCTTTATGACTCGGAAAATTTTCAGGACTTTTTTGAGAATTTGCACAGATATTAGACAAGCGTAGAATAGCCAGCCTTTCAGTGTTCTATAGGATGCATTTTGGGGAGTGTGCGAGGGAATTGCATGATTTAATTCCCCCATCTCCGTTCCACCATCGGACGACCCGTCGTACGGCTGGTTTCCACCCTTACGTTGTTAACACCACTACAATCCGGACGAAGCGTTTCGCCTCCTCCTTTATACCGCGTACATCGAGGGACTGGAACAATTTGCCAGCGGCGGTGTTTCCGTCGAACTACAATTTGAGTGTCTTCAAGGCTAGAGTGAATAGGCTCTTAATAAACTAGTGCGCTTTACCATCAACGATTGCGTCACTGCTTACCATCAGGCGGGATTGCGGTTAAGCGCTAGTTTATAATAAAAAAAAAGTAAGCCTCATCGACAAACATAATAATTTGATATCTCTGCCTACCTCAACGCCAATATTGGTTGGTTAGACTCAATAATCATATCTTTATAAGATTTACCACCTAAGTCTACTGTATCGAACGATATACCTACATATATTGATTACTTATTATGATTTCCATTTAAATAGGAGTTTTTCAATACAGGGTGTTGTAGAAATAGGTTATAAATAAAATAATAATAAATAAATAAATATGCCATTTATTTGTTGCTTTTACATGTTTGAATTATTCAGCAAGAACCCCGTTTTGGGTAAAGGTCTCCTCCAAAGATGCCCATACATCCCTATCTCTTGCTAAGATAGTCCAGTTTGGGCCGGCTGTACGTAGATCATCTCCCCATCTCGTTAGTGGTCAACCTCGGCTTCTCTTGCCCGTCGGGCCCTTCCACGATGTCACTCTCGCGGTCCATCTATTATCTTCATATCTCGCGATATGGCCAGCCCCAGAAATAAGTTATAAGTCTCCTTTTTTATAAGTTTTTAACCGACTTCAAAAAAAAAGGAAGTTATCAATTCGACGTGTATGTATGTATGTAATATTTTCAGAACTGCTCAGTTTTCGTATATATATGTCAGTCTATATCAGCGTCTGAACAAATGTGCCAAACTTCATAAGTGTATGTATGTTTTTATGTTTGTGCGCGCATATTTTCGGAACTACAAGTCAGATTTAAATAATTCTTTTTTTGTTGTACTAGGTATTGTTCAACTTAGGAAATATTGAATATGTTCAATTCTGATAAGTAGTTTAGAAGTTACGAGGGAACAGATGAACATACATACATACATACATAGCCTGTCAAAATCATAACCCTCCTTTTGCTTTGCCGTAGTCGGGTAAAAATAAAAGATTTTCATAAAAATTATTACTAAATTAATTTGAATAAAAATACAAGTATGTATAATTAATTATTTGAAACGGTTTTTAGCGAGATAACCCTTTATTAAGGTAGCCATAACAGTGGTTATGATGTTTAATTGGCGACATAGACAGTTCTATTTTCCCGTTGTGTTCGTGTCGAGTGTTGATTTGGGTTGATTGTGTTTATTTAATGGGCCGTATATTCGGAATTCATATTTTGTTTTTTTCGCAGTCATATGCTAGATAATAAAGATACGATAGCCTTAGATACATGACACGTCAATCAAATGTTACTGTCAAAATTTTATTTAACTTATTGCTGACCACCATATTTATTAGTAGTTGTATTGCACTCCTTGGCCGAGTTAAATTGAATCTGTATAAAAACTAAGCGAAAATATAGGAAATTAACATTATAAACAGTTAACTATAGCGTAACTATACCTAGCATAAAGTGTACAATGTGCTGGCCCAGGCTCCATACATTTCTGAAACATCTCCTTTGTCATTTTGTAGTAGCTTGACGTTCTGTCGTCTGTTCAAAAACTGGTGACACGCAACTTCTTCTCGTCAGCAAAAACGCAAACCACAAAAAAACTGTTTTAAATTTAGATAAGTACAAAAATGAACCCCTGTACTGAATAGGTAATACAAAAATATTAACCGAACATCTACTGGAAATAGGTTACACGGCGCTGGCAACGCTCTCAACAAACTGTTATCGCTGTGCATTACTGCAATCTGTGGGCCTTCCTGGTTATGTAGGGTGACTTCATCAAATAATATTAACATGATTCCTTACTGCTGAATTTTACTTTTACTAGGTATTCGGTAATATAATGACCCGGTTGATTTTTTTTCACCAACTAAATTAAATTTAAGTGCTGCGTAACTTTTTTCTATTGTGTCTTCAAAGCTAGAGTGAATAGGCTCTTAATAAAATAGCGTGCTTTACCATCAACGATTGCATCACTGCGTACTATGAGGCGGGATTGCGGTCAAGCACTAGTTATAATTATTAAAAAAAAAAACATTTAGAAAAGGATAGAACTTTTGTGCTGTCATATGAGACATAAATTGATATATTTGTAGTCACCGTGTTTTTAATTAATTTATGTCATTATATATTTATTTATTTTATTTATTGGACTATCTACAATTGTTACACTATAACTTAATAAAAATACAAGCATATTGTACAATATTACGCGATAGACATAGCATGTAAAAACAAAATTATGACACAAATAATGTTGAAATAACTTTTTTCTACGACCATTTAGTAATTTGCTTAATACATAACCATAAGTCATATCTCAATAGTACTCAATCCTGCCAAGTCGTGTGTTACAATGACCATTTACACACGGGTAAACTGAACTACAATTAAACTTTTTTTTTATGGTTTAGCATCAAAACATTAACATAATATGATGATTGCCATTGTTTGGTTTTTTGTATTTATTTATTTCAAGGTCTTAGAAAAAGTTAGAAAAAGTCGCAAACAGCTATTGTAATACTCGTGCAGATCTTTTGTGACTAAACTATCACTCATTATTACATTACAATAGCTATCATTGCTTGACAGTGGCATAAATTACTATTTCAACTGCTAATGGGAAATTAAGCAAAGAAAAATAAATAATAATCAAGTCTAAATAATGTCTATTGAGTATCTTAATTTGACAAGACTAAACTAAAATTTTATCTAATGTCCTTGTCATTTGGGCTGGTGCTGCCAAGTGTCACCTGGCCACTTTGGATTCAGTGGAGAGACGTGCAAAGAGGCTGATTGGTGACCCTGATCTAACTCGAGTTGGTCTCCAAAACCAAGAGCACAGGCGTAGAGTAGCCAGCCTTTCGGTGTTCTATAGGATGCATTTCGGGAAGTGTGCGAGGGAATTGCATGATTTAATTCCCCCATCTCCGTTCCACCAGCGGACGACCCGTCGTACGGCTGGTTTCCACCCTTACGTTGTTAACACCACTACGATCCGGACGAAGCGTTTCTCCTCCTCCTTTATACCGCGTACATCGAGGGACTGGAACAATTTGCCAGCGGCGGTGTTTCCGTCGGACTACAATTTGAATGTCTTCAAGGCTAGAGTGAATAGGCTCTTAATAAACTAGTGCGCTTTACCATCAACGATTGCGTCACTGCTTACCATCAGGCGGGATTGCGGTTAAGCGCTAGTTTATAATAAAAAAAAAGTAAGCCTCATCGACAAACATAATAATTTGATATCTCTGCCTACCTCAACGCCAGTATTGGTTGGTTAGACTCAATGATCATATCTTTATAAGATTTACCACCTAAGTCTACTGTATAGAACGATATACTTACATATATTGATTACTTATTATGATTTCCATTTAAATAGGAGTTTTCCAATACAGGGTGTTGTAGAAATAGGTTATAAATAAAATAATAATACATGAATAAATATGCCATTTATTTCTTGCTTTTACATGTTACAATTTTAAATGCGGTATGAAAGTATCTATAACTATATAAGAAAAAAAGGATAATATATGTATTTGGTTAGTAAGTCTAATTGTAGCAAATACTTAAATGGTAGTCATGTTAGTTTTTAATTTAACTTTTTACAAAAAGAAAACATGTTATTTCTAGAGCAATAGAATTATTCAGCATGAACCCCGTTTTGGGTAAAGGTCTCCTCCAAAGATGCCCATACATCCCTATCTCTTGCTAAGATAGTCCAGTTTGGGCCGGCTGTACGTAGATCATCTCCCCATCTCGTGGTCTACCTCGGCTTCTCTTGCCCGTCGGGCCCTTCCACGATGTCACTCTCGCGGTCCATCTATTATCTTCATATCTCGCGATATGGCCAGCCCCAGAAATAAGTTATAAGTCTCCTTTTTTATAAGTTTTTAACCGACTTCAAAAAAAAAAAGGAAGTTATCAATTCGACGTGTATGTATGTATGTAATATTTTCAGAACTGCTCAGTTTTTGTATATATATGTCAGTCTGTATCAGCGTCTGAACAAATGTGCCAAACTTCATAAGTGTATGTATGTTTTTATGTTTGTGCGCGCATATTTCCGGAACTACAAGTCAGATTTAAATAATTCTTTTTTTGTTGTACTAGGTATTGTTCAACTTAGGAAATATGGCAAGTTTCTTTCGTACTGATGAGAACTTATTCTAACATGGGTTTTGGCTGCCACTGTTGTTATGAGGTGAAAAAGTAATTTTCGAATTCCGACTAAGACACTGAAAAGCATGAAATAAAAACGTTTTACAAAAAATAGAAACCGACTTCAAAAAAACACTTAAAAGGATTAAATAATTTTACTTTTGTCATGGCTCTAGAAGTCGGTAGTAAGCTAAATAACAGAAACCTCGAGACACCAACTTCTAGAAAAAAAGTAAAATTATATTTCCTTTTAAGTGTTTTTTGAAGTAGGTTTAAATTTTTTTGTAAAAATGTTTTATGTTTTAAATTTAATATATATAAATTAGTGCTTGACCGCAATCCTGTTGGTAAGCAGTGCTGCAAGCATTGATGGTAAAGCTCGCTAGTTTATTAAGAGCCTGTTCACTCTAACCTTGCATAAACACTTAAATTCTGGTCAGACAGAAAGGCTAAATATTAAACACCCAAATAAAATTCAAATAAAACTCAAAAGTGGTCAAGACTCCATCATTTTAAACAGATATGAACACGTTACAATTTTAACTGTCGACAATAATGTCTATACCGTGCTATCTGACAGAAACTCACGACTGCTATGGTAAATGTATTCAGATGAAAGTCTAGCGACTGAATATCGAATAATAGAGGAATGTACAATACAGGTATCTAATCATTTGACTTCGATCGTCGCTCTCGGGGGAGACGACACAAAGATACGAGTTAGAGGGTATAGTTACCAACGAGTATCGGTTAACATTTTTGTTATAGAGAAATTGGTTAAAAAACAAAATATTTTATTTTGGTCATATTCACTACACCACAAACACTTCCCAAACATAATCATCAAACACTTACTCTTACTCCATACAATTTCACTCTTCACCGTTTTACTCTTATATTTTTAAAGTTTACAGTAGTAGACACAAGGTCAAAATTCAAGAACTTGCTAGTTCACTGGCACATCTTAATCTTAAAATGTCATTATATAGCATACCCTATAGCCGGGCACTGCCCCCTAAGACATAGGCCTAGCCTAGTTCAGGGGTAGGGATATGCCTGTTGTATCTATTGTAATTCACACAAAATGTACACAAAAATTTAAAAATCTATTTTTTGCCTCAATAAATTTTTGTATTATAAGAAAACAAAATACTATACTATTTTGTTTTTTTTTTTAATCTAAACTGAAATGACTTGAACTTAACTCTTTAACTCTAGGCATCTATTATAAAATTCCAATAATTACATTATCAGATCATATAATGTTAATCTACTTTAGTTACTGACCGTACCGTATTTGTATCTCATGACACTTCAGACTTCACTCCTATTAAACAAATGAACAAACACGCTCTGAATGTGTGCGTGTAGTCGAGTAGCGTCAACACAATACATAGACACACATGTCAAACTTTGCCATTATCAATTACATTTGTAACCATCAGTTTATACACTTGGTAACCACAAGTAAAGCGCGCGTCGTTTTTCAGGGTAAAAATACTAAAATACTATAAGTAAATTGATTAGATATACTTCTTGTAGCCCAACTCGTTGCTCCTTTGGAAAAGTTTTCCCTTTTTTAATTCATGAAACTTTACTTCCCACTTAAATTGCTCGAATACTCAAATCACAAAGTCATTATTTGTCAGTAGTATAGAAAAGGCATCAAACTGTCGTAGGGCATCAATTTACTTAACAATTAATTTCCCTGACTGTATCAAAGACGGACTGGATTGACGTCCATTTGACACAGACTGACTTTTAGAACCATGAAAATTCCTTTCATTCTTCTGAAACTTTTATGGGCGATCAAAAACCAACACTCAATGCCTATAAGTCAGTCAAAATGCATGTGCATTTGCATCCCCCAAAAAGGTAGAAAAACCACACACACAGTTTCTCTTTGCTATCAAAGTGGTCATCGAAGCAAGTGAAGTGGGGAAGAGGGGGTCAAACAAAAAGTTGAGCCTTGGAGTAGTTCACGCTTTTCTATTCAAAGCTAAAACTCACTGAACGTGTTCACATTGTATGTGTGGTCGAATGTACATTTAAACATTTAAATGTAAATGGTGGAACGGACTTTTTCTCGTTTAGAGTTTTTTGTTTCATTTTGGGAGTTGGTTTCTTTTGTCACAATAGTGAAAAGTATTGAGGGGCTCGTGATTTAATAATGAAAACCTTATGGGTCGATGGCAGGGTATGCCTAGCGTGGTAGATTCATGGATAGTGACCATCAATTACATATCCAAACCTTTTCTTTGTTTTGGATTAATGACACATTATGTGAGTTCATATAATTTAGTTTTTGTTTTAAAATGCATAAATATGTGAGCTGTTACGCCCTTTATACTTGTGGCTTTTATTTAGGTAATAAGTTTTTACTTATTTACTTTTCCATTTTAATGTTATTTCATTTTTTGTTTTTGCTTTTCTGGTATTTTGGCGTGGCTAGCTGGCATATGATGAATAATTTCATTGTTGTTGTATTTTCTGGTTTTCATCACTATACATAGTATTGTATAAAATCATGTGTTTTTTTTAATGAACAGACAGCCGTGCTGCTGGGGAGTTTGTTCCGCCACTTCTTCTTCCCAGCGAAAGCACTAGGAAGTGTCGATGGGCGGGCGTTTTGGGGGTCTGTCTTATATAATATTGACGTTCAAAAAGTGTTGATTCTCAGCCTTATTTGAATAAATGACTTTTGATTTTGATTTTGGATGGAAAATCATCAAATGAAGAGTTCATTTCCCGCTCTGGGTGAAGCGGAACGGCTTGTCAGACTTTAATTGAATAAAACCCACCTGTGTTCCTTCACTTGGCTATGCCAGGGCCACTGTATCAGTAAGTGTAACTGCTGCATGGCAACATTGATTTATAATAAAATACCAAGTTCTTGGAAGGACTGTGCTTTGTCATTGTTTAATAAAAGACTTTTATTTTTTTAGTAGACAAGTCTTATTATAGTGTTGCAGACTTTTTGTTGGAGAAAGATTTTGGTTGACTATTTTATATAATGTATTTAAATAATTAATAGAAACTGACATTAATTATTTTATTCACTGATGAAATTGAAATGGAAATATTGCATTTATTATTAAGCAGACGAAGAACTGGAACTATATTATTTAATGTAAATATTTATTTATATTGTGTATTTTAAAATTGTGAACATTTTAATTTTGCATGCCTTGTAATTGGCGAAATATGGCTGTTCGTATTAATACTATGTACCACCATGACTTGTACCTACCCTTATTTGCAAAATAAAATATCTTCTCTTAACTTAACTGGGTTGTAGTGATCAGATAGGCAGTCACTATGTAAAACACGGGTAGACTGGAAGCCGGCCTAAACAAACTTAGAAAAACTCTTAGCAGATTAAATAGTGAAAAGTAGTGAGCAAAAATAGATAACTTAACTCACGAGGCAACGGGCAATGGGTACTCGTTACTTTTTGAAGAGTCTCCGTATCAGGAGCACGGATGAGTGGGTTGTTCAGATGATTGGATTCCGCATTGTTCTCGACAGAAGACAAAGGAACCTATGATCTTCTTACCGAAAAAAGAACAAGATTAAAGAAACCTCGTAAATTGGGTTTATATTGAGGCATCTATTAAGTATTCTAAAAGGATTCATCCGGACTTTTTTAATTATTTTGGCAGGTAAAAAGCATAAACCATCTAGGGCCTCTTCTTTTATATTGTATATATTGTGTACAATTTGGAAGACTGGAAGGCCTGGAACAATTTGCTTGCAGCTGTCTTCCCGACAGATTACAATTTAAGTGTCTTCAAGACTAGAATGCTAGGCTACGCGCATAATAAACTAGTAAGCTTTACCATTAACGATTACATTACTCCATAGCGGGCGGGATCACTTTCATAAACTTAATTATAAAATTAAAAAAATCTATAACGCGGGACTACTGCATCTACCCACGCCAACGCTAAAAAAAAGGGAATTCAAAAGGAGATTAAGAAAACACTATCTTTCCGCTTCTTCATAGGTTTATATTATATTTATTTTAAAGTATGTATTATGTCCTTTATTTCAACATATATACAAACAAATTATATTTTTAAATATGAAAATATAAAAACATTTAATCTTTATATTTAGATCCCACAACACAGGGTATCCTAGTGTGGGATCTAGCGCTACTACATTGCACGACATATTTCTTGTTAATTTTTAATTTATGCTTTCTTGTCTTTTGTCTGTTGTGCTTATGTTATCAACAAAATGTGTTAAAATATGTTTAAAAAATAATAGCCCACCGGTATCGGAAAACAGGATTCAAGGTACCGGCGGCGGTAAGGGCTTCAGAGAGAGGAACCTCCTGACCATACGAGCCGTTTCCAAAAGTACCTACTGCATTCTAAATCACGCCCTTGATCTAACTGCCTAACAAGAGCCTCAACCAATAGGTCAAGACTTTTGCCTATTAAGCTATTGGCTGTCACGACTATTGGTAAAATGGTTGCGGAATCCGCATCCCACATGTCGACAGTCTCGCGAGCCAAGTCAAGATACTTAATTTCATTATTTTCTTATAGAAATATTTAATACCTATACAATATGTAAAGAAAACCCTGTCCGATCCGTGAAGGTATTGTTAGGTATCGATAACTGATTCTAATAATGCCTACAAAGCCGGGCTAAACTTAAAAAAAATCCTCCAAAAAAAATAAATATTATTTCGAAAAAGCGAGGTAACTTAATGCATGTGCGTTAGGCAACCCGATAGCCCCGCCCCCCTTCACCCGCGCATGTATGCGCGGGTGAAGGGGGGCGGGGCATGCGGCACGTGGTCGCATCGCTATTCGCTCCGTCACAAATGGTGTTGTCAGTTTTTAAAAATTACTAAATTTCGGGGAAATTGGAATTAATACCCGGGAAAAAAAGATTATTTCAAAATTCATTATTATTGTTACTGTGATGATTATGTAAAATTTTATATTATATTTGGTCAAGTGTTTACCTAACCTTTATTATCCTTATGGGTCGGACAGGGTTTTCTTTACATATTGTATATTATTCTTATGATCTTTGTTTTAGTATTATTTTTAAATGAATAAATATAATCAGTAGTGATTAAATTATAAACATAAAGTTCAACGTCTGGTTCGGTTCGAACCCACGACCTACAACTGATAAGTCGAGGCCGTTGACAGAAAAGATTTAACCGAAAATATGGGCGTCATCTTTTCTGCTAATATGCCACGATACCGTCGCCACGTCATTAAAAACGATAGAAGTACAAATTAGTATCAGAAAACGTCCTCAAAGCATGGTAATTTTGTAGGAGATATAAAAATATTTTCTAAAAAAACTCTTACCAATTTTTCGAATAATTGTTTAAACCATTAACCACTTCAAATAGCGAAACATTGGCTGATGTACATAATTAATGAGCATGAAAACCGCGACTCATCAGCCCGCGGTAATCCCTTGATGATCGTTGGCACTCGCAAGTAAAATATTAAAGTTGCCGCGTTTATGACCCGGAACATTTTACGCAATAATTAAAGTTATAAACTTACTTAGAATTATTATTGTTTCATTGTTCTTAATAGAAACTAAGCTTTTAATTTTATGTCCGTTGGAGCCGTCAAGAAACATCCGTCGCTCTTAGTTGTGTGATCATTATCATCATGAGCTTATAGCTGCAGTCTACTCCTATCTCCTCTTCAACTCGATTTTCGGCAATTATCAACCAGCTACTACCAGCCATCCTACGAAGATCGTCGCTAGCCTGAGGGTGTCCCACCTTACGTTTACTAATTCGCGGTCTCCTTCTCTGTATGAGAGGAGACCTGTGCCCAGCAGTGGGACGATAAAAAGGTTGATGATGATGATGATGATTATGACTCAAGAACACGTTTACTCCAACGGTCAGCGGCTCTACCGGTCTAGCTTCTAATGTTGTACAAAGCACAGGTCCGCGCGTGTGTGGAGTACTGCAGCCACATTTGGGCTGGTGCTGCGAAATGTCACCTGGCTACTTTGGATTAAGTGAAGAGGCGTGCAAAGAGGCTGATTGGCGACCCAGACTTAACTCGAAACGGTCTCCAAAGCCTGGAGCACAGGCGTAGAGTAGCCAGTCTTTCGGTCTTCTATAGGATGCATTGTGGTGAGTGTGCAAGGGAATTGCATGATTTAATTCTCCCATCTCCGTTCCACCATCGGACGACCCGTCGTACTGCGAGTTTCCACCCTAACGTTGTTGACACTACTGCGATCCGGACGAAGCGTTTCGCTTCCTCTTTTATACCGCGTACATCGAGGGACTGGAACAATTTGCCAGCGACGGTGTTTCCGTCACATTCCAATTTGAGTGTCTTCAAGGCTAGAGTGAACAAGCTCCTAATAAACTAGCGCGCTTTACTATCAACGATCGCATCACTGCTTACCATTAGGCGGGATTGCGGTCAAGCGCTAGTTTATAACTTATAAAAAAAAAAACTTCCACTGCTTGAGAAAAGCCTAATCTCCTTAAACACTGTCATTTCTCTCTTCAACTCGCATACAGCAGATTCACGCAGCCTTTACCTTGCCATCGGTCCATCTTGTAAACGCCTTCGAACGTTACATCATACAGTTCCCGGGAGACAGTCCAGGACTTTTCGGGTGACATAAAGTAGGTTCTAAACATAGTAGACGTGGTTTCTAACTATAAACCTCATTAGAAAGCGGAAAATCACCTAGAAAGCTATACTTGATGGTTCACTGCGTGATCGAATCAACAATGAAAAGATCCGTAGAAAAAAACCTATTAACCTGGCTCACCTTTAATAATGAGATGAATATTCATACCTCTTGATCTCTAGAGGTATTATACCAAAAATAAATCTAAAATCTGTTAAGTAAATAATATTTTATCCTTAAATTGGTAATACACACTATATAATATAATGTACATTTACATTCGAAAGTGTGATATATGAGTGTATAGATGGGTTTAGTCATTCAAACGCAAAATTTTACTACCCCATAAACCTTCATGATTCGTCGTTTCTTAAGGATGAGCCGGCAAGAAAAACCACGGTTATGCTTTTAAAAATAATTGAATTTTACAACGTTTTCAAATTACAGTAGATATGGGAAGACAGCGTAAGCCTGTCTATAAGTATCTGCCAAGTATTTTATAAAATAAAAAATGGTCTACAATAGGGTATTTGACTAAAAAAAACTAATTAGTCCGTCAGTCAGATTTCCAAACAAAAAATGAAGACGACACTGCGGTGAAAACTCGTGTGACATCACTGCACGCTACACTTTTTAGCGAGCAGTGACGTCACCAGCCACCACTCCTTATCTTTGATGCCTTTTATATTTGTCATTTTTTATTGATTTGATAAAACAAAATATACGTATCCAATATTTTTCTATAACCTGAATGACGGACTAAATAGAATTATTTTTTTCTTACCCAGGAAACATCTTTATTCTAAAGTCTAAGGTCTATAAATACCTACCGTTATAAAATATAAAAAAATCTATCAAAAGCATTAATATTTCCTAACAAACTACGGATTAAGACGGAAGCAAACTAAGACCATTCCATTACATCGGCGGCACCTCCACTACAACGCTACTTGTCAACAAAATAATCAGAATAAAATCTAAAAGTTTTCATATCCCAAGCCCTTCTTCCAATCGAGTGTTTCCGTCACAACACAAAACTATTTTCAATTTAACTCTACACACAGATTTACATAATAAAAGGCGAATTCTGTAGTTTCAGCATCAACAAAATATTTGCAGAGGCCCTTTTAACAATTTCCGCTGATGCAAACAAGAGAAAAATCAGGATAGTGTAGACTGGGGCGCTTCAACAAAGCGTGGAAAATTCACGGCTTGGATAAGTGTGTTGTACGTGCGTATATTTTATTGAACGCTGATAAATGTAAAACAGTTAAGAACATTTTTTTTGTAAAAAATAAAATATACTATTTACTAGCTGTTGCCCGCGACTCCGTCCGCGTGGACTTCAGTTTACAGCGCGCGGCTGTTCCCGTTTCCGCGGGAATGCCAAGATAAATGCCTACATTACTGCAAGGTATCTTTAAAATCCATTAAGTAGTTTTTGCCAAAGCCCTAGTTCATCCGAAAAAAAAAATTAAACGGGATCAGTTGATTTAAATAAGCGCCTGATAAAATAATGGGAGCAATATGTACGTCAGCGTTCGCTCCTATTTTCGCAACATTTTTTGTTACTGCTCTTCTCCTATTGGTCATAGCGGGATGTTATATAGCCTATATCCTTTCTCGGGATTTAGACTATCTGTGTACCAAATTTCATTACAATCGGTTCCGTAGTTTTGGCGTGAAAGCCGGATAGACGGACAGAGATACTTTCGCGTTTATAATATTTGTATGGATTGGTCTATTTACATTTAATAAAAACTTGCGCAGTGGTCCTGAATTTTATTAAGTTTACTTCGGTATATTTTGACTCAGCTTTAATTTAAGAAATGTATCTACTTTGTAAATATTGATGATGTTGTTTACATAAATAACTTTTTATAATAATAAAACTCAACAAAGAAAAATAACTTTCATTTCGGAGGTCGGTAACAAAAAACGAAAATATCTATAAAACCGAAGACAACGCCGAAATATTTCATGTTATAACTAGCGACCCGTCTTCACACGGTTTTTACGACTTGACAAAACATAATTTATTTATTTTAATATATTACACACATAAGCCTTCTTGAATAAATTCTCCATATACAACAAAATTCTTTGCTTAATTTATAGCAACAACAACAGTATTCTCAGTGTGTTCAGAGATCGGTGAAATTCTCCCATGTTGCAGAGGTGGATACAGCTCCACGCAAAGTATTAATTTTATCTATTATTATTATTATTTATATATATTATAAACTAGCGCCTGACCGCAATCCCGCCTGATGGTAAGCAGTGACGCAATCGTTGATGGTAAAGCGCACTAGTGTATTAAGAGCCTATTCACTGTAGCCTTGAAGACACTCAGATTGTAGTCCGATGGAAACACCGCCGCTGGCAAACTGTTGCAGTCCCTCGATATACGCGGTATAAAGGAGGAGGCGAAACGCTTCGTCCGGATCGTAGTAGTGTTAACAACGTAAAAGTGGAAACTTGCCGTATGACGGGTCGTCCGATGGTGGAACGGAGATAGGGGAATTAAATCATGCAATTCACTCGCACACTCCCCAAAATGCATCCTATAGAAGACCGAAGTGCTTTGGAGACCGTCTCGAGTTAAGTCAGGGTCACCAATCAGCCTCTTCACCCGCCTCTCCACTGAATCCAAAGTGCCAGGTGACCTTTAGCAGCACCAGCCCAAATGTGGCTGCAGTACTCCACACATGAACGGACCTGTACTTTGTACAACATTAGAAGCTGAAGCTGATGGTGTGAAGTACTGCAGGACCTATGTATGTCTCTCTGTGTCTTATATTTGTGTCTGTAACCTACTAACACTAGAAGTTAAATAAAATTATTACTAACCTTATGGACTCCCGTCTGAATGAAAAGTTTTCTATTCTATAGAAATACCGCACTCACACAGACAGTCACTAAAAGAAACTTTAACTTACATTATGTTTAGATATAACAACAGGTTATGAGATTCAAGTTGCCATGCCATCTTTTTTGCTTGTTTATTACTTTTTCTCTTTGCTTGTGTTTGTTAACTATAGTTTTATGGTTATGTATATGAGGACGTCAGCGACGGCGGAACGATAGGGTCGTCAGCATCTTGGTGTGGTGGTGAGGGCTCCATCTCGTAGGTGAAGTATTGAATTAAAGCAAAAAGTGACAGTGAGTGTGTGTTTGGTAAGTTGATATACTCTTTAATCTTGGCAATAACAATTATAATAGGTAAGCCGACAGTTTCGCCCTGGAAAAGTGCCCTGGTCCGCGCCTCCAAACGAAGTAACCGTTCGACAATCCTCACTTTCCAAAACGACTCTGTCCGTGCTGCCAATTCAAAATAACGTTATAAATCAAATTAGCAACTTTAATTAAAATTATATTGTTATCCAAGACACGGCCAGCCTGACGATTAGCACGACCTCATGCATATCAGTAACAAAATTAAAAAAAAAAAAACAAAAGCAGTCTTTGAAGCATTTTTGAGAACTAGGCCAACCTGATCGTGATGTTTAATTACAATAACTATTAGAAACCCACAAAAAGCAGACCCCAGACTCTAAAGCTGAAAAAGCTTCGGATGTGACTGGGATTAACTTTGAGATGATGATGATGATTAGAATCCCACAACTTACTTAATCATTTTAACAACTTAAACACAAAAGGTTCCTCCAAGCCTCATAATTATCAAATTTCAAAAAGAAAACACACCATGGCCCGGCTACCACGGTAGCTAGTAACAACTCATAGTTGACACCCATATCGTCGTCACCTCATGTGATACGACCAACTCTAGAGTCCGCGACTCCCAGCTCAATACATGACCGTACAACTAATAGTATCCTTTGAGATCCGGGTCAGGACCCCAACTACCACGTCGCGGCTGTTACCACCAGCACCCTAATTGCGTAACGTACTATGATTAACAATTTAAATCATTTCGAAGCATATTGCTAATTCATTGCTCCGTATATTAGAAAAGTGTGTCTGTTCAACAACGCAAATAACGCAATGAATGTTGTTGAACTATGAAACCAAAACCCATTGCTACTGATAGTGCGTTTCGCAATTACCACGCCAATCTAACGTCGATTCAATATTCTGAATTTATCTTGGACATTTTTAGCATCGATGATCAATTACATCTAGAGGAAACCTAAAGGCCAATACTCGTACTTTCTAAATATAGTCGCAGTATCATATTAATTAAAGAAATTTCCAAATGTAGCGAAAATCGAAGTATTATTTTGAAAATTGAGGCTGAGATCATTCTTTGACCGTTCTTAAAATTACAATAGTTACACCTTTGGATTCTGTCGTCATCATCATCATTATCATCAACCGATTTATGCACTGCACCTCCACTGCTGCCTACTACTAGGAACAGCTCTCCTCTCATACAGCCGCGCTTGCTCAATGCTTGTTGGCGATTTCAGAATTAAAGTTCAGGTTTCCTCAAGATTTTCCTTCACCTTGTAATCAGTCATTGGTGTCCAAGATATACTTAGAAAGGACATATAAATAAGAAAAGTTACATTGGTACTTGCCTGACCTGGAATCGAACCAGCACACTCATACTTAAGAAGCTGGTATTTTAACCACTAATCCACCACGACTTCAACTTGGATTCTATAGTTAACACGTAAGTCTAAAATCACAATACGTATTAAGCAAGCGGTGATCAATGCTCGTACTTCCTCTACGTAATACGAGGCTTTTGTCGATAATAGACTATTATTACGGGCATCACAAGACCGGTCATTGTGAAAAGCTTTAGAGAAGGCCTTTGTCTAGAAGTAGACCACTATAGGTAGAAGAAGATTATACTTAAAAGAGAACCATGCTTCTTGCTACTTGCTTGCTACTTCATGCCAAAAATGTCGAAGCCATCAGCTACGGCGTAGCTCGCACAGCGCTACGAGGCTACGACCTTCGCTAATGGCCTCGACAATTTCGGCACGTATTTGGAACGTTTATTTATGTTATAAATTCAAGCTGATCAATTTGTTTTCATAAACTTTTAGACCTTTATAAACCTCAATCATTCATTGCACTATAAGTCTAGTCTTAGAAACATTTCCTTTTATGAGTAGTCCATAATATTGTTCTCAAACTGACATATAAATAGGAAAACTTAACAATCTGTGGTACGAAAATAGAAGAAAAAGGGATTATTGTACTAATATTTTATGTACTCACACTCCGCCTGTTCGCCGAGGACGAGTGTTCGTGACGGCCTACATACGTTCTTGGAACTAACCTATACAAAATACATATATGTGTAAGTCGGCTTATAAAATACCATGTGCATGTCAGTTTTGATTTTCTTTACGAATATTTTCCTTTTATCTGTAGTTAGTAATTTATGACTCTATGTATCATGGCGTATTTTTCAGCTTGATTTAGCCAGCACCTTCAATCACGGGGACGTCAGAAATTATACCTCGGGAACTTACTGATCATCATCAACCTTCCATCATCCCACTGCTGGGATGAATGCGGGTTGGCGATTTCAGACTTAAAAGTCCAGGTTTCCTCAAGATGTTTTCCTTCACCTTCAGTCATGGGTGTCAACTTACTGATGACGAGTAAAAATCTTGCTGCGTTAGGTGCAAACCATGGTGACGGTCTGTGGGGCAATTCTCGTCAGATTTAAAGAACGTTCACAGTCTGACCTCAATCTCAATCTGGCAAAAGATACTTTATCATTTCTCATACTCGGAAAATAATGTTCTTTTAATCTAAATAAATAAATATAAACGGACAAATCACACAGATTGAGCTAGCCCCAAAGTAAGTTCGGGACTTGTGTTATGGGATACTAACTCAACGATACTATATAATATATTTATAATAGATACATATACAGATAAACATCCAAGACTCAGGCCAATCACGAAAAGATCGTTTTTCCATCATGACCTGGCCAGGCATCGAACCCGGGGCCTCCACGTCGCAGGCAGGCTTCTTCCCTTCCTAGAGAGGATAAAAATTCATACAAAATACTTCCCACCTAAGGGACGGTATGAACTTTAAAAATAGAACTGCTGTCTTTCTTTCTTTTTTGGCTTCACACGGTTGTACATAGCCAATGTCACGTAATGAATTATTCATGCCCAAAAATACGGCCGCGTGAACCGTCTTACGAGGGAGGTTTGAGGCAAAGTCATGATGTGGCCACTATGCTGCGATATTACACTGTTTTTCATGAATTATTTACTGAATACACTTTTTACTACAAAAATCATGCACTTTTATTTAGTAAACAACACTATAAATAATTTTAAAAGTCCAATGAAAAAATATGAGCGTGACAATCAGCTTGACATTCCCGCCAAAACTTGGAAAGTTGGAGTTTGAAGAGTTTTAAGTAAAAAGAAAATTATGAAACAAAATAATGCCGCGGCCATGTGAGTTTCTAAACAGCCAGTATGAACTTAGCGCAAACTTCTTTGAGTGGAATGAGCCGCAACAATTACGCCGTGAGTTCCATATTTTAAACTTTAAAAAGTCGACATAAATTGAGGGGATACTAATCTGTGACGAAATTTTAAAAAATAGTTTAATTAAACAACTAGTTTTATTTTGTCTTAATCGAAATTAAGTATAAAGGTTTAACACTGGTAAAAGAATCAATTCCTACTCAGACTCCTCGCTCGGGGTCGGCATTCCTCGAGAATTGATTCTTTCGTCCCTAGGTTAACAATCTACTATTAATTTCCCTTTATTTCGACAAGTTATTGATTTTAGACGTCATGATGACACTGTGGCTGGATTTTGAACGTTTTAAATTAAGAGAATTCTCTTCAGTGCGTATACCAAATTCCATGTCAACCCGTTAATAGTAATTTTGTTCTAAATGCAACGTCTTGTCTTCACTTTAATATAATCGAAAAATGAATAATGTGAAATATTGTTAAAAGACTTTTAAAAGAGTAACGACGAAGTTTCTTGCCCATTCTTCTCCATACTCACTCTCTCTCACTAACATCATCATCATCTCTCACTCTCACACTAACTCAATAGTGTTTGTTTTTATTTGACAAACAAAGGTGCTATATAGGTATATGAGTCAACTTTAAACAAATTCTTGAACTTTATCTTCCAGAAAATTCGAAGACCATTACATTCAAAGTCGAGTTTTTTTATTCACCTCTACAATTTTTGCGGTATTTAATTTTGATCCGCAGCCGTTTAATTCAACATAAAAAAGCGACCGTTTTCAATGGCATGACGTAAATATTTCAACATACTGTAGATATTTCAGTACGATATTGAAGTATATTACGTTTTTTTTGCTAGTTTATCATTATATCCATTGTTTAAATAAGTAACTATAAGATTTCACTAGGTACTGAATATAGTAATTAAATCAACTACAATATAAATAATTACCCAATGTAAATAATGACTGGAACAATTTGAGCAATGTTTCCCTCTGACTACAATTTAAGTGTCCTCAAGGCTAGAGGCTCGAAGAATTGCAACACTAAAGTGGCAGTGGGCTGGGCACATTGCCCGTAGGACCGATGCCCGATGGGGCCGACGGGTTCTCGAGTGGCGACCACGCACCGGAAGACGCAGCGTGGGTATGCCCCCGACAAGGTGGACCGACGACCTGGTGAAGGTCGTGGGAAATTGCTGGATGCGGGAGGCACAGGACCGGTCGTCTTGGAGAAACTTTGTCCAACAGTGGACGTCTTCCAGCTGAAATGATGATGATGATGATGAAGGCTAGAGTGAATAGGCTCTTAATAAACTAGCAGGATTTACCATAGATAATATATATAGATAAGGGATATGTGGCGCCATCTAGTAGGAAAGATGTAAAACTTCTGTGACATTGTTACTGTGAAATGAATAAACGTCAGTTGTAAGTCAGTCGTCAACTCGTGTTTTATTATAGGTTATGGGCCCAGAAATTACGTTTTTTAACAAGTAAATAGTTATTGTTTGTGTTGTTTTCGTGTTAAATAAGGACTAAAAATGAGTTCGCAATATATTGCAAATGTGCCAAAATTAAAAGGTCGAGAAAACTTCGACGATTGGGCGTTCGCGGTCGAGAACTTACTGGTTCTGGAAGGTGCAGATATTTATTTGAAACAAGAAGGCACCGAAGCAGTTTCGACAGCAGCAGACGCAAAAGCACGGGCCAAGTTCATTTTGACCATAGATTCGGCTTTATTTGTGCACATAAAAGAAACAAAGACCACGAAAGAATTGTGGACAAAACTACGGTCATTGTTCGATGATTCAGGATTTTCGAGAAAAATTACTTTGTTACGATATTTAATATCTATAAGATTAGAAAACTGCGAAAACATGACGAGTTATGTATCCCAAATAACCGAAACATCTCAGCGTTTAAATGGAACAGGATTCAAGATTAACGATGAGTGGGTAGGTTCATTATTATTGGCTGGATTACCCGAAAGATATATGCCGATGATAATGGCCATCGAACATTCCGGAATTCCAATTACAGCAGACTCAATAAAAACAAAATTGATTGATATGGAATCGACTGATTTGGGGGAGACGGAACGTCATTCAGCGCTAGCAGCAAAGAGCTGGCAGAAAAAGAAACCCTGTAATAACAAAACTACAAAATCGAGTAACATGAATCAATCAACAGCAAAGAAGGTAATTACTTGTTATAAGTGCAAGGAAACAGGCCATTATAGAAATCAGTGTCCACTTTTGAACGAGAAAAGGAATAACAAGAAGCAAAGCAACGCTTTTAATGTTGTATTCCTTAGTGGAGAGTTCAGCAAAAGTGATTTTTATATAGATTCAGGTACAAGTACCCACATGACAGCTAATGAATGTTGGTTAAAAAACCCAGATTATTCATCAAGCTTACCTGAAATAATGATTGCAAATAAAACAAAAGTTCCCGTTTTATGCTCTGGAGAAATAGATATAACAACAAGTTACAATTATAATGTAACACTAAAGAATGCATTATGTATTCCGAGTCTAACCACTAATCTGCTATCAGTAAGTGAATTGATAAAGAATGGTAACAGTGTTGTTTTCGAACCAGAGAGATGCTTAATAAGGAACAAAGAAGGTGATTTGGTCGCTGACGCAAATCTTGTTAATGGTGTTTACAAGGTTAACCTAGAAATTAAAAAATGTTTATTGACATCCAGTACAGTAAATGGGGAAATATGGCACAAGCGGCTTGGACATATAAATAGCTGCGACATGAATAAGATGAAGCGTGATGGAATGGTTGACGGAATGGATTATCCAGAGAAATTTACAACAAGCAAATCAAGTTGCAAGGTATGTTGTGAGGGAAAACAGTCAAGACTACCATTTCCTGCAGGTTCACGATCATCAGATGTACTTGAAATTATTCATTCAGATATATGTGGCCCCATGGAAAGTAAGTCAATAGGTGGAGCAAAATATTTTCTGTTATTCATCGATGACTATAGCAGAATGACTCAAATTTACTTCCTGAAGAACAAGAGTGAGGTTTTTAAAAACTTCAAAGAATATAAAGCAATGGTGGAGAATTCACAAAATAAAAAAATAAAAATATTCAGAACAGATAATGGTTCTGAATACTGCAGCAACGAATTTGAAAATTATTTGAAGCAAGAAGGTGTGATACATCAAAAAACTAATCCATACACACCAGAACAGAACGGACTTAGTGAAAGGACAAATCGTACTATTGTGGAGAGAGCGAGATGCTTGCTTTTCGAAGCCGGTCTAGAAAAAAGGTTTTGGGCGGAAGCTGCAAATACTGCTGTATATTTAAAAAACAGATCAATAGCTTCGGGCATTGAGAAGACTCCATATGAAGTTTGGAATAAAAAAAGGCCAAATTTACAACACATCCGCATATTTGGCAGTCCAGTGATGGTGCATGTGCCCAAAGAAAAAAGAAATAAATGGGACAAAAAGTCAAAAGAGTATATTCTTGTTGGTTTCTCAGAAAATGTCAAAGGTTACAGGATCTATGATCCAGAGAAGAACACAGTTACAACAAGTAGAGATGTTGTGATTCAAGAAAAAGTGAAACAAGAAGATGCTGTATCTGTCTATGTAGAGAACACAGTTTCAGCGGGGGAATCGGTATTGGAATCTGTGATATCAAGTGAGTCAGAATATATGGAAGGCGAGACTAGAGACACTAATGATTTGAAAAATATACCGTCTGAGACCAAAGACTTGAAGACTGAATATGTATCACATGATACCGAGACTTCTGATACGAGTCAAAGAAAAATTGAAATGAATCCACAAACTAACACAAGACCGAAAAGGCAAAGAAAAGTGCCTGAAAGATATGGCTATGCAAATATTTGTACTGAGTCCATAGGAGAAGATGAATTGACATATGCAGAGGCTGTCAGAGGTCCTGAGAAAAAAACAGTGGTTGCAGGCGATAGCTGAGGAACTGCAGTCATTCGAAGACAATCAAGTGTGGTCGATTGTCAATGCTCCAGATAGTGGAAGTGTAGTACAGTGCAAGTGGGTCTTAAAGAAAAAGTTCGATTGTGACAATAAAGTGAGATTTCGTGCCAGACTAGTTGCTAAAGGCTTTACACAGAAAGCAGGTATAGACTATAAAGAGACATTTTCGCCAGTAATTAGGCATTCTACTTTGAGACTCTTATTAGCATTAAGTGTAGAATTAGATATGGATATTACATATTTAGATGTGACCACAGCATTTCTTAATGGTTTTCTAAAGGAAAATATATATATGTGTTTACCTGAAGGGTTCCCAATTAAAGAGGGCTCTGATAAAGTACTTAAATTAAAAAAGGCTGTTTATGGCCTGAAGCAGTCATCGTTGGCATGGTATAAAAGAGTAGAAGAAACTTTATGTAATTTAGGATATGTCAAAAGTAAGCATGAACCATGTGTTTTCATAAAAGGTCATAGTAATAATAGCAAAACTATTGTTGGAGTTTATGTAGATGATTTTTTAATTTTTTCAAATAATAAGTCTGAAAGTGACAATTTAATAAAAACTTTAAGCAAATGTTTTAAAATAAAAAATCTAGGTCAAGTAAAGCAATACTTAGGGATGAGAATTAATATAGATAAAAATGCAAATGTGATTACAGTAGATCAGGAGAATTACATTAAACAACTTCTTAAAAGGTTTAATATGTCTGATTGTAACACATGTGACACTCCAATTGAATGTAAATTGAATGTAAAAAAATGTAATAATTTAGAATCTCATTTGCCCTACCAAAGATTGATTGGCAGCCTAATGTATTTGGCTGTAATGACACGACCAGATATCTCATATTCAGTAAGTTATTTAAGCCAGTTTAATAATTGTTATTCTCATATTCATTGGAATTATGCTAAGAGAATATTAAAATATCTGTTAAAAACCAAGGATTATTGTTTAAGATACTCCAAAGAAACGGCAGAACTTCAAGGTTTTGTAGATGCTGATTGGGCCAGTGATACTATAGACAGGAGGTCGTATACCGGGTTTTGTTTTGTAAAAAATGGATCTGCCATTTCTTGGGAAAGTAAGAAGCAGAAAACAGTAGCACTAAGCAGTTGTGAGGCTGAGTATATGGCTTTATCAGAAGCTTGTAGGGAAGCCATTTACTTACAGAACTTAGAGTTAGAAATCACAGGCAATTGTAATAAGGTAGTGTTGTACAATGATAACCAGAGTGCTTTGAAACTGGCAAACAATCAACAGTCTCACAAACGTTCAAAACACATTGATGTTAGATACAATTTTATTAAGGATGTAATTTGTAACAACCAAGTTTTAACAAAGCATTTGCCCAGTACCAGTATGCCTGCTGATTTATTGACTAAGGGACTGCCTGAAATAAAGCATTATAAATTTATGAATATGCTTGGAATTGTTCATAGGTAAACTTTTGTTAATAATGACTAATATTTCCTATTTTGATATAGTGGGGGTGTTATAATATGATATCAAAATGGGATATGTGGCGCCATCTAGTAGGAAAGATGTAAAACTTCTGTGACATTGTTACTGTGAAATGAATAAACGTCAGTTGTAAGTCAGTCGTCAACTCGTGTTTTATTATATTCTTCCCTTCCTAGAGAGGATAAAAATTCATACAAAATACTTCCCACCTAAGGGACGGTATGAACTTTAAATATAGAACTGCTGTCTTTCTTTCTTTTTTGGCCTCACACGGTTGTACATAGCCAATGTCACGTAATGAATTATTCATGCCCAAAAATACGGCCGCGTGAACCGTCTTACGAGGGAGGTTTGAGGCAAAGTCATGATGTGGCCACTATGCTGCGATATTACACTGTTTTTCATGAATTATTTACTGAATACACTTTTTACTACAAAAATCATGCACTTTTATTTAGTAAACAACACTATAAATAATTTTAAAAGTCCAATGAAAAAATATGAGCGTGACAATCAGCTTGACATTCCCGCCAAAACTTGGAAAGTTGGAGTTTGAAGAGTTTTAAGTAAAAAGAAAATTATGAAACAAAATAATGCCGCGGCCATGTGAGTTTCTAAACAGCCAGTATGAACTTAGCGCAAACTTCTTTGAGTGGAATGAGCCGCAACAATTACGCCGT
Source organism: Sesamia nonagrioides (assembly GCA_017933935.1). Classification (NCBI taxonomy): domain Eukaryota; kingdom Metazoa; phylum Arthropoda; class Insecta; order Lepidoptera; family Noctuidae; genus Sesamia; species Sesamia nonagrioides. Next base: position 1,545,950 of record JADWQK010000461.1, read on the forward strand.
GAGTTCCATATTTTAAACTTTAAAAAGTCGACATAAATTGAGGGGATACTAATCTGTGACGAAATTTTAAAAAATAGTTTAATTAAACAACTAGTTTTATTTTGTCTTAATCGAAATTAAGTATAAAGGTTTAACACTGGTAAAAGAATCAATTCCTACTCAGACTCCTCGCTCGGGGTCGGCATTCCTCGAGAATTGATTCTTTCGTCCCTAGGTTAACAATCTACTATTAATTTCCCTTTATTTCGACAAGTTATTGATTTTGGACGTCGTGATGACACTGTGGCTGGATTTTGAACGTTTTAAATTAAGAGAATTCTCTTCAGTGCGTATACCAAATTCCATGTCAACCCGTTAATAGTAATTTTGTTCTAAATGCAACGTCTTGCCTTCACTTTAATATAATCGAAAAATGAATAATGTGAAATATTGTTAAAAGACTTTTAAAAGAGTAACGACGAAGTTTCTTGCCCATTCTTCTCCATACTCACTCTCTCTCACTAACATCATCATCATCTCTCACTCTCACACTAACTCAATAGTGTTTGTTTTTATTTGACAAACAAAGGTGCTATATAGGTATATGAGTCAACTTTAAACAAATTCTTGAACTTTATCTTCCAGAAAATTCGAAGACCATTACATTCAAAGTCGAGTTTTTTTATTCACCTCTACAATTTTTGCGGTATTTAATTTTGATCCGCAGCCGTTTAATTCAACATAAAAAAGCGACCGTTTTCAATGGCATGACGTAAATATTTCAACATACTGTAGATATTTCAGTACGATATTGAAGTATATTACGTTTTTTTTGCTAGTTTATCATTATATCCATTGTTTAAATAAGTAACTATAAGATTTCACTAGGTACTGAATATAGTAATTAAATCAACTACAATATAAATAATTACCCAATGTAAATAATGACTGGAACAATTTGAGCAATGTTTCCCTCTGACTACAATTTAAGTGTCCTCAAGGCTAGAGGCTCGAAGAATTGCAACACTAAAGTGGCAGTGGGCTGGGCACAATGCCCGTAGGACCGATGCCCGATGGGGCCGACGGGTTCTCGAGTGGCGACCACGCACCGGAAGACGCAGCGTGGGTATGCCCCCGACAAGGTGGACCGACGACCTGGTGAAGGTCGTGGGAAATTGCTGGATGCGGGAGGCACAGGACCGGTCGTCTTGGAGAAACTTTGTCCAGCAGTGGACGTCTTCCAGCTGAAATGATGATGATGATGATGAAGGCTAGAGTGAATAGGCTCTTAATAAACTAGCAGGATTTACCATAGATAATTTAATCACTGCTTACCATCTGGTCTTGGATATGGATTGTGGTCAAGCTCTAGTTCGCAATTATATTAAAAAAAAAAAAAACCAAAACAAAAGAATAATACAATGGGTCTGTATTTAAAATAATAATAATAATGAATATTTTGTATTACTGATAGATCGATTAATTAATTTAAGTCATTATAAAAGTGTCTAATTAAAGTATGTATAGATATACCGCATGGACTTGGGCGAATAATATCAAAATAATAAAGTCTGTAAATAATATCCTGCACCCTAATTACATAACAGACTATTAAGCGGAATCTGCATCATTTTGAAGCAAATTTCTAAACTATGGCTTCATAAGTTAGAAAAATTTGTCTACCAGCACTTAAATAACGCAATGATTGTTGTTAACCTGTCAAATTGAAACCGATTGCGATTGATATGTGTTACGTAATTGCCCCCTGGTCTTATTACGTCGGACGTTGTCAATAGTAATCACGACTGTCACTCTCAGGACACTACACAAATTAGCGGTTTGTCCGGTCCGGATTGAATTACCACGCGATATCAATCACGATCCACCTACATAATGATTAAATTAAGGATATTAAAGAGGAACGTTGGTATTTAAAAACGTACATAAATCAGTCTATAATATTCCCACGCCATAAGCCATAACTTCTTAAAGGTCTGGTCGTGCCTCGGAAAGCACGTTAAGCCATTGGTCCCGGTTGCCATACGAACATCTAGTGGCAGTCGTTACGGGTTGTTGGAGCCCTCAAAAGTCCAACAATTGGTCTAGCTGCAATGCTTCGATGTCGCCTTCGGGTTGTGTAGGTCAGACGGCAGTCGCTTCATGGAAAATGTCGAAGTTTAGCCATATCAGCCGTTGGACTGGCAAAAGCGGACCCCAGACTCCAAAGCTGAAAAGGCTTCGGATGCGACTGGGATTAACGCTGTGATGATGATGATGATGATAAAAGAAGAAAGTTGGTATTTAAAAACGCACATAATCAGTCTATAATATTCCCACGCCTGGGACACAGGCGGTAAGAGGGAATAAGCCATAACTTACCACGCGTACCCAGTGCGGGTTGCTAGATGTTACATCACAGGAGCGGCCAGATGAGGCAGCAGGAGCGGCGGAGGGCTGTTATGTTTTTTATAAGTTCACAGTTTTTCTGTAGTGTATTTAGTATCGGGGCGGGTCGCTAGTACTGGCTGAAACCCACCCGTCTACACGCCACGGCACAGGCCACAGCATCTCTTACGAACAACCCTCGGCCCTGGCCCTTTTCGTTGCCCTAATACTACTTAAATAACATGCTATAAAAGCGATAACGTCTACTGTATGCAGTAATGCAATACCTATAAGGCCAAATCCAAAAAATCGGTAGACCTGTCTGCACATTGATCAATAACTTAAAAGAGGACATGAAAATGGTTCGACAAATAAATCGATTTTTAAACTACATTATATTATTTCTGTATTTATTATGGTCCAGGTAATACAAAAAGCAGGTTCACAGGTTCACACCAGGTTAAAACGACAAGAGTGACTTAAAATATTACCTACAGTTAGGTTGCGATATAATTGAGGATCGTTGGTATTTTAAAATGCACATAATCAGTACTGTTCCCTTCCTAAGACACAGGCGGTAAGAGGGAATAAGACATAACTTACCACGCGGGCCAGTGCGGGTTGCTAGATATCACATGTCTTTGAAGTTTTGGCACTAGGACAAAGCGGTTTCCCCAGGATATTTTCCATCGCCGTTTTGAGAGCAGTGGTGATGGAATAATTTACCCACTGTAAAGCGCCTGATAGTATTTGAAACTACGACCTACTACCTAGGCTACCACTGCTTAATCGTAAAAAAGACTTCTTCTTCTTCTTCAGCCTATATAATAATGTCCACTACTGGACAAAGGCCTCCAAGGCTTTCCACGATGACCGGTCTTATGCTGCCTGCATCCATCGGCTTCCCGCGACCTTCACCAGGTCATCGGTCCACTTTGTTGGGGGCCTCCCTACGCTACGTCTTCCGTTACGTGGCCGCCACTCCAGAACCTTACTGCCCCATCGGCCACTTAATTTTAGCGACTCGAAGAGCTATGTCGGTGACTTTGGTTCTTCTGCGCTACATCTTCTCGTCGTCCAAGATACCACAGTGTCTCAAGACTAAAATCTTTGACCAGTGTGTGTTGCCAATGATGAGTTACAGAACTGAAACGTGGTCGTTCACAATGGGCCTTATACGACGGCTCAGACGGCTCACATAAAGCGCAATGGAAAGAGCTATGCTTGGAGTTTCTCTGCGTGATCGAATCAGAAATGAGAAAAAAAAACAGTTTAAAATAAATGTTTGGACTATTCAAAACATCATCATCATCTACCTAACTTTCTTTCACCGAACACACAGCGTAGCATCTTAACAATTTTCCGAAACACAGAGGAGTTCTTCGAACCAACCTCGGGAAGCTTTGCCTAACCTTCGATCGACCAGTGTAGGTGTAAATATTTTCTTCCATTCTGGCACTTAGTAACAACAAAAGTTGATAACTTTTTCTTCCCAAACCTTAGCAGAAAATATTTTCGTATTCCAGTTATAACGAAAAATAAGTACCTACGGCAAATTGTTAAAGGTTTTGCCCCTCCGAATCATGGACAATGAAACGCAATGTAGCGACCCCAATTTGGCCTTTAAAAATATACAAAAATAATGGAAAATTGTTCCGCGTTAACTTGGTACACAAATCATGTGACTGTCCGCCCTAATTTAGCATATTGTGTGCGTAAACACGGCAAGTAAAGGTTTAGACACACGATCGATTTTTGATCGTCATTTGTTATTATTCGAAAGAAGGAGGTTGCCTTCTGGTGTTGCCCTTTTTTGTGGATTCTCTCTTCCGCCCTGGGCGGAGCGGAAAGGCGTGTCAGACATTTACTGACTAAAATAAAGGGAAACGGGTGGGCCGTTTTTTTATATGCCTGTGCGCCAAGGGCCGCGGTATCTCTTTCGATGAACCTGGTTGTCCTTATAGTAATAACCCGCCAAAATGCAAAAGTACGCCAAACGAAGAAGTATTTTTAATTTGCATACTTTATTGTAAGTACTAGTGAGAGAGTTAAGTAGGCCGGGGAGCATCTTGCTAGCAATGAGGTGCTATTGGATATCCCAATAGGGATTATGTAATTCCTGTTGCTTATAATATATAATTATGTAGTCAGGCAATAACAAGAGCCCCATTGCGAGAAAAATGGGGGCTAAAATTTAACGCAGAAGAAGTCACGCGTAGAAGCTAGTTCATATACAAACAGACCTTCGGTATTGATCAAAGAGACCACCTCATTGATGGCTAAATAAATATTTTAAGACTAGAAATATTTTTATGAGTTGGAAAGCCTTATCTAATAGGTACACCAAAAACCTTTTTGTCAGAGTATTCCGTGACAATACTGCTCGGTAGCAACACGTGCCGTTATTTAATATAATTTCACGGAGTAATACATACATACATAGGTATGAAGGTACCTATCGTTGTCTCCCTCAATCCTCGTTAGGTATCGTGACCTCCCAGGGCGTGCCCTCCTAAATGCGATTACGCGTAAATATTGCTTTTTACGTATTGTTTGTTTCATAAGCCTCTTGCTGTATTTATATTTTGTTCGTAATAGGAACGTATTTGTCCATATGAAATAATCATTTTTATATTGTTTGGTTTTTGTGTAAAAATAAAAGTAAACAAATATTAAATTTATTGTATATATTTATACAACTTGTAATGTAATTAATGCACACCCTCAAACACCACTAATAGAATATTATGTTATAATCATTATGTTAATATCATAATACATACACTGAATTTTTAATTTTATATGTATATGCATTGTTATTTATTTATACCAATTCTTGTAGAACGAAGACCTTAACGTTTTTGGATTAAGGTTTTTGTCTTTATTTTACTAGCTTTCCGCCCGCGGCTTCACTCGCGTGGAGTTCGGTTATATCGCGCTTTTTAGATTTCTCTCGAGAACATCAATTTTTTCCGGAATAAAAAGTACCCTATTATTTAATCCGGACTTCTAACTTTACGTCTGCACAATTTCAAAGCCATCGGTTCAGTAGTTACGGCGTGACAACAAACACTTTCCGATTTATAATATGAGTAAGGATTGAATAATACAATAAATACAAGTACAAAAATAAATACAGGTAAAGTTGCTATTTTAAAAGTCTGAACAAACAACAGAGTTAATATGTCAATCATTTCCGTAGTGTTAATTATTTTTGGGATAAAAAATTACCTGTATTAAAAATGATACCGATTCCTGAAACAAACTATTTTCAGGAAGTGCGTTAATTCATTTACAGGTTGTATATATACAAAAAAATAATGGATAATTCACAAAATATATCCATATAAACGCCTAGAAGTCGTGAGAAGTCGTGGTGGCCTAGTGGTTAAAACACCAGCCTCTCAAGTATGAGTGAGCGGGTTCGATTCCAGGTCAGGCAAGTACTAATGTAACTTTTCTAAAGTTATATGTACTTTCTAAGTATATCTTGGACACCAATGACTGAAGGTGAAGGAAAACATCTTCAGGAAACCTGGACTTTATAAGTCTGAAATCGCCAATCCGCATTGAGCAAGCGTGGTGATTACGCTCAATCCTTCTCTGTATGAGAGGATACCTGTGCCCAGCAGTGGGACCATAAAAGGTTTTTTTTTTTTTTTTTTTAAACTGCTACCTCCAACGCGGTTGAGTCGGAGCCTATTCTTTACAGTTTTCCATTCGTTCCAGTTCTCACGTTTATTCCTCTCGTACTTTTATGCTTCATACATGGTCTTTCTTCCATTCATCCTCATTCATTGCTTACATGGGTGGGGTTCCCAACTATAAACTTCTAGCTATTCTAATAATTCTATTATTATTTATTTATTTTTTAGATCTATTTGTTTTATTCTATATGTATTCTTATAGATCTATGTGTTTCCTTCGTTTTTAGGGGTATAGTAAAACAGGGAGACAAGGTTTTATTTTCGAGAAGAGAACATTTACAATTTAGGCTTACTTATATCTATTTACAATATTTTAAGTCTCTTATTTAAATATAGTTGTTACAAAAAATGTATTATTTCTAAATTTACATCTATTGATAACCAAATCTATTTAGGTTCTTTTTTTTTTTTTTTTTTTTTTTTGACCATAAAAGGTTGCTGATGATGAAACGCCTAAAGTTTCTGCAGACATTGGATGTAAGTGCGAAAAATGCTCTGTGGCGGCTCTTTTCGGCTCGGTTACTACATTGTCTCCTAAACCGAATCACCACCCCATTTACACTGGTTGATACAAAATGCAAGTGACTATTTGATTCTACATTTAAAAATCAATCTTCCTGAAGCGGGCGTTCTCCTGGGACTATACATTTCAGTGACCAGTGACCAGTGTGTGTTGCCAGTGATGACTTACGGAACTGAAACGTGGTCGCTCACAATGGGCCTCATACGAAGGCTCAGAGTCACACAAAGGGCGATGGAAAGAGCTATGCTCGGAGTTTCTCTGCGTGATCGAATCAAAAGTGAGGAGATCCGCAGAAGAACGAAAGTCACCGACATAGCTCTGCGAGTCGCTAAATTTAAGTCGCAGTGGGCAGGGCACATTGCTCGTAGAACCGATGGCCGATGGGGCAGTAAGGTTCTGAAGTGGCGGCCACGTACTGGAAGACACAGCGTAGGGAGGCCCCCAACAAGGTGGACCGATGACCTGGTGAAGGTCGCGGGAAGCTAATGGATGCGGGCAGCACAAGACCGCTTAACGTGAAAAGCCTTGGGGGAGGCCTTTGTCCAGCAGTGGACATCTATAGGCTGAAGAAGAAGAAGAAGTGCATTTCAATGTCGATTTTTACACGACATAAGTCGAATCTACGTTTCTTTGGAACTTATGATTTAGTCACCTAGGGCTTAGCCAAATTCCCATTTCAATTCGTATAAGCCCGCAGAAAGAAACAACTACAAGGTCATTCAAATAAACACAAAACAATAGACCTCCATTGAAGGCGACCCGGTACGTAGTGCCAATTTCATACATTTAGATTTATTTTGAAATAGTTGATTTTAGCTAAATACCTTTTATTCTCATTGATTTAAATATCATTTTACAATAACTTTCCATACTTTATATTCATTTACTTTACAAGGACACAATTTAAACAAACTCCCAGAAGACTTGCAAACGCTATACGAAACGAGTTCGAAAGGTTACAAGTGCAAATCTAAGTGTTTCTTTACACCAAATTTCATATAATGTGCACCTAAATAAGGTGCGGACGCCGGCGGATCGGACTGCCTGGATCTGTCAGGCTTTCTCAATCTAACTTGAACCGTAATGCATTGGTTATAAAGTTGAGAATGTGTTGAGGAAGTTTGGCGGGTTGTGGTGGCTTGATGTGCGGGCGACTGTACCTGGGTATTAATATACCTATAAATTGTTAGCATTGCATTGTTTAAAATAATTATTATTTTATAGTATAGTTATGAGCGGCTCGCCGACACGCAGATAAACCCTGAGAGGTTTTCGTTGTGCGGCTATAACAAATTGTGAACCTAATTGTAAGTTTATTAGAAATAAATAAATAAATAAATAAAAATAAATAATTAGCGTCTAGATAAAATACACACCCATCTTTCCAATTTCATACACGGAAATAGAAAGTCTGATTTACTATGCCCATAAAAACTCTAAGTATGTGGATTTATTAACAATTTGAGTTCGCGTTTGCGTGATAAAACTAGTTAAGCTAGTATGTATGACGCACGCCTTGATTTAAAAGTGGAACATTACCTACAAGGAAGAGGGTATTAAAAAGAGAATTATGCAAAAAGTTTCACGTACCTTAAAGTTAATGCTGGCTAAAGTAACAGTGATAATCTGGAAGTTTCCAAGTCACGGCTTAGTGTGCATACATTCAAGCGACACGCTTCAACGACGAAGTGTATTTAAACAAGGTGCGTTAACAGCTGTAATCGTCGACGGGTGTCAGCGGTTGGGTAGATTCTGTCTTTGACGTATGTCGCTCCAGTGTACAAGCTTACACTACGGCGAAATCTTAATGAATACCCACCTACGTAAAAGTTCCTTTTTAGGGCCACGTTTAGTATCAGCGAAAACGGGCCTAATCAAGCAACGCCCAAGCTGGCGTCTCCATGACATTTTGAACAATTTCTCTTATTTTAAAACAAAATCGCACAAAGTAGCTCTCAAATATTGTAGTAGGTAAATGTACCAAATTTTATGAATTTATATAAGTTATGTAATTTGAATACTTATCCACTTAGGTAACCATAGGTACATATTGGGATAATATTTACGGTTCTTCTTCTTTTTCTGCTCAGCATATAGAGTTCCACTACTGGACATATGCCTCCCCCAAGGCTTTTATTCTATTGGGGGGCATTGCCATAATCCTCACGATTGGCAGGCGGGTTGGGAATCGCAGTAATTTGTTATTCCACAGGAGAAGCGCTGCTGCCCGCTTCCCTGGTGAGAGTTCCATTAGTCGCCTCTTACGACACCCACGGGAGGATATGAGTTAATACTATTCTATGCCCAGTAGCTCACAGGAAAATATGAGAACGTGTAAATATGTTTACGATTCAATGTGAGAAATTGTTCAAAATCTGATGGAAACGCTAGTTGCGTCAAGTTAAAGATCGGCGCAGGCCAGACTCTTTTTCCCTTTTGACCCAGGAAGCATCGGTCTTCATCACGATGTGCAGACATCTCTTTGAGGCGGGTGTGAAACACAACGCGCAGAGCTGCCCACTGCTCGCCACCCGCAAGCCCGCGCCTACGGTGGGAGGAATTCCCGCTCCTTCACGCGCTCCGCCTCCTCCTTTGCCAGCATCACTTTTCTGCAGAAGGTGGCTTGCCATGCACTCTTGCTCCGGACATAAGTAACATCAATAAACTATAGAAACAAATAAACTGATAACAATTTAGGAGTTTTATTGTTGTTTTAATCAATCATAAACCCGGTTCCTGGAAACTGTAAATAAGCATTCTGCCTTCAACCAACGAAATAAAACGCATGCACACGTGGTCATGTTTCAGATATAGCAAGTCCAATGACACTTGTATCAGGTATTCAAACTGGTTAAATTGAGTTCGCCGTATCTACATTTTCACGCTCAGGTTGGCAACTCCGAATCTATACGCAGCTACAGTCGTTCGATGACACTGAATGGCGTAGACCCGGCACTGAATCGCGTTTGCTAGGCACTCGTCTTAAATCTTAAATGTTCACTTCTATCGTGTTACCATAAGTACACAACAACTTTTTTGGAGTTCCGTAACAAACAAGAAAAACGGAATCTCAAACTCAAACTCATTTATTGCGAAAATGGGTATTATAAACATCGATACATTAAAATAGTTTGGCATCTCCATAATCCGCCTGACGGCATGCAATTTTAATTGTTGTTTGACTCTACTTATTGTACAATCCATACTAATATTATAAATGCGAAAGTAACTCTGTCTGTCTGTCTGTCTGTCTGTCTGTCTATCTGTCTGTCTGTCTGTCTGTTACGCTTTCCCGCTTAAACCTCTCAACCGATTTTGATGAAATTTGGCACAGACAATCTTTAGACCCTGAGAAAGAACATAGGCTACCTTTTATCCCGGAAAAATTTGATGTTCCCGAGGGAAATCTAAAAAGCGCGATATAACCGAACTCCACGCGGGCGAAGCCGCGGGCGGAAAGCTAGTTACTAATAATCATCTAAATTTTATTAATGCATTTCTAAACAAAATAATTAAAAAAAGGAAAAAAAAGAGCGTCATAAAAATAATAATTGTCAGGAAATTTCGTCATGGACAGGTCAATTACACACCTCTACAACACCTCCCTCCCCTCTCCTCCTACCTCTATAACATCACTTTGTTTTCTGTCTGTTAAGAGGGTCTTAACAGACAGAAACACTAGAGGCAAGTAGTATTAAGTTGAAATTAATATTAACTACGTAGTTCTACAATTTGTTGGAGCTTTAAATAGTCAACGCAAAAAAGCGACCTTTTCGAAGTTGTGCGGGGTATTTAACCGTGGCCAGTCTTTTCCTTGTGTACTAAACAAAAATGTGTGCTGCATTATTGTATGGACATGGAAGACTTTTTTATATAATTGTTTAGATAATTATTATTTAAATGTATGTTTATAATTTGTTGTTTAGTAATATTTATAATAACTTTTATGAATGTATGATTGAGTGTTGTTTTTCTAATCCATACTTCCATACTAATATTATAAATGCGAAAGTAACTCTGTCTGTCTATCTGTCTGTTTATCTCTCTGTCTGTCTGTCTGTTACGCTTTCCCGCTTAAACCTCTCAACCGATTTTGGTGAAATTTGGCACAGACAATCTTTAGACCCTGAGAAAAGACATAGGCTACTTTTTATCCCGGAAAATTTGATATTCCCGAGGGAAATCTAAAAAGCGCGATATAACCGAATTCCACGCGGCCGAAGCCGCGGGCGGAAAGCTAGTGTGACTATAAGTATATTATTTCTATATGAGTCTGTGATCCTTGAATTACTTAAATGATTTTGATTATTATACATAATTCTCCATTTGTTTTCTCGGTTAGTTCCTTATTGGCGATGATTCTCTTGTTCACAAAATAAACTCAATTTAATTTCGGTGCGTCTTTCACGGTTTTTCACTATGTCATTATGAAAAGGACAGAATACAAAATATTAATTTAGTCCTGTCAGATAAAGATAATACCTATATGTATAGAGAGTTTAGACATCATTAAAAATATCGTAACTAAATTTACGTCAAGCGCCGAATAATTTGATTAATTTGTCCTTTTCAGAACGAAATAGAAAAAACTTCAAATTTAATTTAATTTGCATCGCAATTGACGAGGTGTATAGGCATATAATGTTTATGTGAATCATCATCATCATCAACCTTTTTATCATCCCACTGCTGGGCACAGGTCTCCTCTCATACAGAGAAGGATTGAGCGTAATCACCACGCTTGCTCAATACGGGTTGGCGATTTCAGACTTATAAAGTCCAGGTTTCCTCAAGATGTTTTCCTTCACCTTTAGTCATTGGTGTCCAAGATATACTTAGAAAGTACATATAACTTTAGAAAAGTTACATTGGTACTTGCCTGACATGGAAACGAACCCGCACACTCATACTTGAGAGGCTGGTGTTTTAACCACTAGGCCACCACGACAATGTGTGTTTATGTGAATACTGTAATAATTATCTTCTTCTTCAGCCTATAGATGTCCACTGCTAGACAAAGGCCTCCCCCAAGGCTTTCCTCGCCGACCGGTCTTGTGCTGCCCGCATCCATCGGCTTCCCGCGACCTTCACCAGGTCATCGGTCCAACTTGTTGGGGGCTTCCCTACGCTGCGTCTTCCAGTACGTGGCCGCCACTCCAGAACCTTACTGTCCCATCAGCCATCGGTTCTACGAGCAATGTGCCCTGCCTACTGCCACTTAAGTTTAGCGACTCGCAGAGCTATGTCGGTGACTTTGACTTTGTAATAAATATCTAGACAAATATTATTTGAGAATGACATAATCAGTTTAAAATGATCCCACGCCTGGGACACAGGCCTTGTCTTGGGGAGAGGGATAGGCCGTAATTTACCACATGGACAAAATGCGGGTTGTTTCTCATCGCGAAAATGACTATCAATGGTCATATATATTAACTACGTTTCTTGAATTCGTCAAAACATACCGTGTATACTTATACTATACTTATAATGTAGAGAGTACATGAATGGTACTATGCTACACCCTATCAATACCGCTGAGTATCTAAACACATTAATCAATGGTTATATGAATCATGATTTTAGTCCATAGCGTGATTAATTAACGATATCAGTAGCTGTCATAGCTGAAAGCTATTCGACCATTGTTTCAATACAGGAATCGAATAGCTTTGTACTATGGTAAGCCTGCATCTTTTTAGTGTATGTGTATTTTCGGAGAGGGTGCGAGGGAATTGCAAGATTTAATTCCGCCATATCCGTTGCATCTTTGGATGGCCTGTCGTACGACGAGTATTCACCCTTGCGTTGTTGACAACTCTACGATCCGGAGGAAGCGTTTCGTCTAGTCTTTTATACGTCTTCTTTTATACGAACAATTTGCCTGCGCTAGTCTTTTCATCTTACTACAAAAGTGTCTTCAAAGCTAAAGTGAATTCTTACTAATATTATACATCGGTAAGTGAGTTTGTTTGTTTGTTTGTTCCGCTTTCACTACCTACCACTAAACCGATTTCTTTGAAATTTTGCAGACCTAATCTGAAGTCCGGATTAAATAATAGGGAACTTTTTAAGTAAACAAAATAAAATTTGTTTATTTCAGGTTTCCCCATATTTTGTTAGTAACATTAAAACAACTATGTTAGTATCTAAACATAATAAAACAAGTAATACAAAATAGAAAATACAAAAAAAAAAAATATTAAAACCTATTTCATGAACCTGCCACCTTCAGGGGCACCTGGAACAAGCACATGCGATCGTACTCAATGCTGAATGGGGCAGTCTGGCTTGTCAGCAATGACCGACAGGGACTATTTATCCCATAAAAATGATATTCCCGTGGGAAAACAAAAATATTGTTAGCTTCATATCAGTTCGGTGATAGATGGCGCTGTATGTCGTTTAAAACAAGGTAGGTATATTGCAAATGAATTATGCACGTAAACATAGAAGCGAAATGATACGATAATTAATTCCCGAAAATGAGGAATCGCGATAATAAAAAGCGCCATATAATCGAATTCGACGCGGACGAAGCCGCGATCGAAAAGCTAGTTCTTAATAACCTAGTGCACACAGATGAGTTATAACCAGTAATAATATATAGGATTGTCCTTTTTTATTTTAGTTGAATAATAAATCTAATTAAAGGATACGTCAATCCTTGTTGAAGTTGCATTATACATATGTAGTTCACGTGAGTCATGAAGTCAAAGTCAGCCGGTTGGTTGTTAGTTCTTCTCGTCAAATGGAGGAAGTGGGAGCTGAAGAGCTCTTTCATAAAGCCAAAATAAAACATTTTCAATTTAATTTGATAAATACACAATAACGCAGTCTAAGCAGCACGAACACGGGCTAAAATATTCAGAAATTTACTTCTATCCCAGAACAAAGAACCAACACAGACTTCGTTCCAACTAAATAAACAGGAATTAAATCTATTTGTACTGCATTGTCGACAAGGCTTCCGACTAAGACGGGAATTGTTTAGATTTTACTTAAGTAATTTTTTGGGTTGTATCCTAAAAAATAATTTAATGACCATCAGATAGATTTATAAAAAATACTGAAAACGTATTTTTTATATTTTCTTCCATTCAAATACTTAGGAATATATATTGATTTGAAATGTCGCATGACGCCACGCCATGGTACAAAATGTGCCACGGCGTGACGTAATTAGCTGCCTCTCCGTAAATTTAATACGCTATATCTCAGTAGTTTTTGGTAATTTCGACAAAATAAAAAATACAGATCTTAATTTTTTTTATTATGTATAAGATGGACTAATTATTTTTTTGATTTTCATACCTTGGATACATCCCTATTGCAACACTTAATTGGCAGTGGGCCGGGCACATTACCCTTAGGACCGATGTCCGATGGGGCCGACGCGTTCTCGAGTGGCGACCACGCACCGGAAGACGTAGTGTGGCCGACAAGGTGGACCGACGACCTGGTGAAGCTCGCGGGAAACCGCTGGATGCGGGAGGCGCAGGACTGGTCGTAGTGGAGATTCTTGAGGAAGGCCTTTGTCCAGCAGTGGACGTCTTTCGGCTGAAATGATGTTGATGAATATTTTTATTAAACGTTAAGGTCGTACCCTCACCAAATGACCTCGAGCATTTGCTCCCTCTTCACCGCGCCCCACCTCTACAATACTTCGCAAAATATTACTAGCGCCGTCTGGCGGACGAAGTTAAATTCATAGACCACAGAAGTAACAGACATGGCACTTTTATTTTTGTTTATTGGTGCGCCCAAATACTTTTAGTTATTATAGACTGAAAAAAATGTTGACGATACTTCATAATAAAAATTTTGCGTATTTTATTTTTTAACCGACTTCCCAAAAGTGTGGTTCTCAATTCGATTTATGTATGCTCGCTGATAACTTTATCGTTAATGAACCGATTTTGACCATTCTTTTTTTATATGAAAGAGAATGCTGCCTATGTAATCTCATTGTTACCACGTCAGTGTCGATAATGGAAATTCTAAGAAATTTAGGCCAATTATCTAAAATTGTAGGCACGCTTCGGGTGAAAACTTGATACTTGTATTTATATCGGATGATACTATAAAACCGTGAAGATTTGGGCCCGACCTGATGATGGAGATGACAGAGAATCAAGGGAATCCACATCGGAAGCAACTGTCATGTGTTTGGGCTTACTTAATTTGTATTGACTAGACCTTTACAACTAAATATATCATGACTAACTTCAGGGTTGGAAGTTAGTTTTGTAGATTGAAAGTTAGCTAAGTCAGATGGTCAAAGGGATAGAAAAATAATATAATAAAGGTTAATTTATCATTATTTATTACTTTAAGGGAAAACGTAATCAGGGTCAAATAAATTTCTGCAGACAGGAAACCTACATAAAAAAAAGATTTGATGTTTTTTTTTGGGCTCAGGCAAGACTGAAATTATATTATTATTCTCGTTTAATAAAACAAATACGTAAATTGTAAAAAATAAAACTATCGTATAAAAAAAAACAAATACATATACTATAATATTATTTACACAAAGCTTCCTTTTGCAGAAAAATAATAAACATCTGACTAATACAATATCCGGTCAGACTGGACGCTGACGGCAGCATATTTAGAAAAGGCCTGCAAGCAAACGACGTATTTCGTTTGCTTTAATTCCTATAAGACCACAATGAAAGTATGAACATTTCTAGAAATAACGCAATGAAATAACACAACTTAAATTCAGTCTCTTGATTTTAATTGATTTTTGCATAAGCATGACGAGTAGGTAGTGTTTGTACTATGTTAGAGTACAGTGTTGTAAATTGTTGAAGAATTCCCTCGACTGTCTATGGTCTTCATCATCAGATCTATTGCAGACCTTCATTTAAACCTATATTGGTGTAAAGTTTTCATCAATATAAATGAATTAAGTCCAAACACAAGGTAACTATTGTAAACCTTTGAGGAGTTCCCTTAACCCTCTGCGGCTGAGGTTACGTCTGACAGACAACGCAACATAATTTTTTGGTTGCTATGCCGCCATTTTTCCGAGAATCGTCCTGCGCCGCTCAGTACCTTCCTGCGTCCACGCACCCCTCCCATCAGTATGGAGACGACAACTGCACCATGGGTACTTGACGAATATTACAGTTGTGGTGTCCGTGATACGTAAGATCAGTAATAAGTGATGTGTCGTGTAGACGTAATGTCAGTAAAATGATTATATCCCAATACCGTATTATAGACGTCACGTCAGTATTTTCATACTGTATTTTATAGTACATGACAGCAAAATAGTTGATAAGTACGTAACCCATTGTTTTCAAATATAAAATATATATGCGTTATTAGTTTTAAATGAATTGTATCCAACAACAACTAACTAACCGACCGTCTAGGGAGAGAAAGGATGCCGACGACCATATTCAGCAATGGTTGGAGGATGAAGACGACTTACAGTTTAGTGATGTCGATGATGAGGTTGTCGATCAGAATTTCACCACTGAGGAGGAAATACATGAAGAGAGTGAAATATTGACTGGTGATGTAATGCAACATTACAAGAGCAGCCAGCTAGTCCTAGAAGCATAGACTCGTAAAGAGTGGTAGGTGGTAGAGTACGTTTGCGAAATTCAAATAAAAAATACCCTTGGCTGAACTTTAATTACAAAAAAAAATTACATACTTAGGAACATTAAAAAAAAAAACAAATGCGGGATTCCACCTGAATCCAACCCAGGCAAATATAGAACTGTTCGGAGTTCTTTATATGGATTCGCTAAAAATTTTACTTTAGTTTCTTATGTCCCATAAAAGACAAGGCAGTGATCTTCCTCTCTTCTTGCCACTACCATGCCAGTACCGATGAAGTAACCAATAAATCTTCCATCATTGTGGATTATATTCATAGTAAAGGAGATGTGGACAAAATTGACAAAAAATGAACCATTTATTCATAGAGCCGCAAAATTTGACGTTGGCCACAAGCAATTTTTATCTATTGCTGGATATAGCTGGTATTAATGCATATGTGCTTTACAGTCTGTATCTAGAACGCAAAATGAGAAGAGCTGACTTACTTTCTTATGCACCTTGCGAGGGAATTGGTACTGCCACCTCTAAAACTGCGGCTTTATAATGAAAAACTTTCAAAAGAATAACGTATGATTCTTCGGCGCGTTTTAGGACAAGATTTGCCACCTTCTCAGCCACGAAGTGACACTGCCGCATCATCAAGAAGAAAGTTGTGTCGTATCTGTCCAAGTAAATTGAAGCGGCAAACAAGATTCATTTGTTGCATTTACGCTAAACCGATCTGTTAGCAGTGCCCACTCAAGTTTGTGCTGATTCTAAGACTGAACTTTGAGACTGAATTGTAACAAAAGTGCTCTAAGGATTTCTATTTTTTATGATTAGTTTCAAACCAGGTTTTTTTTTGTTACGTTTTTTAATATTTTTCATTTTGTTAATTTTTAATGATCATTGTACCAAAAGTTCCTTAATCTCGCACGTGTTACAAATATAATTATAAATTCATAAATCTGAGTTTCATTGCAACTCTCATTGTAATTCCCATTTAAAAATATGTGTTCGAACCATTTCAATAATAATGAGCTGTTTGTATGTGTGTACGCATGTGTATGTATGTTTGTAAAAATCTATCTTTTAAAGCATGCCATTACAAGTAACCAAGTAGTATCAAAATAAATTCGTTAGAAGCAACACCTCTTTTAAGTTAATCCAGATCCTTACAAAGTAAACTGAACCCTATCTACACCAGAACATGGTCGAATTTCGAACCGGATAAATAATCTACTTGGCCGGTCTAGTGAATAGTGCGAATACAAAAGAAGCGCATTCCTTAGATAAGGAACCGGTTTTCTATGAGTGATTTGTGCCAATATAAGAACAAAGTAATTGAGACGACTGCTACGGAATATTACGATTGGATTATCTCAGTAAATACGTGACCTATATTGCATTTTTTTTGGAAAAATGTCTACTGCAGTGGAACAATTGCTGACAGAGTTGGAAGATATTGCATTATTGCCGCGAAAGGCGCAAACTAACCTCAAGAAATGTCCGAAACAAAGACTTACAAAAGGATACATCGAGACACGTTTACAATCCATTGAAGAATATTGGCAGAAGTTTAGCACGGCGCATCATAACTTATTAAAAGTGATACCTAAGGAAAAGAAGAAGGACGTTCCGTATTTCGCAAATGAAGAATACTTTGTGGTTGAAGATTTGTACCTATGTTTGCAAGGTGATTTGAAGGACCTTTTATCGGTTAACCAAAACCCGAGATTAAGTGACGTTGCATACAATACCGGCACGCATTATGAAGGAAATCTTAAACTGCCTCAAATACAGTTACCTACCTTTTCGGGACATTATGAAGACTGGACCACGTTCCGGGATCTTTTCACGTCGTTAGTGCATAACAACTCCACGTTGTCCAAGGTTCAAAAGCTTCATTACTTGAAAAGTAGCATTACAGGAGAAGCAGAAATATTATTGAAGCACATACAAATAACAGAAAGTAATTACGAGCAAGCTTGGAACTTATTACGAGATAGGTACGGTAATCGACGGATTATTGTGAATTCACTCATTCGAAAATTGATAATGTAGAAGATTACTACTCAATCTGCTAACAATATAAAGGCATTGTTAGACACAACAAGTGAGTGTATTAATAGTCTAAGAAACCTCAACGTGTCAACTGATTCTTGGGATCCGTTCATTATATTTGTGACAGTGCAAAAGCTGTACCCAGATTCACACCGAGAATGGGAACAGTTTGCGTACAAAGATAATTTAGAAGAATTACCGAAATGGGAAGAACTTGTGAGATTCCTACAAACCACATTTCGCACACTAGAACTGATTGCTCCGCCGTCAAGAGAGAAACCATCAAGAGGTAAAGAATATACAGTCCATTCTTCTACAGTACCTTCTATGACTAAACAAAGAAGTTGCCTACTTTGTAAGGATAATCATACGCTATACCATTGTAAAGATTTTTACAAAATGGAACCAACTGAGAGGTGTGAATATGTGAAGAAGTACCAGCTATGTTTCAATTGTTTGGCGCCAGGACATTCAGCTAAGAAGTGTCGGTTAAACATGTCCTGCCGCATATGCCACAAACGCCATCATTCTCTTGTTCATCAACATGCACGAACAAGTACCAATAATCAATCAGATAACAAGCAGCAACAAAATGAAGTACAAAGCAAACCAAAGGAAGCTAATGAAGAAGTTGAGCTTGCATCGCACTTCACCGCCAGCACATGTACAGCACTATTGGCCACAGCACTTGTGCCAGTTTGTGACGAATCAGGGCGAGTGACAGTACTGCGCGCGCTCATTGACCAGGGCTCACAGGCCACATTCATTAGCGAGAGAGCTGCTCAACTGTTACGACTCAAGAGAATACCTGCACACGCAACAGTTAACGGAGTTGGCTCGACCACAACTGCTGTCAAACAAGCTGCCTATATCGAGCTGCAATCAAGATACGACAACAGTTTCAAGTTAAGAGTGAAGGCTTATATTATGTCAACACGCATAACCACGCAATTACCATCACAAACCATTCCAACCAACACCTGGTACCATTTAGAAGGTTTATTATTAGCCGACCCAGGCTTTAATAAACAAGGAAGAGTAGATCTGCTACTAGGTGTAGAAGTATGTGCCCAAATACTAAGAAGCGATATAATCAAAGGTCCCCCAGGTTCTCCATGTGCTCAAAATACCAGCCTAGGGTGGATCTTGTTTGGAAACATAAACGAATATGGAACTACCAATGAAGTCATTGTGATGCACCATAGCCTTGACTTAGACAAGATGTTAAAATCAATGTGGGAGTTGGATACTGAAGCCAAGACTACACTAACACAAAAAGAAAGAAGATGTGAACAAATCTACCAATCCACTCACACAAGAACAGAAGATGGACGATATATCGTCAAACTACCAACTAAAACCGACAAGCTGTTATCAACACAAGGAGGAACAAGAGAAATAGCTATGAAGAGACCTAATCAATTAGAGAAAAGACTAGAGAAGAATCCTACACTAAAAACAGAATATGCAAAGGTCATGGATGAATATATTAACATGAATCACATGGAAGAGGTCCCACAACAGGAAATAAACAATGAAAATGTTTACCTGCCACATCATGCAGTCGTAAAAGAAGATAAAGAAACTACAAAGGTCAGAATAGTTTTCAACGCATCGCAAAAGGGAAACAATGATGTTTCTTTAAATGACGAACTTCTAGTTGGACCCCAGCTACAAACTGATATGAGAAGCCTCATCATGAGATGGCGTATGAAGAAGATTTGTTTTGTGGCGGACATACAACGCATGTATCGAATGGTCTTAGTGACGAAAGAAGACAGAGATCTACAAAGAATAGTATGGAGGAGTGACCCTAATCAACCAGTCAAAGACTACAGACTCACACGCGTCACGTTCGGTACAGCATCCGCTCCATACTTGGCTGTCCGAACTTTACATCAAATCTCTGATGATGAAGGAACCGTATACCCTGATGCTGCTAAAATGATCAAAGAAGACTTCTACGTCGACGACTTGATGGCTTCAAATGATGACGTAGAAGATGCAATACATATAGCAAAGAACGTAGAAGCTATACTACAGAAGAGAGGGTTCACACTACAGAAATGGTGCTCAAACGATATTGACTTCTTGAGACAATTTGATCCTGCAAAACGAACAACTCACGCCAGTCTAGGCATCTCCGTCCATGGCACCATCACCGCCTTGGGCCTACGCTGGAACATGGGTAAAGACATGCTTCAGTACAGTCTAACCTTGCCATCTATGAGTAACCAGATTACCAAACGCACGATCCTCGCCGACGTGCAAAGGCTATTTGATCCACTGGGTTGGTTAGCTCCAGCTATGCTACCAACAAAGCTATTGATACAGAAGCTGTGGTTGCAAGGAATAAGCTGGGATGAAGAAGTAGATTCTGATATCAAACATGAATGGACTGCACTAAGATATAGTCGTCAAGATGTCAACGAAATTGAAGTACAGAGATGGCTGGGAATCACCAACCATGAGGCAACTACCATAGAAGTTCACGGTTTTTGTGATGCGTCTACGAAAGCATACGCAGCTGTTGCATATGTCAGAGTGCAAGAAAAAAATGAAGAAACCCAAACACAAATAATAGCTGCAAAGACGCGAGTAGCACCTGTTAAACCACTGTCTCTTCCACGATTAGAGTTATGCGGTGCCCTTCTCTTGTCTAGACTGCTCAAACAAATTAAAACAGCATTAAGAATTCCTGATGACAAAATATTCGCATGGAGTGACTCCACAATAGTGCTTTCTTGGCTACTGGGAGACCCAACAAGATGGCAAACCTTCGTGAGAAACAGGGTTGTTGAAATATTAATCCAATATATATCCAATTGGTTTCATGTACACACAAACGATAATCCTGCTGATGTTGCCTCACGAGGAGAACATATTCTGGAGTTGAAGAAGGATGAGCAGTGGTGGAAGGGCCCAGAATGGCTAAGACAGAAAACAATAACATTCAATAGACCAAATAACCTAATGACAACTTCAGAAAGAAGAGAAATGATACAAACAAACTTTAAACTAGAAGAAAAGGAAGAAAGCCTAGACTCACCTCACTAACTTCTAAAATCAGTAACTTATTGCAGAAGATTTCTCAAAGGGAAGAAGTCAGAAAAGAAGGATACAGTCATAACCACTGAAGCACTAGAAGAATCGCTGAAAGCCTGCATTAAAATTTCACAAAGAGATGCATTTTATGAAGAAATCTTGAGTTTAAGCAAAGGAAAGGAAGTAAAAGGAAATAGTAAATTGAAATTATTAAAACCATACCTGGACAATGAAAATATTCTCAGGGTGGGCGGCAGGTTGCGCCACGCAAATATCTCTGAAGAAACTAAAAATCCGATTATATTAAATAATCACAGCAACTTGTCAATACTCATCGTGAAAGATGTCAGAAGTCATTACATGGAGGGGTACAAATGATGATGGCCTACGTAAGAACACAATTTTGGTTGATCAAAGCAAAAAGTATGATCAAGTTTAGAATCCGCAAATGCTTGATATGTTCGAAACACAGCGCTGCAGCCAAAAACCAACTCATGGGTGATTTACCTAAGGTCAGGGTAACTCCAGCCAAACCTTTTCTGAACAGTGGGGTGGATTTCGCCGGACCCTATCAAGTTTTAGCATCCAAAGGTCGAGGAGTAAGAACATACAAGGCTTACGTCGCAGTGTTTGTTTGCATGTCCACTAAAGCCATTCACCTCGAATTGGTCGGCGATCTCACAACCGAATCATTCATTGGTGCCTTCAAAAGGTTCATCGCCAGACGTGGAAGATGCTCACAGATATGGAGTGACCAAGGGCGCAATTTCGTGGGTGCTAATAAAGAGCTGGCAGCAGCTTGGAAGGAGGCAAAATTTGAACATGAAGGCTCAATAGCAGAGTCTCTTGCACAGAATGGAACGCAGTGGCACTTCATCCCTGCCTATAGCCCTCATGTTGGTGGCTTGTGGGAGGCGGGCGTGAAGTCCATGAAACACCACATGAAAAGGATTCTGACCCATCATCTAACATATGAAGAAATGAGTACCCTGCTTTGTCAAATCGAAGCGTGCCTGAATTCTAGGCCGCTAAGCCCGATAGATGACGAAGATACAGATAACCTGACACCCTTAACACCAGGTCATTTTTTGATTGGTGAATCACCAATAAGTACACCGCAACCTGATCTTCGAGACATTCCAATCAGTCACCTGTCACGCTGGAAGCACATGCAGAAGTTGATGGGAGATTTCTGGCGTAAATGGCAATCAGAATACCTAACCAGCCTCCAACAGAGACCTAAGTGGCTTAAACAATGCAACGAGCTTGATGTCGGCAAAATTGTTCTCATCAAAAATGATCAGCTCCCACCAGGCAAATGGGCGTTAGGTCGCATTATTGCTAAGCACCCAGGTGATGATGGACTCACTAGAGTGTACAGTGTTACGAGTGGTGACAGTATAGTTAAGCGAAGTTTTAATAAGCTCTATCCTTTGCGAATAGATATTGATAATTAATATGTATGATTAATGTTCCAATATGTAATGAAGCTATGTTAATTCATACCATTGTTTAATGTAAATTATTTGTATTTCTTCGCAGTATGTATGACTTGTGCTTAGATGCTTGATGATGAAACCTAAATTTATTAGTTATCTTGTTTATGTTTGTAAATGTAAAGGTCTTTATGAGCCCTTTGGTGGGCGGCATGTTCGAACCATTTCAATAATAATGAGCTGTTTGTATGTGTGTACGCATGTGTATGTATGTGTGTAAAAATCTATCTTTTAAAGCATGCCATTACAAGTAACCAAGTAGTATCAAAATAAATTCGTTAGAAGCAACACCTCTTTTAAGTTAATCCAGATCCTTACAAAGTAAACTGAACCCTATCTACACCAGAGCAATATGTCAATAGTTATATTAATTCAAGTTCCATGACAAAATATATAATACTTACAACATAAATAGTATTCTACTTACACGTCTATCAGACCACTCCTCAACATAATAGAAATAAAAATGGCACCTCAGTTGCAGAGGGTTAACTGGCCTTTGTCTTCATCATCAGAGCTTTAATGACAATCACAACTCATTTAGGTGTAAAGTTCTTATCAACATAAATTTATTAAGCATAAACACGAGGCAGCTGATGTGAATCGTTAAGGAGATCCCTCGGCTGTTTCCCGGCTCCATCATCAACTCCGAACTTTACTAAACTGTAGTGCGTTAAAACGTTTAATGAAAAAAACATACAAATGCCCTAGGCGCCCCTATGATTTTTTAAATTTCTCCTAGGTTTCCTTAGTCTTCCATCATCAGACCCTAATTTCCTTAACATGAGACTACCTTGAAGATATAATCTTTCTAATTAAAAAAAAAAAACATGTGGCACTCGGGAACTGCCGCGGTAAAGCTATTGCATAGCATTTTTTATCAACTTATGCAATAGGGTATTTGACTAAAAAAACCTAATTAGTCCGTCAGTCAGATTTCCAAAAAATACTCATCATCATCATCATCATTCAGCCGAAAGACGTCCACTGCTGGATATAGGCCTCCCCCAAGGTTCTCCACGACGACCGATCCTGCGCCTCCCGCATCCAGCGGTTTCCCGCGACCTTCACCAGGTCGTCGGTCCACCTTGTCGGGGGCCTACCCAAAAAATACTAGACACATATTTTTTTCTTTTTTCATATAAACAAAAAATGAAGACGACACAGTGCTTTGAAAACTCGTGTGATGTCACTTCACGCTATACTTTTTAGCGGCCAGTGACGTCACCAGCCATCACTCCTGATCTTTGAAGCCTATTATATTTGTCAATTTTTATTGATTTGATAAAACAAAATATACGAAATGTAAAACGTATATAATAAACCTATCCAATATTTTTCTATAATCTGAATGACGGACTAATTAGTTTTTATTAGTCAAATACCCTATTATTTATATTAGAGTAAAGTTATCCGCAAACAAACATAAAACACATATAACCTCCTCTCTTTTGAAATCGGTTAAAAAAACGAACACCAAAATGAACATCAATAACAGAGACACTTTATGATAGTATTATACTCTATGCGACATGCGGTGCGTGAGCGAGCAAGCAGATGCTTTCTCGCTCACGCGCCGACCGCTATGCTAGCGGAACGCGCGATGACGAACGACACGGGTTCCTCCTTCGAGAGCTTGTGGCATACTGAATCTCAATAGCTCGGGCAAGAGAAATGATGGGGAATACGCTCAGATTGTTGAATAAAATTTTTGTTTTGGTCGTTTTAAAAAAATATTTCTACAATAATGTTCGTCATGAAATTGCCTATCCATTAGTGTAAGAACGCAATCTAAATAATGCTTACTTTTCGAGGAGATGCACGTTTTTGATAATTATTTCTCTTGTCAGAGGTTTCGTTGTGAAGGAATTATTTAAACATTATGCTAAGTAAAAAAAAAAAAAAAACTACAATTTTGGAGCCAAGATTATGGAGAAAATTTATGTATTTTTAGTAAGTTGATATTTCTTTTGGATAAAGAGTAGATAGCTCCGAAAAACTACATAAAAACGGCCTGCGGCGTGTTTTTCCTCTGGAATCGCCTTAATCCGCTTTACCCAAGGGATCCAGGAATGCCCACAGGATGGAAAAATTCACTTGTTAAACCGTTGGATATAATTATTTTGTTATAAAGTAAGCAGATTGGATGAAGGATCTGTTTGATTTAACTCACAAATTCTTTCCATAGGTGGGAATTACGGAATGCCACTATGATCCTTATATACTGTTACGAACGCACCTTATGTCAATGCCATAAGGTTGAATATTGCGTGACATGCCGTACGTAACTTTCAAGTAACTTTAACTTTCATTATCATTTAACTTTCATTCATTCATTTAACTTTCGTAAGTCCTATATTTTGAGACCTATGCATTCTAGAGACGTACTTTTACAATGTCTAGGTTTTTATATCGTAATATAAAAATACATTGTTAGACCTAGGATAAAGAAAGAAAAACATTAACTTGGTGTAAACATGACGCAAAAAATTACAAAAACACAAAAAAATAAGTATTGGTTGAGGGAACATGCGTCACATCCATGCAAAACGGCTGTCGCTCAGCATTTTGCTATGCATTATTTTGACAGTTCAACAATATTCATTGCGTTATTTACTTTGTTGAGCAGACACATTTATTGAACGTATGGAGGAATATCCTTCAAAATTATCCAATTTGATAGTAATAGTCTGTTATGCAATTAGGGTGCGGGAGGCAGTGACACACGCGTAAGCATAGACGCAAATATACTTAATGTACGACCACCCTTAATAGCGGCAGTACATGCGCCTATATGGAAAGGTAACAGAACCTAAACTAAGACCTATAAGCCCTACAGCCCCTACGACCCTAAGTCCTATAAGCCCTACAGCCCTGACCTGCCATATAGTTCGTAATAAATAAATATATAAATAAGTGCGGGATGTCTGCACCAAGAGACCTAAGGTAACAGACGGATAGTAGGTAGGATTTCCAGGTAAGGGTGAAGGGTAAACTCACTGCCAGTCCAGCAGACTCACAGGACTGATCAGAGAAGGCTAAGGGTGTCTTGGCCACAGTGAGGGATAATGAAACCAGAATAAATTCTAATCTGATTTATTTTTACAATATTACAGCTTATATACTACTTTTTCCCAACACACACAAATACACAAACGTCTTGGTATTCCATACGTGAAATCTGCAATTTCAACAATATTTGAAGTAGGTCGCGCGTCCGCTGCCGAAATGCTAAATCACTGTTCAAAGGTAGCATTGAACACTTAATAATTAAAAAAAAAAAAAAACTTTAAAAAATGTACTTTCTACGTAAACCATCTGTTTTTGGACGGATATTAACTATAATATTAGTTTAAATGACATAGCGGGCGTAGAGTAGCCGGCCTATCGTTGATAGAATGCATTTTGGCGAGTGTGCGCAGGAATTCAATGACTTAATTCTTCCATCTGCGTTCCATTATTGGACGACCCGTCGTACGGCGAGTATCCACGTTTAAGTTATTGAGACCACTACGATTCAGACGATAAAACGTTTTGCCTTGTCTTTTATGCCGCGTACATCGTGGGACTGGAACAATTTGCTAGTGGCGTTCTTTCCATCTGACTACAATTTAAGTATCTTCAATGCTAGAGTGAATAGATTCTTAATAACCTAGAGCACTTTACCATGAACGATTGCATCACTACTTACCATCAGGCGGGATTGCGGTCAAGCACTAGTTTAGAATATAAAAAATAAAAATTATGAACTTTTTGAGTTGACTTCTAATGCATTATCAGCATCATCATCATCAGCCTCTGCTCGTCCACTGCTGGACATAGGCCTCCTCCATGGCACGCCAAAAAGCTCGATCCTGAGCAGTTCTCTGCCAGCCACTACCAGTCACCTTTTATATGTCATCGCTCCATCTCGCCCAAGGGCGTCCTAAGCTATCTCGATTGCCGAGACGCGGTCTTCACTCGAGGACTCGTTTACCCCAACGGTTATCGGCCCTGCGACATATGTGACCAGCCCATTGCCACTTCAGCTTGCTAATCTTCTCAGCTATGTCGGTGACTTTGGTCCTCTATCGGATCACCTTATTTCTGATGCGGTCCTTCAGAGAGACGCCCAACACAGCCCGCTCCATAGCTCACTGAGCGGCTTTAAACTTATGGACTTGTCTGACCGTTAGTCCACGTCTCGGCTCCGTAAGTCATGATGAGTAGGACGCACAGGTTGAAGATTTTAGTCTTCAAACATTGTGGTATGGGCGACGAAAATACCCGACGAAGTTTACCAAATGCTGGCCATCCCAGCTGGATCCTTCTATTTGCCAGCATTAATCACTGAAGATTCCAGTTTCAACGATCGGCGGTCAGCAGAATAACGGGCATTTTACAACAAAATACCAGAAATCAACATTACCAATTCGTTATTTGTAGCGATATCTACAAACGCCACGTGCGAACAAGGCATTATACTTACTGACGTCACATTGATCCTGCATCTTACAAGCAGAGTTTGCTGTGAAATTAGCATTTACAAATTCACAACATCAAAGGTAGGGCAAGTGCATGCCAGACTCAACACCCATCTGGTCGGAGGATCCTCCTTTTTCTTTGAAGAATGAGTGAGAGTGTGAGTGTGTGAAGAATGCGTGAGTGATTGTGAGTGAGAATGGTGACTATGTTCCTCATACCTCTAAAGATTTAACACTTTATCACCCAAAATTCAATCTTCCCTCATCATTTTTGTTTTGCTCCCAGTCGTATTGGTATGCAGCTGTATACCAGTATCTTGTAAGGAGCGGCTGGTTGACCTTACCGTCTACATAACCCAATTACAAGATCACATTGTTAAGAATTTTGGGCTTCCGACTACCGGTAGCAACTATCAAATGGAAGAAATATATCAGATGGTGAAGAAAAGTGCCTTCCAATGCACGGGTCACAAAATAGTCACCCATCCACCTCCCAATCAGAGCGATCTTAAACCTCGTTCGACCCGAGTGGCCGTTATCATTTAGCCACGGCCCCCTATTATCTCCGTAGAGCAATCAGTATAAATTAAACGCTTCAGAGAGTTTCAATCCGCGACGGTGTGCAGAAGCGAATTTTGCAACAAAATTACGAAAATCTAGATCACCATTCTTTCGCCAAAAGATTTAACACTTTATCACCTATGAGATTACAACCTCGTGATGCCATTAGTTTTTCATTTCACCTCCCTTACGTGTTAGGGATTAAGCGTCCGTCGTTACAAAGGAGCTTATTTCGTTCAGAGCTGATGGCACGTCAGAACTATCCGATTTCTCGTGTGACGTGGGTATTTCGCTCGCGTGAGCTTTTGAAAGGTTAAGAAGTAAATAATGAAGGTTTATTTTGACAGAATGGTTTTTAAAATAAGTAATTCTATAATGAGGTTTTTGCGTCATGTATTTTTTTGGAAATTACCTTGTTTGATCGTTCACTGTTAGCGTTCATACTATAGTGGACCATTATCCATCCGTTTTTATAGAAGTTTCCTCTCTCTGGATAAGAAGTCACAGTCAGGAAACTTCTTTTAGACTCACTGTTCTCACTTTTGGAATCACTTTTGTACATAGCAGTGCGATTTATATACTGAAATATATCGAAACGTATAAGTGCTAGGTAGTACATATTTTGCGATACAGACATGTTGTTACTAACATAAGCTATAATACCTAATAATGTGCTATAATATATTATGTATTAAAGTACGGAGACGATGGTGAGCACAATAAATTAAACTGCATATTTCTAATGCTTTTCCTAATCTGCATACCAATTCAATCAAATAATGGATAGTACTTTACTACAGTTAGTCAATAATTGGTAAAGTCAACAGACGCGGGCCCCGCAAGACTACGTTTTTAGTTTGTTAAAAAAAAAAACACTTTTTTATTTATCAAGGTAAGAGTATTTTCTAGAGTAGGTATTGCCAGTGTGTTAATTTATTGTCATATATAAGTCAGTGTAACCACATTGTATTTTATACATATTTAGCTTTCATTTTATTATTAATAATTACAGGCCTAGTTATAACATAAATTACAGTATCGATTGGTGTTGTCATAGAAACACATTCTGTGTGTACGAAAACTTAAATAACTATTGAAAATATATCGAAATTTGCCATAGCTAAGATTCCTATTAATAATATATTATGGCTACATCTGTATTTATTCTTTGTGTATATCTTTATTATGTATTATTCACACATACAGTTCTGAAATTGTAACAATAATGAATAATGCATTATATTTTTAAATGAAATATAAAAATGTATTATGTTACAAAAATAAAATAAATAAATAAAAAAGGCAGCCGTGGGGCTGACCGACAGAAGTGAAGACTGAAATCATTATTATTTAAAAAATAAGAACAAAAGTTATAGCGGTGACGCAATCTATACCATTGCATACACTACACATACACAGTATACATATATATATAGTATTATTTTTTGTTTATGCGAAACCCGAAACACGTGTCCAGTATTTTTAAGTAAATCAAATCAAGTCTATGTAAAGAATCTATGTACAAAATTTCAAAAAGATATCATGACAAAGCACAAAGTTATTAGCTTGTTATCCTATTTGGTTGTCCCAACAAAAATATGGTCCACTCTCCGTTCAGGCCGGCGAGCCGGGTGCATTGATCTGTGGCGTCAGCTGAGAGTGGGCATGCGCACGCGTAAGCTGCGTAACGAGCTTTTAACCATACTGCAATAATTTCTAAATGTAGTTGTGAAAAAATATAACATGGTCCAAAAATGATTGGAATAGATTCAGTTGCTTATTCTACCTATGTTCAGGTTTTTGGATAAACAAAAAATTACGTTGTATACATATGTGTATTTCTCTGTTACGATCAAGATGTCTGTCGGGTCGGCTACGCTCAGGCAAATTCAATGCTTTTTTCCCATCCAACAAAAGTGCTGAAACTGCTCAAACAATAAAGAAAATTTCACCTCAAAAATATTTGATATTACGTGATACATATTTTATTTATTTTTTCGGTGTCAACCATTCTACTATACAATCTAAAATAATTATCAAAACCACGTTCAGGTAGCCAATTAATTGAAATTGCTTTCAACTAGACATACAATAAAACAAGTAAATAAATTGCCATCTACTATAGAACAATAAATTGAATTGCTTCAACAACATCCCGAAAATGTAGTTAGCAGATAACATTGTAAGCAAGTTGTTAGAGCAAGGATATTCTCGGCTAACGGAGGTAATTATATTAAAAACACTATATTGTTTTATGTTCAATAACAAAACGAAATTACAGAGTAAGCGCTGACTCGGAGAAGAACTTTTGCTTGCTATGCAAGTAGCAAGCAACAATGAAGATGCAACAATGATTCTTATAATACTCTTTTTTAACCTACTTCCTCGTTGATCAATCTACGAGGATCAAGACGTACTCTTGCAACGGTCTTATTGTAGATGACCATTGCGTAGCGTAGGTACTTAATGAACTCGTGTTTTTCTCGGGGTTAGGCCATAACATCGACTGCCTACAAAAGTTACCACCAGACAAAGTCTTGCCGCCAAGCGATTCGTCGTGTACAGGCATGATGTCTGGTAAAGCCGTACGGAGGACGGGTCTGAGCAGTTGTGCCTAGTATAATGCGCCAAATGCTGTTGTATCGGGAGTTTGCTCGTGGAGAGTCTCTAGATTAATCTGCTGCTCCGATCGGCACATTTATTTTGGTTAATTTGTTAGAGCATATCATATCTGTTTAATATTATATCAATGGGCCAGTACTAATTTTTTTTTTTGTTCTACTTTTGTTTAGAGACATTTATAATCGCAATGCGTACTAATTATGTTGCAACAGTTAACCCTGCCTCCACTAACGTGCTGAAAACGGGAATATGTGTATACACACTAATTCTGAATAGTGTCCTATTTACTAATCCTAAAAGTCACAGTATTTATTCATTACTTATAAAAAATTAAAACTTGACTGCGAACGCGGCCGCTGCGCAAGGAGGCTCGGGTTCTATCGCCGCGCAATGCAAATATTTGAATATTTGTATGCTTGAATATGAATATTTGCACTGGTCAGGTCGTGCCTCGGAAAGCACGTTAAACCGTTGGTCCCGGTTGCCATACTAACATCTACATACATCATCATCATCAGTGACAGTCGTTACAGGTTGTTGGAGCCCTCAAAAGTCCAACAACGGGTTGAGGAGGTCAAACGGCTGTCGCAAAATATCGAAGTTTAGCCGACAAAATCTTGCCGCCAAGCGATTCGTCGTGTTCCGGCATGATGTCTGGTGAAGCCGTACGAAGGACGGGTCTGAGCAGTTGTGTTGCGATGTGTGCCGGGTACGATGTGCCTAATGTTGTTGTGTCGGGAGTTTCGTCGTGGAGGGTCTCCAGATCATCCTCTGGCGCAGCATCGTTGGTCGTGTTGTTGGGTTAAACATTGCATCACCTCGCTCAACTGCCGTCTTCCTTCCTATTCACTCAGTTTTTTTTGAGTGAATAGGCTTAATAAGCTAGTACGCTTTACCATCAACGATTGCATCACTGCTTACCATCAGGCGGGATTGCAGTCAAGCAGTAGTTTATAACTAATAAATAATTAAAAAAAAATACCAGTTAGACTGGTAAAGTGAACCCAACCCGACTCCAAAGCTGAAAAAAAGCTTCGGATGCGACTGGGATTAACGCTGAGATGATGATGATGACAATATATACACTAATTCTGAAAAGTGTCCTATTTACTAATCCTGAAAGTCACTATTTATTCATTTACATAAAGTTAATTACACCGGAATAATACTAACTACAACAGTTAACAGCGACAGCCTCCGTGGCGTAGCGGTAGCGAACGCAGCCGTTGCGCAAGGAGGCGCGGGTTCGATTCCCGCACAGTGCAAATGTTTGTATGCATGATTATGAATATTTGCACTGGTTTGGTCGTGCCTCGGAAAGCACGTTAAGCCGTTGGTCCCGGTTGCCATACGAACATCTAGTGGCAGTCGTTACGGGTTGTTGGAGCCCTCAAAAGTCTAATAATTGGTCTAACTACAATGCTTAGATATCGCCTTCGGGTTGTGGAGGTCAAACGACAGTCGCTTCACGGAAAATATCGAAGTTTAGCCAAAATCAGCAGTTAGACTGGTAAAGCGGAACCCAGACTCCAAAGCTGAAAAAGCTGCGGATGCGACTGGGATTAACGCTGAGATAATGATGATGACAACAGTTAACAAAGAAAGCGTTATTACTCGACAATCATCTATACTCTATACTTTTAATATATAAAGCTGAAGAGTTTGTTTGTTTGTTCGCGCTAATCTCGGGAACTACTGACCCGATTTGAAAAATTCTTTGTTTTTTAATTTTATTTTTTTAATTTTGCGTTGGATAGCCCATTAATTCAGGATGGCTTTAAGCTTTATATCATCACGCTGCGACCACTAGGAGCGGGGCATAAGCATATTACGAGCTTTCCGCCCGCGGCTCCGCCCGCGTGGAGTTCGGTTATATGGCGCTTTTTAGATTTCCCTCGGGAATATCAATTTTTTTTCGAGATAAAAGGTAGCCTATGTCCTTTGTCAGGGTCTAAATATTGCCTGTGCCAAATTTCATCAAAATCGGTTGAGAGGTTTAAGCGGGAAAGCGTAACAGACAGACAGACAGACCGAGTTACTTTCGCATTGATAATATTAGTATGGATGTCTGTTATATAGATCCTTTTTCTCCACTCATATGCAACCAAACTCGAGAAACCAAAGATCGAAATGCTACAGAATTTATCGGAGAGTCCTCGCATTGTCTACATTCATGAATATCATTATTTTTTCCAAAAAGTTACTCTTTATAACACCCGCACTGAGAGCGGGCGCAGGCGGCTCATAATTATAATTTATACCATGCACACAATACACTTTGAAAACCGTACTAATGAAAACTCTAAAAAGATAATAATTGAACGCTGAATGTGTCAAAGCTAGCGAATACCCCCACATCAGTGACCATACAAAGACCGAAATTGCAATTCCACTATTCTCATTCCAAATTCAAATTCCATAATTAAGCGCTGGCCACACTCCAGTCACTTTTAGGCTAGTTACATACAGTATGTTTCAATTTCGCTCCAAGTATATGTATTAGGCGCCACGACTTTGTAAAGGTGGGTACATAAGAGCAGACAACTAACGAGGGGCCATCTGCATATCGAGCGGGGAACCCAAACCCAATTGACGTCTCTGTCCGCTCGGTCGATTACATGCAGGGTTGGTGGGCGAAATATATTACTATTGCGATGGTTGTTTCTGTTGTTGTTTGCAGTATTGAAAGATTTTATTAGTCCTCTTTTATCATAATTTGGGTAAAGGGAAAAATATTTTATGCTTTTTGTCTGCTGGTTGTATCACAAAGGTAACATGCAATATGTTACTCAACTCGCTTTTGTTTCGTTTAAAACTGCACCCTGAGCTTATATTTTTTTGCTGCACACAGATTATATATGGACATAGATTAGGAACAAAATAAAAAATATTTTGACACATTTTGATGACAAGAAAAGCTCAACAGACAAAAGAAAGAAAAACGTAAATCAAATTAAATCTATACTACTAATATATAAAGCTGAAGAGTTTGTTTGTTTGAACACGCTAATCTCAGGAACTACTGGTCCGGTTAGAAAAATTATTATATTTCCGTTGGATAGCCCATTAATCCAGGAAGGCTTTAGGCTATATAACATCACGCTGCGATCAATAGGAGCGAAGCATAACTAACTCCACGCAAATGAAGTCGCTGGCGGCCGCTAGTATTAAATAAGTCATGCAATGAAGTAGCGCTAGACCCCACACTAGGATACCGTGTCGTGGGATTTAGTTATTTCGGCGTCAAAGACACATTATATGCGCATTAGTGGGTACTTCTGTGATCGAGTGGTTGCTTAGTCTAAACAGTATTTAAGCTTACCTACTAAAGAAAACATGCAAAATTACTTGCAAGGTGTGTGTGGAGTGTAATTTAGTGTAGTTTGTATGTAATACATTATGTTTGTGTTGAAGGGACATCCCTTCAAAGCAGCAACAATGCCCCCTAACACATGTTAGGGGAAGTATTGCACCTGGTTCAGCATCTGGAAAAGACTTAATGTATGAGAGTAGGGAGAGATTCAGTCCGTGCATAGTCTTGAGCATAGGAATAAACTAAAATGGGCCCGCGTGGCGGCCCAGTGAAGTTCAGTAGATGCCACATATTCTAGAATCAAATAACAACCATTTCTGATAAAAATTAATATACATAATTCGTATATGAGCTTGGCTGATTAAAAGGTGAAGGAAAACATCTTGAGGAAACCTGGACTTTAAGTCTGAAATCGCTAACCCCCATTGAGCAAGCATATTGATTATGCTCAATCCTTCTTTGTTTGAGAAGAGACCTGTGCCCAGCAGTGGGACGATAAAAAAAGGTTAGTGATGATGATGATGTATACGGGTTTGAACTCTCTACAACTTTACACCTTAAGGGAATCAATTAGCTTTCCCTTACAACGACGAAAATTTTCCATGTTAAGGGTATCACGTGCTAAAGTTAATTTTAATCCGCTTAGCTGTTTCCGGAACCTTTCAGTTAATAATTCTGCCACATGAGTACGCGGTCTCCATATTCATAAGACGGAGTTATTATGACCATCCAATGACGTCATATGGCATATATTCTGCCAATTATAAACGTTGGTCACCCCTGTCGCCCCACATATCGTCTGTGTGCACACATTAAGTTACTTTAAAACGTTGGTTCGACTGAGCATATGACAATTGAGTTACCCGCAACACTGGCTTCTATCAGATTGCGCAATTTTCATGTGGAAAGAGTGTACTTCGGAGGATAATTGAAAATGTAAATTTTTTGAGGGAGTTAGAATATCTGATGTTTGTTTCTGACCTGTGTAGTTTCTGTAGGGAAAAATTGGATTCGTTGTTATCATCTGCCTCACCTAAGTATATTGGATTCGGCTTCCAGTCTAACCAGATTCAGCCTGCTGCAGTCCCTGCAGCGACTAAACACCCATCTGATCGGAGACATACCTGCAGGGGAGCTGAGGTTGGGGGTGAAGTACCGTCGCAAGACGAG
This sequence comes from Sesamia nonagrioides, assembly GCA_017933935.1. Classification (NCBI taxonomy): domain Eukaryota; kingdom Metazoa; phylum Arthropoda; class Insecta; order Lepidoptera; family Noctuidae; genus Sesamia; species Sesamia nonagrioides. The sequence goes on from JADWQK010000461.1 coordinate 1,580,839, forward strand.
GAACCCCCATATGTGCCACGTGATCCTGCAGGTGTCCCCTCCTGTGTGGCAGATGCTGACGTTGGCGGGTCGCGTGCACATTGACCTGCAGCGGGTGCGAGTGCTGGACCAGTCACCGCTGGTACAGTGCACTCGCTGTCTTTGCTTTGGACACAGCCGGAAGCTGTGCACGAGGCCCGCCGACCTCTGCGTCCACTGTGGAGACCCTCACATGCAGGCGGACTGCCCGTCGCGGCTGGCATCGGAGACTCCAAGGTGTCACAACTGCCTGGCAGCCAAGCTGAACAGAGTCGACCACAACGCCTTCGACAGCTCGTGCCCGGTTCGCATCAAGTGGGATGCATTGGCGCGTCTGTCGGTGGCGTACTGCTAAGATGCTGCCAGTATTACATAGGTTTAAGAAATACAACGGTGTTCAAGCCAAAGGAGAAAATTGTAGTCAACTTCTTATGAAATTGGCCCAATTGAAAACTGGCTCCAATATAACCTCTTCCCAGCGCGTCAAAACTTGCATACCGTTGTGGTCTAAAGAACTCGCCGAAGTTAAAATAAGTAAAAAATTAGCACTTGTGAGTCTGTCTCAAACTAAACAAATATATATTAAAAACATAGGAAATAAGTATGTAATAGGTAAAATTGAAAATAAATAGGATTAGAAATGATGACTATTTGATATATTATAGATATATTAAAGTAGCCATTATGTAATGTACTAAAATAATGATAAGTTATATATTAGGAAATATTTAAGGTTAAATTAAAAGGAACTTTAAAAAAATGATAAAATAAAAAAAGAAAGAAAAATTAATAAACATATATATATACATATATATATAAAAAGTTATTTTTTAAGATAGTAGAAATTTATTTGAAGACTCGTTATGTTAGTTATTAATGTAAAATATATAATACAGCAGTTAGTTAAATTGTGGTGATTTATAATGGAAAATCTTCACCATTGTATGACGGTTGTCAGACGCTAAAAACTAAAGGTGCCGCGGACAGAACAGACCGAGTGACAAGGGCTCTGATCACGTCAGAGGAACACTAAGCAAGACAGGAGTGGGTTTTAGCCGGTAAGAGTCCGGCACTACCCAGACTGGTTTATTAGTGAGTCAGTCTGGGCGTCCATGAGGATTTCCCACTCCTGGAATATAAAAAAAAACCAGATTTAGCTGTATTTTACATGGAGTAACTGCGCATCTGACCTCCATAACCCAGTAACTGGATAATACCCCTTGGAAACACTGGCGACAGGATTTTTTTTTTTTGGATGGGAATTCATCAAATGACCTCTCTCTCTGGCTCTGGGCGGAGCGGAAGGGTGTGTCAGACTTTTACTGACTAAAACCCACCGATGTTCCTTCACTTGTCTGTGCGCCAGGGCCGGGGTTTCTTTTTTAACCAACACGCGACCAGGGCGTCCCCTGCGGCGGCTGGAGGTGTCAGGGCGCTGGGATTTCCGCTCCCTATCGCGATCCGCCTGCTCCTTTGTCAGCATCATTGGTTCACAGAGGTAACGGCCTGCCATGTACTCTCGCTCCAGACCATGGCCTGGACCAAGGTCGGACGCGAGAGATCGCGGCCGATCTTTGCCACAAGAACACGGCGGTGCTCTACCCAAGCCAGGCACCACCGTGTCCTCAGGGCGATCTACAGAATGGTGACATCCTGGCGTTTCCTCCCGCTTTATACGGAACGGGAACCTCCTGAGACAGCCGTGTCCGGTGAGGACCTGCGTCAGGCGGAAGGTGAGGGCGCAGTGTCGCCTTTCTAGCCACTCCTCAAAGAGGGAACTTTCACCGCCATTGTGGCATGCCCAACCAACAGCTTGTACATTAAGCTGTTGGTTGGGCTGTTTCTGAGGCACGGAGGGACATGTAAGATCACCCATCCACGGAACAATCGCGGCAAATGCAGTTTAACCTGATCGATCGACCGATCGGTCCGTTCGGTCCAAACGATCCCAACTAGTCGCAATCTTTTGACAAAAATGTGTTCGCCGATTAGGGGGCTGTGTGGCTGTTGTTTTTTAGCCACGAGCCCTTCGAATATCAGTACAGGCGAAAAGGTGCATTCGTATCTTGAAGGAATGAAACCATCACCTATTGATCTGCCTAGCATAAAGCTAGGCAAATGGCAATGTGATGTGCGTTCTGGTTTAACATTTCCTGTCATCTATTCATCATCATCATCATCATCCCAGCGTTAATCCCAGTCGCATCCGAAGCCTTTTCAGCTTTGGAGTCTTTACCAGTCCAACTGCTGATATGGCTAAACCTCGACATTTTCCATGAAGCGACTGCCGTCTGACCTCCACAACCCGAAGGCGACATCGAAGCATTACAGCTAGACCAATTGTTGGACTTTTGAGGGCTCCAACAACCCGTAACGACTGCCACTAGATGTTCGTATGGCAACCGGGACCAACGGCTTAACGTGCTTTCCGAGGCATGACCAGACCTGTGCAAATATTCATATTCATGCATACAAATACTTGCACTGTGCGGGGATCGAACCCGCGCCACCTTGCGCAGCGGCCGCGTCCGCTTCCGCTACGCACGGAGGCTGTCGAATTTCCTTTCATCTATTGATAGGGTATTTACTAAATGCTGCCTTTACGTGGATGCGATGTATATTTTCTGCCAAGTTCTTTGTGTATTTTTTGTGGTCGTAATCTTTCTCCACGAAATGTTAATTATGAAATAAATTAATAAACGTATTTAATTTTGCTTCTAGATTTTCACTTAGATTTAGATTTAAACTTAAGTACTTGAATTTATTCACTCGGTTAAACACTTTTAAATTTTTAAGAAACATTTTTTAAGACACATTAAAGCTAAGAGGCATATTTTAGTGAGTACAGTTGGGTTTAAATGAAAATCGTTAAAATTATCGTTCATTATATAAAAAGATTTACTCTTCTTGTGTATTTTACCTCAAATCCGTGGGATTAGAAGCAATATTTCAGGGCAACGCGAGACAATCCAGATAATTAGGTACATTACATTTTACTCACATGAATTAATTGGCACTCACTGTTATATATAGGCGTATTCATTCTCTTTTCATTTCGGTGGCGGTGAGGAAATGATTCAGAAATTGTTGGTTTAAATCTATTTACGGTTTGAAAGAAAGAAAAAGTATTTATTGTGAATACAAGAAGATCAAAGAACTAAATAAAAAAAAAACCATTTATTTTAAAATTCGCTCGTCGCATATTCCACAGAGCTTAAAGAATAAGATCTTCTACCAGAGCGTCTTGCCGGTTATGACCTACGGAGTAGAAACATGGACACTCACAGTACGTCTGGTCCACAAATTCAAGGTTTCTTAACTAGCTATGGAACGGACTATGCTTCGAGTCTACCTAAAGCATTAAATCCGCAACGAGGTGATCCAGCAGAGAACCAAAGTTGTCGACATAAATAGGTCACAGAATAAGCAAACTGAAGTGGCATTGGGCCGGCCATATTGGCCGTAGAACCGATGACCATTGGAGTAGACATGTTCTAGAGTGGAGACCGCGAATCAGTAAACGTAAGGTGGAACGCCCTCAGGCTAGGTGGAGCGACGATCATCGCAGGATGGCTGGTAGTAACTGGATGAGAGTTGCCGAGACTCGAGTTGAATGGCGTGAAATTGAAGAGACTTATGTCCAGCAGTAGACTGCTACAAGTTGATAATGAAAAATTTACAAAAGTAACAAAATATCTGAAAAATTAATCATAACTTCATATACGAGGTCAAAAGGCTCCTATCTCAGCATGATACATCGACATAAAAAAAAAATATCACAGTGCTGGTATTCTAATAGGACCCGCTGTGAGGATCTGCTGTTTGTACCGGCAATTAGAGTAATAAATTAATATAATCATATTTATATCAAATATAATAAATCAGTCATTCATTATTACTCCGCGTGAGACGCAATTAATAAAATTATAAATGATTTTTTTCTGTAACTAGGTTTGTACAAGTCAATTTTTATGTCTATTTAGTTCTGATCATGGAACAAATATAGAGGTTCTGATACTGAGGGTGAGTGATACACACAAATATTCTAGAAATACCTAATTTATAAAACGTTAATGATTCAAATATTAAACGCACGGCCGCAAATTGTATGATGTGTGTTTGACCGCGATCCCACCTGATGGTAAGCAGTGATACCATCGTTAATGGTAAAACGCACTAGTTTATTAATAGCCTATTCACTCTAGCCTTGAAGTCACTTAAATTGTAGTCAAACGGAAAGATAGGTACTCGTAGGTAAACTGTTCCAGTCGATGTATGCGGTATAAAAGACGAGGTGAAACGGTTCGCCCGGCTCGTAGTGGTATCAGCAACATAAGGGTTGATACTCGCCGAACGATCGCTTCGCAGATCGGATACGTGCCGTGCAACGGGTCGTCGGGAAAGATGATGCCGGAATTAAGTCATGCAATTCCCACGCACGCTCTCCAAAATTCTTCCTATAGAATACCGACAGGCTGGCTACACAATAATAAAACATTCTACAAACAATCCTACGCCAAAATTAACATCCAAATTTAATTTCAGTTTCCAAATAAACGGACACACCAAGTTCAATCAGAACCTACACAACGCACCAAACCGCCCTGAACCTTAAGTAGCGAATACTATAGATTAGAGCGACATAAGATAGGTGAAGTTAGGAGTCTGTAATTAGACGCTTACAATGATAGCGGTGGATTCTGCTTTGTATCAGAACTTTCAGTTTAGTTACAGACAGACTAGTTGTAATGGAATTTGGATTTGGTCGAATAATGTCTCGGTAGTTAGAGACAGATTTGAGAACTATTTGGAGACTTGCTCTGCTGTTTTAGTATGTCTGATTGTCTATAGATACTAAAACGGATACTAAAGGCTAATGAAGATTAAATGGATATAAAGATTACTTGATTTGGTACTCAGATACATGATTTCACAGAAATAAAATCTATCGTTAATCGACAAGTACATACAGTACGGAGTGTGACATGTTTGCTGAGAGATGATGTGTTGTGAATGTGATGAAAGAGAAAGACATGATGAAAGGATAAAAATAAGACCTATTGGATAAGGATAAATAAGATTTTTTTCATTTCCACTTGATTGCATTTTGTTTTTTTTAATACCAAACCTTTTTAAGTAGGTATGTGTCACTTTTTAGTTAAATATATTAGCCATATTTTGGATTCTATTTTGTAAACTTAATTGTACATGTAAACTTAATAAACAAATGAATATTAGAACGCTGCCAGTCAAAAATATGACAGATTGGCAACATTTTCAATTTCGTTGTCACATGTTAAGATTTACAACATGTATACATATTCCTAAGGGCTTATGTATTACCTAACTTTTTATTCGAGGAATAATATTAATTTCAGCCAGCTTATGTGCTCAAGAACTGTCAAAATTTCAAAATGATTCCTTGATTAAAATTGTCTGCCGTTGGAAGGCTTATGACATTTTAGTTTTACATATTAATGTTAAAATTGGATATCGAGTATGTATATTCATGAACTTAATGGTAGATTCGACTCTCCTGACCAATTACCTACCTACACATAATATAATTAATTATTTTTATGTCACATCACTGAGCACGCAATTATATAAATAGTGAATATACAATTCGATCCAAAATGTGTATATTTTAAGACACAAAATCATTATAATATATTCTAAATACGTGTCAAACTATTCAAACAAACAGTGTTAAAAAGTCAGGAAATCAATCATATATTAGTAACTCAGAATTAAATACTTTACACGAAACATTTACCAACTTAAATGATAAAATGTACACCATAAAGCTAAAAAGTATGTATGTATGTATGCATGTGTGTATTCTCGGTGGTAGGCAACAACATCAGCCGCCGGCATAAGTTACCCGCCAGACAAAGTCTTGCCGCCAAACGTCGTTCGCCGTGTTCCGGCATGATGTCTGGTGAAGCCGTACGGTGGACGGGTCTGAGCAGTTGTGTTGCGATGTGTGCCGGGTACGATGTGCCTAATGTTGTTATGTCGGGAGTTTGGTCGTGGGGGGTCTCTAGATCATCCTCTGGCGCAGCATCGCTGGTCGTGTTGTTGGGTTAAACATTGCATCACCTCGCTCAACTGCCGTCTTCCTTCCTATTCACTCAGTTTTTTTGAGTGAATAGGCTTAATAAGCTAGTGCGCTTTACCATCAACGATTGCATCACTGCTTACCATCAGGCGGGATTGCAGTCAAGCACTAATTTATAACTATTAAAAAATAAAAAAAATATCCCAACATGTCGAAACCGTGGTCCTGGTGCATAGGCAAGTGAACTGGTGGGTTTTAGTCAGTAAAAGTTTGACATGCCCTTCCGCTCCGCCCAGAGCAGGAGAGGTCATTTGATGATTTCCTATCCCAAACAAAAAAAGGAGCCTTCGACAAACTGTAATAGCAATCGTTTACATTTTATACTTGTCGCAAAGAAGGCAGATGACACAAGCAGCAAGAGCATTTGCACTACACAGCATTTTACCATTGAAACAACAACACAACTACCTACATACAGTCAAGAAGTTATAGCCAAGAATCAATATTAGTAAGTTAACTAGTGACCCCGCTAATATTTTGGAAGAATATACCAAGTAAGTCTACACACCGCAGTCTCAATTATTTCCACCAACCCAGCAACAGAGTGTGCGTCAAACGTGCAGAGTGCAACCGCATACGTCTACTAAATGGCCCTGCATGTCTGTCACGCACATTTGAATTCGGGCTGCAACAGTCTAAAAAAGCAATTTATTACCTCACAAACAGCACGGCTTTAAAACAAAACATCGTATCCGGGTGACACAGAAATCTCTTCGAAAAATAATTACGTTCACCGACACAGTCAACACGACCGGCACGACTGTTGTTTGGAAACAACCACCGTTGTAAAGGAAGAGAATAATGAGACGAAAATTAATAAATGGGATTACAAAAGATCGTATTACGCCCATTTCCCGCAGCAACGCCTCTGTGGAGCAATAATTAGTAAAAGAAATGGCTGGGAAAAACTAAGGGCCGTTAGACATCGGCGCGAGAAATTTACTTAACAATGCAAAACGGCTATGGAGAGCCGCATTCGCTCTGAAATCTATTTGTACTTTTTCTGAACATTTCACAATGGAGTTGGACAATTAAAATTGTTTGATAGTTGTGTTTTTACAGTGGAGAATGGATTATTTTCTATGCCGTTTCCGTAAAAAGAAATGTAGTCGTTTAGATATCTTGTATTTTTTATATAAATAGCTTTTTTTTAAGGTTCTGGAGTGGCGGCCACGTAGAGGAAGACGCAGCGTAGGGAAGCCCTCGACAAGGTGGACTGATGACCTGGTGAAGGTCGTAGGAAGCCTATGAATGCCGGCAGCATAAGACCGGTCATCGTGGAAAGCCTTGGGGGAGACCTTTGTCCAGCAGTGGACCTCTATAGGCTGAAGAAGAAGTTATTTTGTTGGTTATCTTTTTTACGGCTTTATTTTAACGTACATCTAGGACAGACTGGTGTGACTTAAATGGATTTATTGAATACTAGCTTTCCGCCCGCAGCTTCGCCCGCGTGGAGTTCGGTTATATTGAGCTTTTTAAATTTCCCTTGGTAATATCAATTTTTTCCTGGATAAAAAGTACCCTATTATTTATTCCGGTCTTCTAACATTACGTCTGCAAAATTTTAAAGTAATCGGTTTAGTAGTTATAGCATGAAAGCGGAACAAACAAACAAACAAACTCACTTTCTCATTTACAATATTAGTAAGGATTGACCTAATAAGGCAACTCATAAGGAACAGTAAAAAAATTGTGAGATCTTTGACCAGCAGAAGGATGAAAAACATCAGTAGAAGCCTGGAGACTAGATTTACAAACTTAAGTTACGAGATCTATGATGTGTATATACTTCGGTCTACCCTTTCATTAAATAAAGGCGTGAAGTTATGTTTTGGTCACGTTATGCAAAGACTTTGTGGCTGCATGGCATTTCAAGCAAGATAAGTGCACACAAAATGTTCGGCTAGCTTTCATTTAATACATAAGTAGAGTCATTTGTATGGGTTCACTGAATATCGACTATGCGACATGCATATTGCATGCAGTAGAATGAGTAGCTAGTCTCAAACATAATAAAGTACTAAAATGTTATCTCAATTATTAGCATAGAAATATTCTTGGAAGTATTTATCCTTGTAGCTGTTATGTAAAAGCACGGGTAAGCAAAGATGCACCTTTACTACACCCAAATTTCACGAGTTCTCTTAGTCCCATGTAATAGAGGACAAGTCTACATATTGTTATTAACCAGTTATTATTCCTGACTAGACTTAAAAGTTGTAGGTCGTAAGTTCGAACCCGATAACTCACTTTCATCATTATCATCATCATCATCAACCTTTTTATCGTCCCACTGCTGGGCAAAGGTCTCCTCTCAGATGCTTTTCTTTGTATAAATTATTTCATCACCACTGCTCAAAAACGGTGAAATAAAACATCGTTAGGAAACCGGCATGTTCTAGATTCAAAAAAATAACAAAGACATGTGACATCTGCCAGCCCGCACTGGGCCAGTGTGGTTGATTACGGCCCACTCACTGTTACTGATAGGAGGCCTGTCTTTCAACAGTGGGAAGTGTGGAAACACTATAGGCTGATTATGTATGTTATGTTATGTATGGACTCCTGACTCCAGGCTGTAAGTAAAAATTCTAGATGGAAACTCTCACCATGACTTAAAATCTCACCATCCACAGCAGTAGCGCTTCGCAACTGATAAGGTATAAAATTCATTTCGTATGCATAAGTATTAATTTTATGTATGACTTAATCTACAAGAATATTTGGTTTGTTCCAGTTTCAAAATGTCGCCTCATTTATTCAATTTCCTAATGTAATTGTAGACTCGGACAACAATGACATTTACGTAAATTCGGCAGGTCATTTGCGTAAATTCATCATACAAAATCAAAACCAAAACTCATTAATTCAAATCAGTCTGAGATCAGCACTTTTTGACCGTTAATATTACATAAGACAGTCCCCCAAAACGCCCTTCGCCACTTCCTAGTGCTTTCGCTGAGAAGACGAAATGGCGAAACAAACTCCCCAGCAACACAGCTGTCTATTCATAAATACCATAACCAAAGTATAAATAAAGCAAACAATAAATAAAAAAGGCAAAAAAAAAAAGGCAAAGTGCCGTTAATGTATTATTAATTACCGTAATGGACCTAATATTTCTGGATAGAAAGACACACATTAAATTATATAAGAAGCTTGTCTATACTACCAATTTATGTCGTGATCGCCCAAAAGATATCACTACTTACTGATGGGGTCTGCTAGGGACAATGCCTGCCAGGGTCGCGAGTTATCGTAGCTCCTAGAACTGGGTTCAATTTCTAGTGTTATAACTACGTAGTATACGTTTTCGTCTTTGAAAACTCTCATGAAATCGTCGCCATCTTGAGTTCACCTGTCATTTTGAACTCGACATCGACTTTAGTACTCACTAAAAGTTATGAAAAGTACACTTAAGTATCAAACTTTCAAGTTTTCAAAACCACCATTTTGTATTTTCATTTAAAAAAAAAAGAAAACAGAGAGAAATATTTTTATTCCGCACAAATAAAAAGCACATTACAAGTCCTCATTATCATGTCAGCGTTAATCACAGTCGCATCATCCGAAGGTTTTTCAGCTTTGGAGTCTGGGGTGTGCTTTACTAGTCTCATCATCATCATCAACCTTTTTATTGTCCCACTGCTGGGCACAGGTCTCCTCTCATACAGAGAAGGATTAAGCACTTGTTCAATGCGGGTTGGCGATTTCAGACTTAAAGTCCAGGTTTCCTCAAGATGTTTTCCTTCATCTTCAGTCATTGGTGTCCTATATATACTTAGAAAGTACATATAACTTTAGAAAAGTTACATTGGTACTTCCCTGATCTGGAATCGAACCCGCGCACTCATTCTTGAGAGGCTGGTGTTTTAACCTCTAGGCCACCACGACATTCACACTATTCACATTAATTGACAGTCGACATTAGATCCGCGCGTAGGACGCCCTTGGGCGAGATGGAGCGACGACATCAAAAGCTAGTAGTGGCTGGCGGAGAACTGCTCAGGATCGAGCTTGTTGGCGTGCCATGAAGGAGGCCTATGTCCAGCAGTGGACGAGTAAAGGCTGATGATGATGATGATGATTAGATCCGTCTATCATCCGTGATGCGCCGGAGACACTGCGACAGTTTGATTATTATTATTGGTTTCAGCGCCCTCGAAAACTATAAAAACTCACCATCCCATCACAAAACTCTCTCCTTTTCTCTTTCTATCTCTTTCCGTAAACTTTCACGGCCACTCCACAAAAGGCCCTTTCTACCTTTACCCCTATTTCGTTGCAAAAATGCTGCTTTATGTCAACAATTTCTCTCAAACAATTCTTTTTGACGCCTCTTGTATTTATCTTCCTATTACAATGATTAATACAAACACGTTCATCCTTCCTCCGTAATTCAGTCGTTTAATGTAATGTGCACAGTATTCCAGCGACCAGACCGCCAGGAACCGTAATAACATCTCATTTTGTACAACGGCAGACGTCAATTAGTGGCTCGCTGACTGCAAAAATTACAGCCTCTGTCATAATAAATCCTTCTGTTTTCAGTTTTGCGGTAGATTTTATAAGTACCTATATTAAATCCACCTTAAAACATGAATATTACCAACATTAATCATATGTACCTATTAAAAGGTACCTATTTTTACCCGACTGCCAGGAGGGTTATGTTTTTAGCTCCTATCTTGTATGTATTATTCTTTATTACCTAGTATCTCCAGAACCGCTGAACGGATTTTCACATTTGAGGTATCGTTAGATTTGCCTTAATTGCCCAACTGCTACTAGATAGGTGACATTTTAAAAAAACCAAAATGGCGGATGTATGACGCCATATTGTGAGATATAAAGAAATAAATTTCTACCAAGCATATCGAGTGGGATATCAAAATGAAGGTTTTGAAACACTGATTCTAAATATGTATATAACTTAATATTAAATGGAACAAAAAAAAAGAATTACATATTTTTTTCTGCCAAGCATATCGAGTTGGGTATCAAAATTAAGGATTTTAATCACTGATTATAATAGATATATTGATTCTAAATATAGTTTATAAATAAAAAAAGCCTTTAAACATAAAATTGCCGTTTAATAGAAAAAAAAAATATTTTGTATTAATTGAAGTAATTACCCATGCAATCAATGTATTTTTGCCAACACAGTGGCAGTTTATTGATTCTTAAAGAAATCAGCTGGACGAGAGGCAAGTGGCAGTCTCCGAATGGGGCAATGCCAAACTTGTAGCATTCAATACCGCCAAAACACAGGCGTGTCTTTTCACCCCCAAAAGGAGCCCGTTCACCTTGGCTCCTACTTTTCGAAATGTATCCTTGGAGTGTACCAACCGCCTTCAGCTATTGGGAGTTGAGATTTCCTCCAACCTAAACTTTGGGCGGTTCATTGAGTCCAAGGCCAAGGCGTCTGCCAAGAAACTTGGCGTTATCGCAAAGGTCCAGCGGTACTTCACACCAGGGCAGCTTTTAATGTTGTACAAAGCACAAGTCGGTTCGTATGTGGAGTACTGCAGCCACATTTGGGCTGGTGCTGCTAAGTGTCACCTGGCCACTTTGGATTCAGTGGAGAGGCGGGCGAAGAGGCTGATCGGTAACCCTGACTTAACTCGAGACGGTCTCCAAAGCCTAGAACACAGACGTAGAGTAGCCAGCCTTTCGATCTTCTATAGGATGCATTTTGGGGAGTGTGCGAGGGAATTGCATGATTTAATTCCCCCATCTCCGTTCCACCATCGGACAACCCGTCGTACGGCAAGTTTCCACCCTTACGTTGTGAACACCATTACGATCCGGACGAAGCGTTTCGCCTCCTCTTTTATACCGCGTACATCGAGGGACTGCAACAGTTTGCCAGCGGTGGTGTTTCCGTCGGACTACAATTTGAGTGTCTTCAAGACTAGAGTGAATAGGCTCTTAATAAACTAATAGTGCCCTTTACTATCAACGACTGCGTCATTGCTTACTATCAGCCAGGATTGCGGTCAAGCGCTAGTTTATAATTTAATTTAAAAAAAAAACTATTCAAATTCTGGAAAAAGTAGTAGTCTGTAGGCGAAAGTTCTGGTGAGTAGGGCGGATGATGAAGAGTCTCCAACCCCACCAACCTTTTATTGCAACTTGAAAACTGTCTGTTGTGCGGTATGAGGTCGCGTTTTGTCGTGCAGGAGCAGCGGAGAGGTGCGATTTACCAATGCTGGTTGGAGATGTGCCAGTTTCTCCATCATTGTGTTCAGTTCTTCACAGTACACATCTGCAGTAATGCTCATCCCGTTTGGTAAGAAGATGTGATGAATCACACCGGTTAGTCCACCAAACAGGGACCATCGCTTTTCTAGGGGTAAGATTTCGTTTGGGGCATTGTTTAGGCGCTGAACCAGGATCTAATCAATTTGCTAAGCGCTTGCGGTTAGCAAACAGAATACATTTTTCATCGCAGGTAACAATGTGTTTCAAAATTCCTTCATTTGTTTGTCTGTTGAGCAGTGTCAGGCACGTCTCGCGGACTTCGCGCTGGCGATCATTGAGTTCGTGGGGCACCCTTTGACAAGATATTTTACCTTGCCAATTCGACACATATGGTCCAATATAGTTTGTATTTTTTGTTTGTTTTGTCGAAAGCTGTTGCTATATCAGCCGTAGATTGTGTATCATCAGCTGCCACAATCGTTTTTAATTCGTCATTGTCGACCAAAAGTCTTCAGACGACCGCGGGTTTCATTTTTAAAGTCGAAATTCCCAGAATAGCAGTGAGCAAACCAATAACAATTGCTGTGCTGGTTTGTAGTATTAGCTCCGTAAACGTCGTAGATATTGTGTGCCGCTTGTGCCGCGTTGTTAGCATAACGGTACTCATATTCCATAGTTACTTGATTTTTTAACGTATCCATAATGACGAAAAAGATTGAAATGTGATGGAAATGTACTAGTAATCAATAAACAAATGGCTACTTTTGGAAAAAAAGAGCTCCATGTTGAAACAAACAAAAAAGCAAGATAAAATTAATTTGAAATTAGAATTATTAGCCAAACAGGTTTTTTTTATTTTAAATGGCCAGTACTGCAGAATGGCAATTTAATAAGTAAAGAACTATTATAACGTGCAGTATAAATTATAAATGGAAAGAAAAAAATCTGCTACATTAATAATATGTATATAACGCGACCATGACAGAAAAGTTAGAAAAGCTCACAAAAGTATACAATGTTAGTGCTGTAGACGTCTCATTTGATCGTAAAACATATGGTCACAAACCACGAGAGGAATACATACCTGAAGATCCCAATAAATCAGCTAGTATACCAAACCAACTCAAATGAGGTATAAGCTCTCGAGCCATGCTAAGACGGAACATCAATGTTAACCATGGGCTGGTTAACGGTGCTATGATAGAAAGCAGTTGGAGCCAAGAAAACTACCACAAGCGATATTTGTGGAGCTCGATGACCCAAGTATAACAGGGAACCTACCTGGTATTGGAGTCTGGATCCAGCCTCGTGCTACAGAATTTGATGCTTTACGTGGTAAAGGCGAGATTGAGCGACGAATGTTTCTCTTAATTTTATGCGGGGCAGTGACGGTGCATAAACTACAGGTCACAACTTTAGACCCAGCAGTTGTAGATTTAAGTAGAAACTTATTTGCAAAAGGTCAAGCTTATGTTGCTTTGAGTAGAGTGAGGACTCTTTCCGGACTTGATATCAGTTTTCTTAAACCTAACAAATTGCTAAATCAACCACATGACATAAACTCATTTAATTAATTAATCCGGTTACGTAATATTTCTCAACTAAAAAGACATAAATAAAATAATAATTAAATAAACAAAAAAAAAAACACTTGCATGGTTAACTACTATTAAAAATCAACTGGAAAGACTAAAACAAGATGAAAATTCAATGATAAGGCATTTAAAAAAAATAACAACGATAAATCCAGAAACATACATTGAAACAGTACCAAACCTATTTACAGACGACATTACATCAAGCTACTACAATCTGTCAGATTTCCTTATTAGATTTTCAACTTTATCTCTACAGCATTAAGGCTCTATGTTGATTGGAAATATCTGACCGTTTGGGGTAGCTTGACCTGCTGTCGTCCGTACCTACGTATTTAATGTACACTTAGAAATTTCAGCACAAAAGTCAGTCAGTTTCAATTTTTTGCAAAATTATAAACAGAATTACATTCGGAGGCATGCACAAAGCGCGTATCTTGTACATATGAATGTATGTAATATTCTTTATTACCTTGTATCTCCAGAATCGGCTAACAGATTTTTACATTTGAGACATCGTTAGATTTGTCTTAGACGGTGACATTAAAAAAAAAACAAAATGGCGGGTGTTTGACGCCATAATTATGAGGTAATTTTTATCTACCAAACTTATCGAATTGGTTTTAAAATGAAGGATTGAAAATACTCATTAGAAAATATGTATATAACGTGCACTTTTAATATTAAATGGAACGATGAAAAAAAAATTAAACAATTCTTTTAAGTTTTCCAACATTAGAGACATAATTTGTTAAAACTAAAAAGATAGAAATAAAAAAATATTATTTAAAAACAAAAAACCCACCTGCATAAAACTCTAACGAACTGAAAAGGTAGAAACAAGTTGAACAATCGCAGTTGGGGGACTTCTTAGCTAGTTAAACAAGTATTCCATAGAACAGTCCCCCAACTGCGATTGTTCAACTTGTTTCTACCTTTTCAGTTCGTTAGAGTTTTATGCAGGTGGGTTTTTTGTTTTTAAATAATATTTTTTTATAATATTATGGGAAGATAAAGTATGAATGTTTTTTTAACCGACTTCAAAAAGGAGGATGTTACTCAATTCGACCGTATATATGCTTTTTTTATGTTTGTTCGCACATAACTTTGTCGTTAATGAACCGATTTTGATAATTCTTCTTCTGTTGGAAAGAAGACGTTCCCACGGTAGTCCCATGATAAGGATATCAGGGTTTGATGGTGAAATACTAGAGAAAACAAGGGGAACTTTCAAAAATTGCAGGGGCGACTAGTGCATTTTTTAGCATTTTCATTAAGTATTTTAAAGCACTACAATTTAATAAAGGTCTGGAGTAGATCTGATGATGGAGCCGGGAGACAGTCGAAGGAACTCCTCAACAATTCACAGCAGCTACCTTGTGTTTGGACTCGATTAATTTGTATTGATAAGAACTTTACACCTAGATGGGTTGTGACTGTCATAAGAGCTCTGATGATGAAGACAAAGGCCAGTTCCGGGAACTCCTCAACGGTTTACAGTAGCTACTTTGTGGTTGGACTTCATTCATTTATATTGATGAGACCTTTGCACCCATTGGGTTAAAATAATGGTCTGCAGTAAATTTGATGATGAAGACCATAGGCAGTTAAGGGAATACTTACGGGTAAAAATTAAAGTGAACAAAATTACGTCGTTTCCCAACTATATTTGCGTCAGCTTCCAGTCTGACCGGATGCAACTGAATACATAGCACTTTTAACAACTAAAAAATGTAAAATAAAAACTTTTTTACAAAAAAACAACCGACTTCCAAAAACCACTACAAAGTGAAAAATAATGTAAAAAGTTATTTTGTAAAAATGTTTTTTTTATTAAATTAATTATAAACTTGTGCTTAATTGCAACCTCGACTGATGGTAAACAGTGCATGCATCATTTGATGGTAAAGCGCGCTAGTTTATTTAGCATATTCACTTAAAGAAACTTACAGTTGAGCGAGGTGATGCAATATTAAACCCTACAACACGACCAACGAAGCTGCGCCAGAGGAAGATTGATCTGGAAACCCTCCACGACACAACGACATTTGGTGCATAGTATCCGGCACACATCGCAACAGAACTGCTCAGACCCGTCCTCCGTGGTCCGTACAGCTTCACCAGACATCATGACGGAACACGGTGAATCGCTTGGTGGCAAGACTTTGTCTGTTTGTATATCAAAGATTAGGTTTATAATATATTGTTAAGCGTTTGTTACATCGCAGACGAAGCTCGCGCCATTATCTGTGGTCATTAACTAGTTATTACTAGTTCATAAAAACTAACGGAAAATAATGCCTACTTGGAAAATCTATTTTTAGGTTTATCATATTTAGATATCAATTGACATCATGCATCCACAGGGGGGGGGGGGGGGAAGTGGGGCTCCTCCCCAAGAAATTTTATAGAAAATATATGAACTCCCCTAATTACTAATCAAAATAAAAACGAGGACTTATACAGGATCATCATCATCATCACCATCAACCTTTTTATACTCCCACTGCTGAACACAGGTCTCCTCTCATACAGAGGAGTGAGCGTATTCACCATGCTTACTCAATGCGGGTTGGCGATTTCACACCTATTGTCCAGGTTTCCTCAAGCTGTTTTCCTTCATATTGTAATCAGTGATAGGTGATCAAGATATACTTAGAAAGCACATTTTTTTATATATATGTAATAAACCAGCGCTTGACGGCAATCCCGCCTGATGGTAAGCAGTGATGCGATCGTTGATGGTAAAGCACGCTAGTTTATTAAGAGCCTATTCACTCTAGCCTTGAAGACACTCAAATTGTAGTCCGACGGAAACACCGCCGCCGGCACTACCTTAGAAAGTACATAGAAAAGTTACATTGGTACTTCCCTGATATGGAATCGAACCCGCACACTCATACTTGAGAGGCTGGTGTTTTAACCACTAGTCCATCACGACTTCCACCAGGATCATTAGCGTCTATTTGCCCTACAAACTACAATGCAAATACCTAATGTTTCATATAGATGTCCTTGCGTAGTTTGTAAGACAAAATAGCCGGGCGATGATTCTAACCTAAAAATCTAACTTGCCCCCTCATTGAAATACCCCTAAATGAAAAGCTTGGACTTACACGGTAGTTTCAGGCGATGTACTCCTGGTGTGCTGGAGTGGCTGGAGGCCTCCACCAAATGATCCCTTAGTGCATAAACTTGCTAATAAGTTCACCGGCGGTTTGGATTTCGGTTGCATGATGTTGTTCAAACCACGCTTACGGAGAGAGAACCACGTTTTACTACTGGTGAATGGAAAAACTGCTTGCGCTCCGTTTGTTCTCCATTCCTTAATGCTGATTGGATATTTCGCCAAGCAATGAGGTTGAAGGGCAAAATGCGGGAATATTTGAATATGCTTGCTTATTCATGTATCTAATTGTTATGTGCATTAACTGAGTTATAGCGTGATCTGCACCCTACAACTCAGTTACAGGCAGTCCGCTCCATGTTAAATATCGGTACTTCGGCATCAAGTTAACGGTGGTAGGCCATAACATCGGCTGTCGGCAGAAGTTACCACTCACCAGACAAAGTCTTGCCGCCAAGCGATTCGTCGTGTTCCGGCATGATGTCTGGTGAAGCCGTACGGAGGACGGGTCTGAGCAATTGTGTTGCGATGTGTGGCGGGTACGATGCGCCAAATGTTGTTGTGTCGGGAGTTTGGTCGTGGAGAGTCTCCAGAACAATCTCCCTCTAGCACAGCATCGTTTGGTCGTGTTGGTCTTGGGTTTAACATTGCATCACCTCGCTCAACTGCCGTCATCCTTCCTATTCCTAAGTTTTTTAAGTGAATAGGTTTAATAAACTAGTGCGCTTTACCATCAACGATTGCATCACTGCTTACCATCAGGCGGGATTGCAGTCAAGCACTAGTTTATAATTATTAAAAAAAAAAGTTTCGTAACAATTTCTACCATTCACAAACTATTTAAGTTCAGTGCTTCTTTTTCTATTTCATTAAGAAAAGGACAGAAGATAAATAGTCCGCCCATTTATCTTCTGTACTCTTCTTGTCCGTTATGTAATGGAATTCCACTATTTTAAAAGTATTTACTTTAAGGTTCTGTTTTATTTTATTTATTAATAATAAGACTATAGGGAAATACTACTTGTTACATTGAATATTCATTATTTTTCACGTTATTTGAAGCTCAGTGTGTACATAGTCCAAGAAGAGTTCCATTACTTCACTAAATAAACTTTATAAAATAAAACTAGTCTGTAATATTGATATTATTTTTTATTGAATGCATTTCTATCTGATTTTCATGTTGCACTTGTTAAACATGTATTATTTCATTAATTTATTGCATATCATTTCAATATATTAAATAAAGCATATGTCTTGAAACAATGCGTTATTGTTAAACAAGCTAGAAGTCATAGGACACGTAATTTTCCTGCAAACAAAATCTGTGAAATTTACCCTTATATTAGTTTAGTCCTGTCAAATTAGTCTGCACCTGACGTAAATCGATGCATATTTTAGTCGCCATATTTTTATTTGTGTCTAAATTGTCTATGGAGTATCTTAATTTGACAGTACTGAACTAATAGGTTATCTTCTATCCTTTTCTTAATTAAATAGAAAAAGATGCACTGAAATCAAAATTTGTTTGGTTTGTGAACAAGAGATACGGCATTAGTATCTTCCTAATCTCATTAGGAAAAGGCTCAGTAAAGGAAAGGTTCGTTAGATGTGTTTTAGTGGTTCTAATGGCAATCACGTCATCTATTAAGACCATAGATTATTATCATTTTGATAGATTTCTTTTTATTCTGTGAACATAGGAACATTGTAGGCCTTGTACCCATCGACATTACATATACAGTATGTAAAGAAAACCCTGTCCGATCCGTGTAGGTATTGTTAGGTATCGATAACTGATTCTACTTATGGATACAAAGCCGGGCTAAACTTAAAAAAAAATCCCCCCATAAAAATAAATATTATTTCGCAAAAAGAGGTAACTTAATACATATACGGTAGGCAACCCTTCCGCGGGCGACGGGGGGAAGGACACGCTACACGTGGTCGCATCGCTTATGATAATACCGTCAAAATGGTGTTGTCACTTTTTAAAAACTAACAAATTTCGGGGAAGTTGGAATTAATTCGCGGGCAAAAAGAATATTTTAAAATTCATTAGTATTGTTACTATGACGATTACGTAAAACTTCATATTATATTTGGTCATGTGTTTACCTAACCTTTATTATCCTTATGGGTCGGACAGGGTTTTCTTTACATATTGTATACTACTATATACTAATTATATACTAATGGGCATGCCTTAGAGACGAGAATTGTGGCACTCCGAAGGAAAGAGAGGAAACGAAGTTTCGTCTATTTTATCTCTTTCAAAATCGTCAATTATCTATGAGGAAAGAGATAGTGCTAGACCTCTCTCACTCTTTTCAAACCTAATAAATATATTATAAAAGAAAGCGTGACGCGCTTAATATACAAAAGTTATGGCACAAAGCGCCTCACGCTTTTTTAGAAATTATTTTTAACTCTTTAGTTTGATATTTTTTTAAAAACATGTTATTTTAGTTTTTTAAACTATATTTATTTTCAACTTTGTAGGTAGTTCGACATTCTTTTAAAAAAAAAAAAAAAAAAAAAAAACGGACGAACGTATTGAAAACTTTTGGACATTTTACAGTAATGAGCCGCTCACTCGTAGTCCAAAGAGTTATAGACGGACAAACAAACAAGCAAGCAAACGAAGCTAATAAAAAGCATGTAAAAATTACTGCAGATTATACGCATACGGCATGTCCATTAGTATATAATGTCTATGCTTGTACCTACTTTAGATTTATAGACTGTTCCCTATTTTAGTTAGGTAGATATTTGTTCGCAGACCTACACTGACCTCTCATAACTGTAAATGCTGTAATTTGGAAACACTGTGCACGGTAGGTTATTACGGTGAATGCCTTAAACCTTGTTTGGTAATGATAAAACGTTAGGAGTACCGCACGGCGACCTAGGTTAGAAAATTTGATTAAATAAAACAGTGTTTTTGTTACACGGATTTATTACTGCTGAAGTAATTAAGAGGGGACTCTAGTACCGAGGAATTTGGAAAATAGGTATGTGAAGACACCACTGCCGCCGCGCTGCTTCCAACCTTTCCCGGTAAAGTGCGAAAAGGACAGTTGCAGCTGAGGCTGATTTTACCTAGAAAAACATAGATCAAAAGACGTTTCGTATTCCGCTCTTTTGGTTTTCAAAACACGACAGATCTGAATTAATGTTATATCAAAATTTAGAGGAAAGGTATACCTATGCTTCTATTGTTTTCTTTTTTGTCAAGAACTTATCACGTTTGTCTAATAGTCAACTGAACATCACGGTAAAAATGGGTTATTTTTCGCGATTTTGAGGTATCTTATTTCTTTTATTAATTAAGTTCCGGAAAAAATCAAATGATAGGGGCACGTATAATCACGGTATAAAATAGTAGAAAAAAGATTGCTCTAAAAGCATTATCCACGAAGAAAACAGCGGAATACGTTTGTTTAGAGAAAGCACCACCAGAGTTCCCTCTTAATTGACAAATGGATCGCGATGCACCGCATCGTGAGTGATATGACAACATTAAAACCAATCGACAAAATTCATACAAAATGTACAGGTTTGCTCGTTCATAAAAAACGTTCTAAAATCAAATTGGTTATAGAACACAAAGCGTAGATTTTTTTTGCTTTTGCTTTCTGACATTTCATATGTGTCCACTTAGGGTTATATGAAATAAAATATGTTTTTTGACTTTCATTTTGAGATAAGCAGCGTCAGACAGTATCTGATGGACCTCGTTGACGCAGCCTTGAGTTATTTTTACACTGTTACTTTTGTTTGTACTTTGTATTTACGATCTGTTGCCAAATCCTTACTAATATTATAAATGGGGAAGTGAGTTTGTTTGTTCCGCTTTCACGCCGTAACTACTGAACCGATTGCTTTAAAATTTTGCAAACATAAATTTAGAAGTCCGCATTAAATAGTAGGGTTTTTTATCCCGGAAAAATGTATCTAATATTCCCGACGGAAATCTAAAAAGAGCGATATAACCCAACTCCACGTGGGCGAAGCCGCGGGCGGCAAGCTAGTAAAATATATTGATTACAACTAAAGCATATTTGAATTCAGTGTGTCTTTTTCATAACGAGAAATATACAATATAAACAGTACTTTAATCCTGCCAAATTAGTCAGCGCTTAACGTAATTATTTAGTTGCTATTATTTTAAAACACTTCTAGACTCTTCTCTAGAGATCTTAATTATTTGAAACTAATATCTTATCTTCTGTTCTTTTCTTAGTGAAATAGAAATATGCAGTGAACTTAAATTTAGTTTAGTTAGTGCACAAGGGTATCGGGGCCATCCTTTCTTATTTTAGTGATTCAAGGGAGTATAAATAGTGACAACATAATGGAGAGGTAAAATCACTATCAAGCTCACTACTACTTATATTCTATATCCACACTAACATCCTAATTGCGTAACATACCGTTACTATCAATTGGAATTATTATGAATAATTTTATGAATAACTTTCTCCATATGTTCAAAAAATGTGTCAGATCAACAACGTACATTACGCAATGAAAGCTGTTCATCTGTCAAAATGATACCCACTGCTACTGGTAGTGTGTTTCGCAATTACCCTGCAAATAGAAGTGTGACTGATAGTTATGCAGAATAATAGCTACTATTGGGATAAACAAACATGTCACCGGCTCATTTTGTTACCTCATAAAGCGTAGAATCCATAAGCTACATTCCAGCTGGACTTCGTCCAGGGCCGTATATTAGACTAACAGAACATTCCTAGCAGAGAGACCATACTAACATAACATGATATATCGAATAGGTAAACATAAGTAGACATACTCGTATATCTAAAAATCTGAATTAAAATAAAAATCTGAATTTCTCTCTGAATCTGAGAATGGAAATCTGAATGTTGTTTACCTGTAGGTAATAACGTCGTGGGAAACTGACATGTCCTAGAGCCAAAAATAAAAATATCTAAGACTTGTGGTATCTACCAATCCGCACTGGGCCAGCCCAGCGTGGTTGTTTACTGCCCACTCCCTCTCATAGAGAAGTCATCATCATCTCAGCGTTAATCCCAGTCGCATCCGAAGCCTTTTTCAGCTTTGGCGTCTGGGGTCCGCCTTTACCAGTCCAACTGCTGATATGGCTAAACTTCGACATTTTCCGTGAAGCGACTGCCGTCTGACCTCCACAATCCGAAGGCGACATCGAAGCATTGCAGCTAGACCAATTGTTGGACTTTTGAGGGCTCCAACAACCCGTAACGACTGCCACTAGATGATGATCATATGGCAACCGGGACCAACGGCTTAACGTGCTTTCCGAGGCACGACCAGACAAGTGCAAATATTCATATTCATGCATACAAATATTTGCACTGTGTGGGGATCGAACCCGCGCCTCCTTGCGCAGCGGCCGCGTCCGCTACCGCTACGCCACGGAGGCTGTCCCTCTCATAGAGAAGTCTTCAGCCTATAATGTCCCTGTTAAGTACGCCTTCGAGGTATTTAAATAAAAGTTTTGGACTGTATAAAAATATATTATGACAACTAGGAGATACAATTACTTTCTTCGACGATTAAAAAAAAAGCGGTCTTCTATGCCCGTCCACAAATTTATGTACAGGTATTCGACCAATCCGCGGGCCGCACATGGGCCGCGGCCCCTCTTGCGTCTTGCTCGCCCCTCCTTGGCCCGGGCTGGAACTTGATGCGCCCGCGACGAGCGCGGACAGTCCCAACCGTGGGAACATTATAGGCTGATTATGACGATGGCCAAAAATGTAAGTGTGAAAATCAGACGCGTGACGCAGTATAGCGTATGAGCTTTCACAGTAGAATGATGTATGCCTTTACTGAAAAGTGAAATTGAATATATATCTATCCCTACTTATCAGATGCATTTATCTTATCAAATGTCTACTAACGAACCAACAGTCACAATTGCATAGGTAGCTATACTAATCTATAAAGCTGAAGAGTTTGTTTGAACGCGCTAATCTCAGGAACTTTAGGTCCGATTTGAAAAATTCTTTTTGCGTAGGATAGCGCATTAATCCAAGAAGGCTTTAGGCTAATTATAACATCACGCTGCGACCAATAGCAGTGGATCATAATAAAAATGGATGGCGCTGTCGCCACAGTAACAATAACTTCGTCATATTTAAATCTTTAAAAATATTTATAGCATAAATTATTATACTTTGATAGATAAATTAGTGAATGTGGACTATAATAAATAAGTGACAATGTTGTCTAGTGACTACAAACACAGATTATTAAGTAAAATACTGTAAAAATCAAGTGTTCTGTGCCGATTAAAAAAGACCAAAAACAGTGTTGTTCTGGTGATTTATTATAAATATTAGCATTCAGTGACCATTTAACTTAGTAATTAACAATAATTCGATACCAATCCAGTGTTTAAATCTACTTTTTCCAGCAATTCAGTGTTTAATAGAAAAAACAACCTACCGTCAATTTTACAAATTCTAATTCGCAGAAAATGATTGTTGTGACAATTTGTGGAACAAACTTAAGCAAAGAAAAACAAGAGTGCTATAAATGAACTAATAAAGTACTAAAGTTTTGAATACTTATTCTCTAGTTCTATTGACAAACCTATTAACTAACTCATTGTTAAATTTTTTGAGAAGAAACAAAATACTTAATCTTGTGAATTCAATCAAGAAACAACGGTGATTGTTTGTGTTGTCAACAGTCAATTGAGTCGTTTTGTTCAACAAAGAAATGACGTATTCATCACGTAAAACAACCAAAACTCACATGTGATCAACTATTTCAACACCACTGTTACCGTTTGCTTAGTCTTGCTGTAACATAGCCCCGACGAAGTACGTGGACGTGAGTTCGATCCCCGCTCACTCATAAACATTTTTTATTCTTTTTTTTTCATATTCTTTATTACATACTTTAAAAAAAAATATCTCTTATCATTATGATTTTTTACGAGAATAATGAGAATGTTACGCTACGGAGAACCCGAACTCGAACTCAGTCAGTAACGGAGACTACATTCAATGAATCTAGTATAAACTTGACTCTAGATGGCAGCACATGTAGCTTACCAAACTTGTTGGACAAAGAAAGTGACGAAATACAAAACTTGAAATGCCAAGTAGAAAAACTTAAATTGGAATTATTATCGGCCCATGAAGAGATTAATATACTATCCATTGAGAATAGCAGTTTAAAATCATCACTGAATGAAATTACAAATAGATGTGAGCTTTTGAAGAAAACGACAAAAATGTTGACTACCGATGTAGGCTCACCTATTTCAAAAATAAGGAAGTTATCTACTCCATCAAAGCCTTTATTACAACAAACGATTGTTCAGGATATAACCTCCCTGGAAAAAATTAAGACTGCCTCTGGGAGACCTGCATCAGGGAAAATACGATGCAAGAATACTCCGCGCGAGTACGAATCTGCTCAGGACCCTCAACAAGATGTACAGCTATTTAATAGTGTCACTCTGAAAGAACAAAGTCAACCTTCGATCACTGACAGCCACCAAAAATCATCTGAAATCTGTAAACATGACAAAAAAATATGTATGATCTCTAGTAATAACGTGAACAAAATGTTAGACATAGGAGAATCTACATTCAAAGGATATAAGTTCTGTCATTACATCATACCAAATGGAGGCATTATGCAGTTGTTTGCAAATTTAGACAAAAAACTTCAAAACTTTACTCACAATGATTTTTGTATCATTTATATAGGTGAGAGAGATTTTGAAATCTCCAATAATTACAAGATACTAATCAACTACATAAAGAAGCAGCTTGTTAATGTAATGAACACTAATATTTTGATTTGTTCACCTAATTTTAAGTTAAGTGACTATTTTTCTATATTCAATAGGCGTATTGAAATTTTTAACCATTTGATGTATCTAGATGACGAATTGCAGGAATATGCGTATCTTTTTGATTCTAATTACTTTGTAGAATACACATATGAAATGTTTGGAAAGCATAGCGCAACAGTAAACAATAAAGCAGTTGCTATAATATTTAAGAATTTAATGGCATTTGTTAATTATCTGGGCTCAGAATCAGAAGTAACTGAAGTTCCTTGTCATTCTCATCATTGTTTTGGTAATGCTGCTGTCAGTAATATCGTTAACCAATCTGTCAAAAATAAGGGTAAAATATATAACAATCAGTCAACACAAACAGAAAACACTACTAACAACGCAGAATACGATTTTTTTCGTTTATAATAAAATAAATATCTTACATCAAAATATTAATGGGTTGATGGGAAAATCAGATTTACTAAGTTTTCATATTAATGAACTTTTCTGTAATGGGAAAGCAGTGGATATTATGTGTATCACGGAACACAATATGAAAGATGACGATACCAAGCACCTATTTATACCTGAATATAGACTTGCGACATATTCTTCCAGAAACAATAGGAATGGTGGTACATGTATACTTATTAGACATAGATATGAGTTTAAGGTCATAGACATTAAAGAATTTGGTGTGCTCAGCATTATAGAGGGTTGTGCCATTGAACTAGTGGCACAAAATTTGATTGTCATTTGCATTTATAGACCTCCAAAATACACGATAGATGCTGATGTATTTTCTTTGAAAAAATTGAGCATATTTTAAATTTTTGTGGTAGAAGCTTGGGAAAACGGATCATACTTTGCGGTGATTTTAATATCGATATTCTTCAAAAAACAAGAATATCCGCTGAATTCCAACATCTACTTCTGAACTACAATCTTAAGCCAAGTATACGTTGTCCGACTCGTATATCAAGTGGAACCTGTATCGACAATGTCATGCATAATGTCAGAGGTGGTACTGGTGAAGTTTTAGAGCTGGCTCTATCAGACCACACCGCCCAGCTTTTTAAATGTCCGGTTAGGAAATCATGTTTAATTGATCACTGGTTTGTATTAAGTCGTGACTATAGCTCTGAGAATGTATCTAAGTTCATTGAAGCCATAAGTAACTTAAGTTTTACAGAAGTTTTCAATAGCTCAAATCCGGAAATAGCTTTTAGTTCTTTTCATGATACGTTTAAACTTTTTTACGACTTGTGTTTTCCAATCGTGAGAAAAAAGATTTCCACTCGAAGAACTCCTCGGTGGTTGTCTAAAGGTATCAAAAACTGTAGTAAACGAAAGAGGGAGATGTTATGGCTGTATAGGCGATCACCAAATATAAAAAATAAACAATTATTTAAACAGTATTCTAGACGACTGAAAAGAGTAATACATTTGACACAGAAGTCTCAAAACAGTCATATTATCAATAGCGCAGAAAATAAAACCAAAGCTACCTGGAAACTGATCAATAGGTGTAAATCTAACTTTCCCCCGGAATCTGTAAGGGAGATTTGTATTGATAATAAGGTAATTAACGAGCCTAAAGATATAGCTACGGCTTTCAATAATTATTTTATAGATTCGGTACAACCTGCTGAAAATCATGCAAATGGTAATGCTATATCTTTTATGGATTACTTCCCAAAAACCATTTTTATGGCACCGACGGATGCTACAGACATTTACAAAATCATTAATGAATTGAAAAATACCAATAGCACGGGGTATGACGAAATCGCTACAAAAATTTTAAAATTAGTGTCGCATACAATTGCACCCGTCCTTAGTTATATAATTAACTTATGCATTGAATATGGCCACTTTCCAAACTTATTAAAAACAACTATAATTAAGCCCCTTCATAAGAAAGGAGACAAAGCAACTATTTCAAACTATCGTCCAATAGCCCTTATACCGGTATTGTCAAAAATATTTGAGAAAGTGATTTATAATTCCCTTAACTCGTTCTTTGAAACAAATGATATATTCGCTAATGAACAGTATGGGTTTCGGAAAAATAGAAACATAAACAAAGCAGTATATGAGCTGGTGGCGAAAATTTTAGAAAATGTTGATAAAAAAAAACCCCATTACCGTGGTTCTCATGGATATGTCTAAGGCGTTCGATCACGTGGACCATAAAATATTACTAAGTAAGTTAGAACGTTATGGTGTCCGAGGAAATATATTGAGCCTAATAGAATCTTATCTACATGGAAGAAAACAAATTACAATTATAAATAGAATTTGTACCAAATCAAAGAGAGAAGTTGCTCACAAGTCGTCCGTTGGGTATACAACTTGCGGTGTACCCCAAGGGAGTGTCCTTGGGCCTTTGCTCTTCCTCATTTTTATAAATGATTTGCCAAAATGTACCGGCTACCAAACTGTCCTGTTTGCTGATGACAGCACCATTATTATACCGTGTGAAGACTTGGAATCATATGAAAATGATATAAATAATTCCATCTATTGCGTTATTAACTGGCTACATACAAATAAACTTAAAATAAACTTAGGGAAAACACAAGTTTTGACGTTCCAACAAAGAACAAAAAAACAAATTTTAAATATAAAATATGTAGACCAAAAAAATACATGAAACCAACAGTGCCAGATTCCTAGGACTTTATTTGGATAATCATCTAAATTGGAAGGATCATGTGGGTAGTGTTTGTTCAAAATTGAACCAATATTCTTATGCACTGTATAATCTTGCAAAAATATCCAATGAATCTGTAGTGTTGATTGCATATAAAGCGTTTGTGTCATCAACCATATCTTTTGGTATAATGTATTGGGGAAATTCCAGCGATAAAGAGATTGCATTCAAAGCCCAAAAGAGATGTTTGCATGCTGTGTTTAAGCTAAAACAGACTGATAGTTGTAGACCCTTATTTAACAAATATAAACTACTTACTTTGCCTTGTACGTACATTTACGAGACAGTAGTATTCGCAAAATCAAACATGCATTTGTTTCCAACATTGAGATCAAAAAGACGATATAGAGAGATATGTGCTGCTCCACACAAAACTGCACTGTACTCAAAGAGCTTTCTAGGAATGGCACCCAAATTATATAATAGATTACCAAATAAATTAAAGGATCTTGACAGCATACACCATTTCAAAAAGGCTCTTTTTAATTTGTTGTGCGAGAAGACTTATTATACGCTTAGTGAATATTTGGATGAACAATTGATGTAGGGACGGTTTTGTTATTAAGGAATTATTTTATTTAATCTCTGAATTTGTTTTAATTATTAATTTTGACTGTATGATTATATCCTTTTTTTAATTTAATTGTATTTTATGATAATTTTACTGTGAATATTTGTACGCCTTCGACGGTAAGACATAGTGTTTATTTTATATTGACATCACCATCTGTATTACCTACCTATGTTCTACAAATAAATATCTGATTCTGATTCTGATTCTGATTCTGAAAAAAATATATAAATTGACTCATTTGTGGTTAAAATAAAATGTTCAAATAACTAAATCGCAACTAACTAAACGAACTCGCGGGCGGCCGCTAGTATAAATATAATTACCACACAAAAAAATATTTTTTTAATTTTCTACTGCCTTGTAGCTTTGATAAACCTATACCTCATTATACATTAAACACAGGCTTCCTCCCTGTGAGAAGGTGTGGGCCTTAATCCACCACACGGACTCAGTGCGGGCTGGCAGATTTCACATATCTCTTTTTTGTTCTTGTGTAGTGTTTTCCTTCGTCGCTTAAAGATAATGGATGATGAAATAATTTACACAAAGTACCTAAAACGTCCGCGCTCGTCTGCTTCAAAGCTACGAAAATTGCTGACGGTTTCAGTTACCACAGCTCTCCCACCAAATCTTATTTACACGCGTTATATTAGCCACTAGCGGCCGCCAGCGACTTCGTTCGCGTGGAGGTTGTTATGCTCCGCTCCTATTGGCCGTAGCGTTATGTTATATAGCCTAAAGCTTTCCTGGTATAATGGGCTATCCAACGCAAACAGAATTTTTCAAATCGGACTAGTGGTTCCTGAGATTAGCGCGTTCATACAAACAAACAAACTCTTTAGCTTTATATATCAAGTATAGATTAACCGATAAATTAAGTATAGATTATAGATAAAGAATAGATTGATGATGATGATAGATTAACCATTAATATCAGCATGTTTTCATAGAACTTTATAAACGTACATTAAAATTCATATTACATTTGTTAGTCATTACATTAAACAATGAATACACGAAAATTATCTACCCTCGTATTTGGTTACTAGTTACTAAAATAAAATCGAGCCTTTTTCTTTCGATTCAACTCTCAAGGGCCCTCTCAATATTACTTAGCGGTTTTTATTAAATGAAGCCGTTACGTTAATTATTTTCTAAGATTTACCGCCAACTCATGAGGTCTTTATACTATTTACTTTAACTGATCACATTTTAATGACTTGACGAGGATTTCCCACTCTAAGCTAGCAAATTGCCTGAAATAGTGATATCCATACTTAATTTAAATAGAAGAAGCAAGCAAAAAAAAGGCAAAGAGCGTGTCGAGCCACGGTCATTGTAAAGTACCATAGTTTGCCGTCAATAACAATAAAAAAAGTAAAGTATAAAGTGTCCTCACATAAGAATTAAATAATGGGCTATTTGTAACATTGAGTTGACATAATAAGTACGGTATCATAAAAACGGAAACACGAAGGACGGTGATTACTATAGAATGAGTTACAGATTTCAACTACACGTGGAAAGTTCGAAAAAATGTTGTCATTTGAGTTGTTTTGTCACCACGTGTAGTGGGCGCGTGGTTTGGTGGCCTAGTGGTTCAATCACCAGCCTTTCAATTGTGTGCGGGTTCGATTCCAGGTCAGGCAAGTATAAATGTAACTTTCTAAGTTATTTGTGCCTACTTTCTAAGAATATCTTGAACACCAATGACTGATTAAAGCGTGAAGTAAAGCATCTTGATGATCTTGATCTTCAAACCTGGTCTTTAAGTCTTAAATCGCTAACCCACATTGAGCAAGCGTGGTGATTACGCTCAATCCTTCTCTGTATGACATAAGACCTGTGCCCAGCAGTGGATTGATAAAAGGTTGATGATGATGATGACGCGTAATAGGAAGGGGCTGTAATATACTTACTACATAGAGTGAACACCAGGTAAAGCACCTCCAAGTTGCTACGGCAAAATAAATGCCGCATGCGCGTATTGTCTGCGGATCAGCTACTATATCCTACAAGTGTTTACGTAGTATTGTACGTTATGGACAATGAACAAATAATGACAATGAGAGACCGACCCAACATTTCGACAATTTAATAGCTTATACCCGTCCCATGGGGTAGGGATGGGTATGGAATTCAGAAAAAAAATTAACAGTGCGAAGTAACGCAAAGCACAGCGGCGCCATCTCTCGGGAAATTAGGTTATTAATTTATACATAGTAGACGAGTTTAAATATGTTGGATTTTCGATGATAATTTTGGATTGCGTGAACCAATTTTAATCATTCCTTTTTATTTCAAAGGAGATGTGTTCAGTATAGAAAAATATATAAAGTAATATAAAAAATTATAACATATTAAAATAAATAAATTAACAAATTAGTTCAGAAATCATATCGTACAATTTTTCAAAAAATAATCGACCAATCAAGTTCAAAATCATTTTAGTAGAAACTCTTTATAAAGTTGTAGTTTTGATAAATTTTTCATATTTTATAAACTTAGAACTCAAAAGACAGAGGGAGGGCGGGGGGGATTTTTTGTTACTTTTGGAGCAAATACCTATTTCCGAAAATATGAAATTATAAAAAAAATATTTAGTAAACCCCTATTCAGTTTTAAATACATAATCATCAATATATCACACGTTAGAATTTAAAAAAAACTCTCCCCACTTTACTTGTATAGGACCCCCCCTATTTAAACAATTTTTTTTTGGCTTTTTTTCCCACTTTATCAGCGTGATTGATTTACATATTGATATAATATATCAATTTCCAGCTTTGTAGTGCTAACGGTCTCTGAAATTATCCGCGGTTGGATAGACAGACAGACTTGGCGAAACTATAAGGGTTCAACATGTAAATAAGCCAAGAATAGAATAGAATAGAACACTCTTCATTATGTACACCATATAGATTACAGAACATGGACACCATGGACTATGGTTTGTTTTTATTTATATATATATATATATATATATATATATATATATATATATATATATATATATATATATAACTTGTTTGACATTACGAGCATGGCAGTTGGGAGTTTGTCATGCTCACTCACATGTCTTGCTGATGGTGGCGCGTGTTGTTGGGTCATTTGGTTCTCTTCAAAATGGTTGAGCTAAGTGGGGCTGATGCGCGCGTCATGCTCGTGAACGGGGGCCGTCAGTGGAGACTGGTCATCTCTTAGCTGCCGGTGGGCTTAATTAATTTTCTATCTTTTCGTTATATTTTATAATTATACATTGTTCTCACATGATAGAGGCAACAGAAATATGTAACGAAGACATGTAATCCAGATTATGATTTTAAAAGAGTGTCCATGGAGTTTCTTGCACGTTCTTCTCCATAGAGATCTACGCTTTGGAACGTGCAATTTAGCTTCACTTTTCTTGGACTGACGACATTGACTATTCAAAAGTACCAACTGTTGGTTAATTTGAAATAAACAATTTTGATTTGATTTGATTTGAACATAAATATAAAGATTTAACAAGGAGTGACACAATGGGCGGCCTTATCGTTAAGAGCGATTTCTTACCACATTTTTAGATCTAGATTCAAATTACTTACTTACTTAGTAGTTAACTACGTAGTTGATTTTACATGCCACCTTCAATGTTATATATTATCTTTTTTTTTCTTCTTCTTCTTCTTCTTCCTCAGCCTATAGATGTCCACTGCTGGACAAAGGCCTCCCCCAAGGCTTTCCACAATGACCGGTCTTGTGCTGCCCGCATCCATCGGCTTCCCGCGACCTTCACCAGGTCATCGGTCCACCTTGTTGGGGGTCTCCCTACGCTGCGTCTTCCAGTACGTGGCCGCCACTCCAGAACCTTGCTGCCCCATCGGCCATCGGTTCTACGAGCAATGTGCCCTGCCCACTGCCACTTAAGTTTAGCGACTCGCAGAGCTATGTCGGTGACTTTGGTCTTTTTTTTAATAATTATTAACTAGTGCTTGATTGCAATTCCACCTGATGGTAAGCAGTGATGCAATCGTTGATGGTAAAGCGCACTAGTTTATTAAGCCTATTTACTTAAAAAACTAAGAAATAGGAAGAATGACGGCAGTTGAGCGAGGTGATGCGATGTTAAACCCAAGACCAACATGACCAAACGATGCTGCGCTAGAGGGAGATTGATCTGGAGACTCTCCATGACCAAACTCCCGACACAACAACATTTGGCGCATCGTACCTACCTGCCACACATCGCAACACAACTGCTCAGATCCGTCCTGAGTACGGCTTTACCAGACATCACTTCGTATTCGTATTTTATTATCACTTGATAATAAAATACATCAGTATTTACTAATCATAAAAAGTCAAAAAATATCTCATAACAAAAAAAAACTCTTCTACCATCATTAAAAGAACGTCCAGCGCTCCCTCACTACATTTTGCAGTATCTGCGAAACAGGCGACAAGGCATTAGTGTTTTATAGGGCCAATGAAACTGCGTAATCTTCTTAAATAACTTGTTCCACACCAAGAGGAAAGACCCCTGCATTTCTACACAATTACTACTTAATCATGGTCAAGTTACACTGGAATTGTTAGGCCACAGCTTCGGGGCCAGATAGGCAGTCCATTAAATTCTTATCTCATTATTATGATTAGCTGTCGCCAAAGACTGGTCCTGTGAGTCGCAATTCGTTTCACAACGAAATTGCTTTTTAATTTTTGAAGTCTTCTCTTTTCTGGAGATGTAGTTTTTGCGGTTGGTTATTAATTTGTCATTTAAGAACTGAATGTTTCAAAGATTTTGGGACTCATGATTTTAAGGGGCAGTGTAGCAAGGATATTCAACAATTTATTCTAACTGTCCAGTTAAGTATTAAACAGTTGACGGTATATACGCCGTGAAATTAATTTAGTTGTCTTACATCGACAGCCTACTTCATCATTCCGATGACTGGAACAATATGCCTACGGCAGTCTTTCCGTCTGACTACAATTTAACTGTCTTCAAGACTAGAGGTTCTTAATAACTAGCGCGTTGTACTATCAACGATTGCATCACTGCTTACCACCAGGTGGGAATGCGGTGAAGCACTATAGTTTATAATATGTAAAAAAGAAAGAAAGAGCTACTTCGAGAAGGAGGCAAATAGATGGAAGGATCCAGCTGGGATAGGCAGCATTTGGTAAACTTCGTCGGGTATTTTCGTCGCCCATACCCCAATGTTTGAAACCTAAATCGTCAACCAGTGCTTCCTACCCGTCATGACTTACGGAGCCGAGACGTGGACATCAACGGTCAGACTAGTCCATAAGTTTAAGGCCGCTCAGCCAGCTATGGAGCGGGCTTTGTTTGGCGTCTCTCTGAAGGACCGCATCAGAAATGAGGTGATCCGACAGAGGACCAAAGTCACTGACGTAGCTGAGAGGATTAGTAAGCTGAAGTGGCAATGGCCTGGTCACATATGCTGCAGGGCCGTCAACCGTTGGGGTAAACGAGTCCTCGAGTGGAGACCGCGTCTCGGCAAACGTAGCGTAGGACGCCCTTGGGCGAGATGGAGCGACGACATCAAAAAGGTGGCTAGTAGTGGCTGGCGGAGAACTGCTTAGGATCGAGCTTATTGGCGTGCCATGGAAGAGGCCTATGTCCAACAGTGCAGCGACAAGCAGAGGCTGATGATGATGATGATGAAAAAAGGAGGTTATAAAATCCTGTGTATAAGAATGTGTCTAGAGGTAATTTACGTCGAATACGTTGAGTGGACCACCTTTGTAACTACTGACAACCAGCTGTAGCCCGCGGTCTCACCCGCATAAGTTTCGATTCCGTAGAATTATCGGGATAAAAAAAATGGTTATAAACCATCTGTGTGTAAATTTTCATTTAAGTTCGTTTAGCTGTTTTAGCATCAATTGGATTAGTAAATAAATAATCCATTAATTAATATATCATTCGAAATCAAAAGTTATTTAGTTATTCAAACTAGGTTGAGAATCAGCACTGTTTGAAGTGTACAAAAATGAGTGACGGAGTGTCTGTTTTAGTCAAAAAGGAACAAAAGGTAATTTTGTACATGAGGGACGTACGGATAGGCGATCATGTGATCACCTATCCGTACTTTAGTGATATTTAAGCAAGTTAAAATGCTGAATTACTTTACAGTGTTGAAAAATTTAATAATGTCGAATACATCACGACAACGTTTGGTTGTACATATGCGAAAAACACGTATCAAGTCATCATCATCCCAGCGTTAATCCCAGTCGCATCCAAAGCCTTTTTCAGCTTTGGAGTCTGGGGTCCGCTTTACCAGTCCATCTGCTGCTATGGCTAAACTTCAACATTTTCCGTGAAGCGACTGCCGTCTGACCTCCACAACCCGAAGGCGACATCGAAGCATTGCAGTTAGACCAATTGTTGGAACTTTTGAGGGCTTCAACAACCCGTAACGACTGCCACTAGATGTTCGTATGGCAACCGGGACCAACGGCTTAACGTGCTTTCCGAGGCACGACCAGACCAGTGCAAATATTCATATTCATGCATACAAATACTTGCACTATGCGGGGATCAATCGAACCCGCGCCTCCTTGCGCAGCGGCCGCGTCCGCTACCGCTACGCCACGGAGGCTGTCGTATAAAAACACGTATCAAGTATTTTTATGTAATGAATTTATATACAAGATTTCAAAAAGTTATTATGAAAAATCACAAGGTCAAAATAAAACAAAAATATGGTCAACGTGCCGGTAGCCCGTGCCTGCAGCGGCGCGGCGTGGCTGGGACCCTAGGACAGCATGATCCTCTGTGAACTGCGTTATACGCTCGGTAACCACACTGCAACACTTTTAAAATATATTTGGGAAAAAACAGAACATAGTGTTAATATTATTGGAATCAATTCAGTTGCTTACTCTGAACAAACTATATTCTGGTTTCGTATAAAGAAAAATAATGTTGTATTTATCCGCTCGATTGCTTGCAAAAATGAAAAAGGTGCCGAACTTTGCTCGGCGCACTCCGTCGCATAATGCGCTGTGACATGTCATAACAAAAACTTAATTTACTACCGACTGGATAGGTTTTATTATAAAAAAAATAACTGTATTAGGTAGCCAATGAGTTATACAATAAATATTAGTCAATTCTTTCTCGAGTTTTAATATAATTATATTTATAAATAACTAGAAAATTTGAGAACAAGCATATTGTCTACTTCTAGTAAAAAATACGGTTTTATAGCGAAACAAGATCGACAAGTGTACTTTTTTTTTTAATTTTCATAAGGCATTATAGTTACTTTATCGTTTTAATCAAAAATAAATCCAGAAAAGGCTTAAAAATTGGGTAAAAAAATGTGAAACCGAGCAATAACTTTGCGGGCTGCGTAATTCACTGTCAAATTGCAATATGTAATCAAAGTAAATTTTATACCATAACCATAAGTCATAGGACAAAAATATTAGTATGATCTTGTAGGTTGATTACCGATCTTTAATTTTGTATAAAAATATATACACAAATATACAGATTTTTAATCATAATCTTTAAATAAAAGGGCTGGTGCGCAAATTTGGGAAAAATTACATATCATATTTAGGTGAAGATTACAGAAGATTTTAATATTAACTTTATTTGGATAAAGGTATAAATAGAATCGGTAAATCATGTAGTTTCTAAAAATATACGACACTATAATTAAATAATAATATTATAATTACTACGAAACGAAATACTTACGCAAACTGAGTTCCTAACAATGCACATTTTTGCTAGCGAACCATTTAAAATGCAAAAAAAAGCAAGATGGCCGCCTATCACATCTGGCGCTAGCGCTAGGGTTGCGTCGTACTAATTTTACTGTCGTGTTATTTAAAAAAATACCTTTTTTTATTTAGTTTATTTTGTACATAAATTATGAGTACCTACATAATGTTTATAAAAAAATAAACTAAAGTAAACATGATACATATATTTATATAACATTGTTTTAATAAAATATAATACAAATACATAAATAAGTTTGCGATGCGATAGGATCCAGGTTTTCCGTTTCTGGTCTCATCGCTTGCCCTCCTCCTTTGCCCCTTTCTCGTCTTTCACTTCCTTTTCCCCTACCTCCCCTTTTACTTCCCTTTCCCCCTCTTCCACTTTCTCCCCGTTGCACTCTTCGTCTACTAGCGCAATAGCGCCACCACCACTTACAGAACCAACACACACCAATAAACTACAATATGTAATAAAATGTACCATGTAATTATTAATTAATTAATGAATCAAATAATAAGTATTGCCCAAAAATCATTCTAATAAAAAAAAATACAATTTATAATAACATAATGCATATTTTGTAATAATGACGACCGTATGGCACAGTATAAAATTATCAATCAAACTGAAAAACCACTCAAATCCATACATTTCATTTCAACCAAAAAAATATGCGTGAAAGACACCGCGTGCGTCAACCCTGACACTAAAACTTCCTTTGCTTCTTGGAAACGATTGTAGCCAGTGCAAGAATTCGTTACTACGTACGTACTTGACGCCAAAATTTACGCAATCCTGTTGTTTTACAAGATATTTTAATGATATTATAGTATTTATGATTAAAGTTGAGTCTTACCTTTACTATTTTATTCATAATTCTCCGGAGTTTTAAGTAATTTCACTATAAATTATCACTTTAAAATATTGTAAACAAACAACAAAAAAGGCACGTTCGATTTTTTGGATTTTATCACATTTCACATAAAGTATGTATAAATAAAATTTTAAAATATCAGAGAATATATCTTCTACAATAATTTGATACCTTAAATTAAATAATAAACAATAAATTTGGATAACTGTGGCATTTTTGATTGGAGCACTCACTAACTTTGATGACAGAAAGTTACAAAATGGTGACTTCAACTTCACTTCAAAATATTAAATAAAATTTAGTCTATGGATGTTGTGAATTTGCGCTCATTCGGCACATGTGTTACTAGTCTACGATTTTAAGAGGTTTCGAAAGGTCTCTAACGTAATATTATTAGAGTTTTAAGTCGTTTAACAAAAATGAAGACACTGCAGCAATTGTTTCCACGAGCAAGGTTCGGATTTTTTGTTTGGAAACGATCGTTCCCAGAAGCAACCGAGCGGTTATACAATATGTAAAGAAAACCCTGTCCGACCCATAAGGATAATAAAGGTTAGGTAAACACATGACCAAATATAATATAAAATTTTACATAATCATCATAGTAACAATACTAATGAATTTTGAAATAATCCTTTTTTCCCCGGGAATTAATTCCAATTTCCCCGAAATTTGGTAATTTTAAAAAAAGTGACAACACCGGTACTATTATAAGCGAATAGTGACGCGACCACGTCACAGGTGCCGCGTGCCCTGCCCCCCGCCGCCCGCGGAATGGGTTGCTTACCGCACATGTATTAAGTTACCCCTTTTTGCGAAATAATATTTATTTTTTTAGGGGATTTTGTTTTTAAGTTTAGCCCGGCTTTGTATCCATTATCAGAATCAGTTATCGATACCTAACAATACTTTCACGCATCGGACAGGGTTTTCTTTACATATTGTATATTTGTTGTATTTATATTGCCTTGTATAATGATTGTCTTCTAATCTATGATACCTATTAACACCAGAGTTAAGAGTTACCTACCAAGAAATCACCTCCGTACTATGTTTCACAATAATATATGCCATCAAACTCAAAGGAAATTGTCAGTGTAGTGTTCGGGACAGCTTGCAGCGTAGTGTCGAGGGCGCTTTAGCGCAGTCGAGTGGCCTGTTAACGTGTGAGTTACACATAAATAGTTCATTATACTGAATAGTGTGCATCAAGAAAACCCCTCTTAAATCATATCCTAAATCTTACTTATGTGAGTGAAACCACGGGGCGCTGCTAGTAATTAAATACGTTTAATGTTAAAAATACTTAACATTATTCTGCCCCTGCAATTTCCCTACTTTAGACAGAAAGTTACTATTCAAATATAATATTTATACAGTATGTTAAATAACAGAGGGCGTTCCCTTAAACTCGTTAATATATATCATTAATAGATTAAAATAAAATTATCAGCATAGAAAAATAAGCATAAAAAAATCCGAATAAAAAAAAATTCTAATTGGAAATAAATTTGAAACCTCCTGTTTTAAATCAAAATAGGTAGTAGTCGTCATGTATAAATAAATTGCGACGTTGCCATCTTTCATGTTCGCGTGTACAGTGTGTTTCTTTTACATGTCAATTTAAAATTTTTATTGAATATTTTCCTATTGGAAAAAAGTTTAAAACATTTTGTTTTCGAATGGAAATATTTTTTTTAGCATGTATGTATGCTATACTATTTCGAGTTAACGGGAACGCCCTCTGTTAGTTAACATACTGTATTATTGCTAATCCGGGCATAGAATAGTTCCAACTCCTCCCTTGGGTGTCGTAAGAGGCGACTAAGGGAACTCTCACCAGGGAAGCGGGCAGCAGCGCTTCTCCTGTGGAATAACAAATTACTGCGTTCCCCAATTCGCATGCCAAGCGTGGGAATTATGGCAATGCCCCCCAATGGAACGAAAGCCTTGGGGGAAGCCTCTATCCAGCAGTGGACCTCTATAAGCTGAGATAAAGATTACCAATCTAACCAAAAATCACTAACAGTAACTAGGCTATGAAGGTAGGGGAAAATATCCTCCTGTATCCGGTTAGACTGGGAGCCGGCTCAGCATAATTGTGGAAATCCATATTGATTGATATTTAAATTCATTGTTTGTGGATCCGTTTCTTTTTAAGAAATATAATACGCACAGGCGTAGAGTAGCCAGCCTTTCGGTGTTCTATAGGATGCATTTCGGGGAGTGTGCGAGGGAATTGCATGATTTAATTCCCCCATCTCCGTTCCACCAGCGGACGACCCGTCGTACGGCTGGTTTCCACACTTACGTTGTTAACACCACTACGATCCGGACGAAGCGTTTCGCCTCCTCCTTTATACCGCGTACATCGAGGGACTGGAACAATTTGCCAGCGGCGGTGTTTCCGTCGGACTACAATTTGAGTGTCTTCAAGGCTACAGTGAATAGGCTCTTAATAAACTAGTGCGCTTTACCATCAACGATTGCGTCACTGCTTACCATCAGGCAGGATTGCGGTCAAGCGCTGGTTTATAATATGTAAAAAAAAAAAAAACTAGCAGCCGTCAGCGACTTCGTTCGTGTGGAGTTAGTTATGCTCCGCTCCTATTGATCGCAGCGTGATGTTATATAGCCTAAAGCCTTCCTGGATTAATGAGCTATCCAACGCAAAAAGAATTTTTCAAATCGGACCAGTAGTTCCCGAGATTAGCGCGAACAAACATACAAACAAACTCTTCAGCTTTATATTATATATGTATTTTATATTATATATGTATATTAGTATAGATATGGAGCAGGTATGCACGGGCTTGTTTACCCGTGACGAAAGTCAACGCACAATTCAGCGCCAAGTGTTAAAAATCTAACAGAGAGATTTTTCCAAGCGCTGGAATGCGCTTTGTGCTTTTGTCAATACTCGGCCCAACACCAAAAGTAAAAAATGCAGTGAGTAATAAAATCCCATATCGTTAGTTTTACAAACGTGCACTTTAGAGAGGACTCTAGTGGCGCTGTCTCTATACAAACTTATTCCGCTGTTTTCTTCGTGGATAGCACGTTTAGAGCATTTTTTTTTTCAACAATTTTACACCTTTATTATACGTACCCCTATCATTTTAGTTTTTCTAAAACTTAATTAATAAAAGAAATATGATATTTCTAAATCCCAAAAAATAACCCATTTTTACCGCGACGTTGAGACCACTATTAGACAAATGTGATAAGTTTTTGACATAAAGGAAAACAATAGAAGCATTAGTACAGTTCTCTTCTAAATTCTGATATAAAAAAAAATATTAAAAAGTTATTGAGATCTGTCGTGTTTTGAAGAAGAAAACAACGGAATACGAAACGTGGTTTGGTAAAAGTTTTTTTATAGGTTATAAACTAGTGCTTCACCGCAATTCCGTCTGATGGTAAGCAGTGACGCAATCGTTGATGGTAAAGCGCATTAGCTAATTAAGAGCCTATTCACTCTAGCCTTGAAAACACTCAAATTGTAGTCCGACGGAAAACGCTTCGTACGGATCGTAGTGGTGTAAACAACGCAAGGTTGGAAACTCGCCGTACGACGGGCCGTCCGATTATGGAACGGAAATGGGGGACTTAAATCATGCAATACCTTCGCACACTCACCAAAACGCATCCTATAGAACACGGAAAGGCTGGCTGGTCTCCAAAGCGTGGAGCACGGGTGTAGAACCCGTGCTCCACGCTTTGGAGACCATTTTGAGTTAAATCTGGGTCGCCAATCACCCTCTTCGCACGCCATTCTACTAAATCCGAAGTAGCCAGATGACATTTTCAGCACCAGCCCAAATGTGGCTACAGTACTCCACACACGAACTATACGGGGAGAGGCTGAAAGCGGTGCGACGGCAATAGTTTCTTCAAATACCTATTTATCAAATTCCTCGGCACTAGAGTCCCGCCAACAAACTTATCTGTAACGACTGAAAATACTGGCTACTAGAAACGGGCTTATACTGTATTTGTTTCGACTGTATCTACTTACTGCTTAAAAGATTAGTATGGCATTATACATTCAAGAGCTTTCAACAATAGAACTGATTGGCTCTAGTACTCAATAAAGTACTATGTATCACAGAATGAACATTATGGAAGTTTGTGTCGAAATACGTAGCGGTGTTTTTGAGGAGAAACAAATGTTTAAGTGAATTAAAACCCTCAGGAGACCAAGATCTTAGATGGATGTTTTTAACAACCTAGGAGATTTAATAAAGAGCTTTGGAAGGAGGTGGGCTGGTTGGAATAACCACCAACGGAAACCAAACCCCGTTCTTCTCCATAGGTACCTACTCTTTGGAATGGGCGACTAGCTTCATCTTATTGACTGACCGACCTTCTGACAATTCAAAAGTGCCTGTAACTGGTTTATTTGAAATAAATGCTTTGCTTTTTTTTTTTTTTTTGAAACCCTTAACTTAGGACAAATGTTTATGTTGAACATTTATAGACCAACTCTCAAACTGTTCATATTGTAAATATGTTGACAAATGTTCGAATACACTCGGCTAACGCGTGAGACCAAAGTACACTGAATAAAATATCTAATACATTAATTAATTAGGTCAACGCGTTACGTCGATATTGCTAAGGTGTTCGGTGAAAACACTGAACACTAGGGAATCTATTTGTGTCACTTATAATATAGGTATTTTTTATCCCAAAATTATTATAATAACATAAAATACAGTTACACTTTCGCTGTATGTTTAAAATGAAGTAAAGTGGACGCAGCGCATCACAGATGTACCTACTACTGAGTGCGTTCATAGATTTGTAAAGGGACCACAATTTTAACAATCGAATTATTACTAATAGGCATAAAATTATTTTCCTTTTAAAATTAGTTACAAACCACAATTTATATCTGTTAGCTGTATTAAATTATTTAGTGTTTAATTTAGTTAATTATTATATTAGTTATACAATTTCCACAATTAAAATAAAAAGAATAAATTTTATACTTCAGTGCTACCGTTATGATTGTAGCATAATATTCTAATTGGCTGTTTGGTGGTGTATTGTGTTGTAACATAATATTCTAATTGGTTATTTAGTGGTGTGTGTTAGTCCGAGACATATTGTATTACGCCTGTTACTGGTGTTAACCTAAATTATGTGAGACAAGGGTTGAGCCTAGTGCCTCCAAATCAAGTTTAGTTATCATATTAGGTTAGCAAGGGCTTGGCTTAGATTTAATAATTGCTGAATTTATGAAATAAGTGCGTTAAGAAAACTGGATGTTGAGGGGCTCGTGGCTAAATAATAACAGCCGCATAGGACCGGTTAAGCTGAGCTTGATGCGGTTGATCCATTGATGGATCCTTTACATACCGTGACTCCTCCGTGCCTAGAAAAGCAGGTTAAGCCGATGGTCCCGCCTATCTGGTCGTCAGAAGTCGGAA
The DNA here is from genome assembly GCA_017933935.1 of Sesamia nonagrioides. Classification (NCBI taxonomy): domain Eukaryota; kingdom Metazoa; phylum Arthropoda; class Insecta; order Lepidoptera; family Noctuidae; genus Sesamia; species Sesamia nonagrioides. Next base: position 1,623,069 of record JADWQK010000461.1, read on the forward strand.
AATCTGACCACCAGTCTTACGAAGGTGTACCTAGTAAATGAGTCGGTAGTGGAAGTCAGATAGGTAGTCGTTCCATGTAAAATACTGGCATTCAGGTGAATTCGGTTAGACTGGAAGCCGACCCCAATGTAGTTGGGAAAAGGCTAGAGAGATGATGAAGACTTTGACTGGAAAATTTGGAAAAATTTGGTTTTATATATATATATATATTTTTTTTGCTGAGAAATATGCGTAGGTAGTGATAATTATGACATATTTTTGTGTCGTCATCATCGTCAGCCTATAGCAGCCCACTGCTGGACATAGTCCTATTTCACGCAATTTAACTCGATTTGTGGCAACTCTCATCCAGTTACCACCAATCATCGTGCAAAGCTAGGACTTAAAAAATAAATATAGTTTAAAAAAAACATGCTTTTAAAAATATCAAACTAATACTTAAGTTAAAAATAATTTTAAAAAAAGCGGGAGGCGCTTTGTGCCATAATTTGTGTATATTAAGCGCCTCACGCTTTTTTAAAATTTATTTTTATCTTATTAGTTTAGTATTTTTTAAAAGCATGTTTTTTTAGTTTTTTAAACTATATTTATTTTCAACTTTTTAGTTAAATACTCTTAAAAAAAAAAAACGAACGAACGTATTGAAAACGGTGGGATATTTTACAGTAATGAGCCGCTCACTCGTAATCCAAAGAGTTAGAGACGGACAAACAAACAAGCAAGCAAGCAAACATACAAGTGAAGCTAATAAAAAGCATGTAAAAAGGAGCTTAAGGCCCACCTTAAGCCTATATTTGAGCCAAATTCGATAAAGAATAGAGGTAAACAAACCGTTGCTAGGCAACGAGCATTTTATGCCTAAAAGACAGATGATAACAACTTTTTCTACATAGATGATTTTCATAAAAGTAATAATCCTACTTCCTACTAATCTAAACAGTTTATTTATGATTTGAATACACAGAACGCTTAACCGATTTGACTGAAATATGACACACATGTAAGCTAATTTCCTAATAGGTTAAATTTTTTGATACATATATTATATATAATTAGTCCATATTTGAAAGTATTACAATGCATGTGTTATGTAGTTGATTTGAAAGTAATTGAATATGACATCTGTTGCCGGCGTCTCCATCACCTCGAAGACCCTCATCTATCGACCTTATGGCTGTTGGTTGACACTGGTGTAGACAAAATTGTCTACACCTGTGTCTACCGATCGCACAGCGGTGATCAGGAGACAAATCGGTTATTCGACCACCTCAGTGAGGCTGCTGACAATGCGCTGCATCGGCACCCTGACGCTCAGTTCGTCGCTCTGGGGGACTTCAACGCCTGCCACCAGGATTGGCTCTTCCCATACCAGAGGACCGACCACGCTGGGAGAGAAGCGCGAAACTTCGCGCTTTCTATGGGCCTTTCCCAGCTGGTAGAGCAAGCGACTAGGGTGCCTGATGTAGTTGGCCACACAGCCAACTGTTTGGACCTTCTGCTGACCACTGATCCGGACAGATGTGTTGTAACAGTTTCCTCACCGTTGGGAACTTCAGACCACTGTCTGGTGAAGTCTGTGTCATCCTTCTCCCCTCCAGATCACGACTCTCGTGGTGAACGGAGATTGTGGCGATACAAGTCAGCAGATTGGGATGAGATGCGCCACTTCTTTGCGTCTTATCCTTGGCAGCAGGTCTGCTTCTCTTCTGACAATCCGTCGAGCTGTGCGGACGCTATAACCGATGTGGTGCGTCAAGCTATGGTGTATTTTATCCCCTTCAGCGACGTGCCCGTCGGTGGCTCAGCTCGCCCATGGTTCAATGCCGATTGTGTCCAAGCTGAACAGCATAAGCACACGGCATTTCTCACCTGGGTTGACGCTCGTGACCGCAGAGCTCCGGATCTAAGCTCAAAGAAGAGAGCCTTTAACCGTGCTGCCAAGTCCTACAAAAAGGCGCTTAAGAGGGCTCGCTTCGACCGTATTACCCATATAGGCAACAAGCTATCTGCGCAGCCATCCGGTAGCAGATCTTTTTGGTCCCTTGCCAAATCGGTCGAGGCATACTTCTGTCGAACCACACTGCCTCCGCTGGTGAGGCCTGATGGAACACTGGCCCATACGGCGAGAGAGAAAGCAGGTCTCTTTGCATCTCTCTTTGCCCATAGTTCGCGTCTTGATACTAGCAGTGCTACTCCACCTAATTTACCTCATTGCGGAGCTTCAATGCCGGAGGTTCGCATTAGGAACAAGGAGGTCCTGAGAGCACTGTGTCGTCTGGACGTGAATAAGGCTAGTGGTCCAGATGGTATACCAGCGATTGTTCTTAAGGCATGTGCACCCGAGTTGTCTCCTGTATTGACGCGCCTGTATCGCCTCTCATTTGGGACTGGTATAGTGCCCAAGTCCTGGAAGTTTGCCAACGTGCAGCCCGTGCCCAAAAAGGGTAGTCGTGCCGATCCTACCAACTATCGGCCGATTTCGGTAACCTCCATACTCTGCAAGATTATGGAGCGTGTATTGAATTCGCGCCTCTTGGCTTACCTGGAAGGTAACGATCTCCTCAGTGACCGACAGTACGGTTTTCGGCGCAATCGGTCAACTGGGGACCTACTAGTGTATGCCACTCACTTGTGGGGCGAGGCCCTCGAGAAAAATGGGGAAGCGATTGCCGTCTCCCTTGATGTCTCGAAGGCCTTCGACCGGGTATGGCACGCTGGCCTTTTGAGTAAGCTTCCAGCGTACGGCGTTTCCGCTGGCCTGACTGGCTGGGTTAAAGACTTCCTGACTGAACGGTCCCTCCGAGTTGTTGTCGACGGATGCTCATCGGAGCCCATGTCGACCAATGCCGGTGTTCCTCAGGGGTCTGTTCTCTCTGCAACTCTGTTCCTGCTGCATATTAATGATCTGCTGATGCCCGGTATCTATGGGTATGCAGATGACAGCACAGTTGTGGAGAGATATCTGCCGGAAGCTCGGGCTAGTAAGGAAGCAATTTGGTCCGAAAGAGAGGCTATGGTAGAGCGTACGAGTGCTGCACTACAGGCAGTCTCCGAATGGGGCAAAGCCAATCTTGTAGCATTCAATGCCGCCAAAACACAGGCGTGTCTTTCCACCACCAAAAGGAGCCCGTTCACCTTGGCTCCTACTTTTCAGAATGTATCCTTAGAGTGCACCAACCGCCTTCAGCTTTTGGGAGTAGAGATTTCCTCGAACCTTAACTTTGGGCGGTTCATTGAGTCCAAGGCCAGGGTGGCTGCTAGAAAACTTGGCGTTAACGCAAAGGTCCGGCGGTACTTCACACCGGGGCAGCTTCTAATGTTGTACAAAGCACAGGTCCGCTCGTGTGTGGAGTACTGCAGCCACATTTGGGCTGGTGCTGCGAAATGTCACCTGGATACTTTGGATTCAGTGGCGAGGCGTGCGAAGAGGCTGATTGGCGACCCAGACTTAACTCGAAACGGTCTCCAAAGCCTGGAGCACAGGCGTAGAGTAGCCAGCCTTTCGGTCTTCTATAGGTTGCATTCTGGTGAGTGTGCAAGGGAATTGCATGATTTAATTCCCCCATCACCGTTCCACCATCGGACGACCCGTCGTACGGCGAGTTTCCACCCTTACGTTGTTGATACCACTGCGACCCGGACGAAGCGTTTCGCTTCCTCTTTTATACCGCGTACATCGAGGGACTGGAACAATTTGCCAGCGACGGTGTTTCCGTCACATTACAATTTGAGTGTCTTCAAGGCTAGAGTGAATAGGTTCTTAATAAACTAGCGCGCTTTACCATCAATGATCGCATCACTGCTTACCATCAGGCGGGATTGCGGTCAAGCGCTTGTTTATAACTTACAAAAAAAAAAAAATAATTAAAATACGCGAAATTGTATTGACAAATGCCTCTACTTTATTCGTTGTTTGAATTCCATTAAATGTGTTTAATACCTGGATTTCATCCATCTTTCTTTTTTTTGTAGGGCTGTCACGTAAAATTAATGTCGACTATTTAATGGTTTTTCGAAATACCAAGTTATTTTGCATGTTATTTTAGTGATTCTATTGAAATATGCTGCAATAAGAATTGATAATAAATAGCTAGCATGTAAAACTCGATAATCATGTAAATAACAGGAGATTTGTAAAACGTGAGTTGTGATAACCCTAAATTGGTTTGTTTACCTCCATTCTTTATGGAGCTAGGCGATGGTATAGGTACAGATTCGCGGTCTTATATATTTTTGTGTGTTCTTTATAATATTTAGTTCAGCCATAAGCATGACGTGTTATTTAATGAATGTAAGCAGCCATGTTGCCTTTGCTTGGACAAAGGCGTGGGATGCCTGAGGGAGAGAGCTGTAATCAATTACGTGGGCCCAGTACGGGTCGGTAGATGTCACCTGTCTTTGAATATTTGTCTTTTAAAACTAAGACAAGCTGTATTCATCATGATGTTTTAAGAGCTAACTTATGTGTAAAAAAAAAACGTAAATAAAAAACACCGCGTACGTCCAAATATTACCTACCTGCCTTCCGCAATCCTCAGGCCGACCGCGTTGAAAAAGATACACATGTAAAAAAAACTTCAAGGTCAAGATTTCCATAAAGACCCCAGCATTTACGGTAGTCCAAGATTACGTGACTGTAATGGAATATTATCTCTAAACTGGCTTTTAAAGAAATAGCGGGTCAGTCTGGGACAGTTGTAGAGCATGAATAAGTCATCGCGACGCTCAACCCTACTTTGGCTAGCTTATGGCACGAACCCATAGACACAGACGTTTCCAACATACTCCTTCTGTATATATAATACAGGTATGGTCTTGGAACACAGGCGTAGAGTAGCCAGCCTTTCGGTCTTCTATAGAATGCATTCTGGTGTGTGTGCAAGGGAATTGCATGATTTAATTCCCCCATCTCCGTTCCACCATCGGACGACCCGTCGTACGGCTGGTTTCCACCCTTACGTTGTTAACACCACTACGATCCGGACGAAGCGTTTCGCCTCCTCCTTAATACCGCGTACATCGAGGGACTGGAACAATTTGCCAGCGGCGGTGTTTCCGTCACACTACAATTTGAGTGTCTTCAAGGCTAGAGTGAATAGGCTCTTAATAAACTAGCGCGCTTTTTCATCAACGATCGCATCACTGCTTACCATCAGGCGGGATTGCGGTCAAGCGCTAGTTTATAATTTACAAAAAAAAAAAAAACAATTTTTTTCAAACTCTTTTTCGCATATACACATTTTTTTTCTTTATACCAAACCTAAATATATGTAGTTTGCTCCGATTAGGCGACTGAATCGAATCAAATAATTTTCATTTTCATTTATTTAAAATGTTGTAGTATGTTTTTTTTTTTATTAGTTATAAACTAGTGCTTGACTGCAATCCCACCTGATGGTAAGCAGTGATGCAATCGTTGATGGTAAAACGCACTAGCTTATTACACCTATTCATTCAAAAAAAACTGAGTGAATAGGAAGGAAGACGGCAGTTGAGCGAGGTGATGCAATGTTTAACCCAACAACACGACCAACGATGCTGCACCAGAGGATGATCTGGAGAGTGGAGACCCTCCACGACCAAACTCCCGACACAACAACATTAGGCACATCGTACCCGGTACACATCGCAACACAACTGCTGAGACCCGTCCTCCGTACGGCTTCACCAGACATCATGCCGGAACACGACGAATCGCTTGGCGGCAAGACTTTGTCTGGTGGGTGGTAACTTATGCCGGCGGCTGATGTTGTTGCCTACCACCGAGAAAACCGAGATTACCGAGCGCACGACACAGTTCATAGCCAATCATAGTGCCCGCGCCGCGCCGCTAATGTGGGCGCCAGCTTGCGAGGGGCGCGGTGTCCATATTTTTTTTGGGACAGATAACATAACAAGCTCATAATTTTGTGATTTGAAATGATAGCTTTTTGAAATTTTATACAAAAACTCTTTACACAAAAATGCTGGACAAGTGTTTTGGGTTTCGCATAAACAAAAAATAACGTTATTTATATGGAAAATTGGCCCCCATACCCTTGTTCACAAACTAAACTAAATTTAAGGTTAGTGCATATTTCTCTGTCTATTAGGAAAAGTACAGAAGATGAAATATTGTTAAAATAGAAGTAATATTCTAGACTATTTTACCTCATAAGTATTCTGCCTTAGATCGTCCGAAATACGAGAAGTAAAGGAATGAAAATTGCATTAAGCTTCAATCATTATATTATCACATTTAAACACAACTATCTAATTACAAACCACTTTCTTTAATATTAATAAATTATTTTTTGTATTTTTACAGCAGTCAAAACATTTTTAATACCGATGACGAGACAGGACATCATTTTTCTTTTCTTATTCGAATTTTTAACATTCTTCGAATCGCAGTACTAGAGTAAACTAAAAAGGTTGGTTTTCTGTAAAACGAACAAACCTTATTTTCAACAAATATTAGTCTAATCCCGTCCTGTAGGAATAAGCAAATAGCGACTTTATTCGCGTCCAAACTGATACAATTTCTATATTTTTACCGCAATGGCGACGAAGGTAATGCCCGGTTTACATTATTCCAGTCCAGCGATCCAGTCCAGTACTGGATTGCTTACTGGAAAAATGTAAACCGGCACTGGAATGAACTGAATCCAGTAAGCATTCCAGTCCAGTAACTGGATTTGCGGTCTACTTTTGAATCCAGTGCGACCAATCCAGTGCAACTGGAATAATGTAGACGGCCAATCCAGTGCCATTCCAGTGCTGACGAGGTACACATGTGTTGGTTGTTTTTGCGGACTTTTTTTGCAAAGAAAAAGGATTTAACAATGGTGAAGAAGTTATCTGAAGACGAAACTGTAAAGTTTGTCACTATATACAGAGAAAATCTGTGTTTATGGGATATAACATCAGAACATTATAAAAATAAAGCTATGCGCCAAACTGCTTTGCAAAATCTGTGCATTGGTATGGAAATTGAAGGATTCACACCGGAAGATGTGAAAAACAAAATAAAAAGTATTCGTTCGACATACTATCTTGAACTAGACAAGATTAAGAAATCATCCACATCTGGTGCTAGTGGCAATGTTTACCAACCCAAAGTGAAATGGTTCGCCGAATTCAATTCATTTATAAAAAATGTGATGGTGAAGCGTAAAACACAGGTATTTATTTTAAGATTTTTATTTATTTTTATTTTAGTAGCATATTATTTGTGAAAACACACAAATTTATCAATGTATCATATGATTTTGCCATGGTACTTTTCCTTCGTTCACAAAATAATTAGTAAATTGAGTTCTTTTTTCCCTGGCATGTGTTGCTGAGTTGTTAGTGCCCTGCTGTATGATACTATCTAAAGAGGTTATTTCGGATCGCCACGTTCCATTAATCAAATGATGGTCATTGTGATCTTCATGGTCTACACAAGAAGTAGTCATATAATTGCTTGACTTTTTTCTCAACCAATTGTGTAGAGAGCAAGCTGCATACACAATGTGATCCACAGTATGTAACTTAGTTGAAATAGCTTTTTCGAAAATTCTGAATCGACTTACTAATATTCCAAAAGCGTTTTTTACAATGCGTCTAGCACGGGACAGCCTGTAATTATATATTTTTTGTTCAAAAGTTAAATTAGCCCCAGGATATGGTTTCATTAAGTATGTTTTTAGTGGAAATGCTGCATCAGCCATAATCACTCCATCTTCTGGAATAAAACTGCCATTTTCTAATTCAGTAAAAATGGAACAGTTTTTGAAAATACCACCATCCGAAGCGCTTCCATTTGCGCCCACAAACAGTAATCATGGTCAACAAGAGCCATCAATACTATGCTGTTTTCTTTTTTATAATTAAAGTTCGTACTTCCATATTCATAGGAGCCAGTAATTTTTATATGTTTTCCGTCTAACGCTCCGTAGCACAAAGGAAAGATCCACTTATTCCGAAAGCGTTCCTCGATTTGTTTCCATTGCTCCGCAGTGGGTATCTGCAAAAATAAAGTAAAAATATTTTATTTTCAGGAAAATACTGATGATGCTCAAAATAAAGAAAATACTGACAATACTCAACCTAGTGCCCAATGTGGGAACCCTATCCATACAAACCCAGAACCAAGTCTATCAGAACCGCGAAAGAAAAGAAGTAAAATTTCACAGCTGTCTACAATAGTCAGTAGCATGAAAGATATGCAATACGATTTATCCAAATCAGAAACAGTGGAAGATGAATTCGACATTTTCGGGAAACACATTGCGAAGCAATTAAGAACCCTTTCTACAGAACAGGCTATCCTAAGCCAAGAAGAAATACAGAGTATGATAACTAAAAAAAAATGTCGACTACACGATTTGAGATACGGAAATATGACAGTGAATTCTGCAAACACACATGCCAGTGACAATTCGTTAAGACCAAATAACAATTATGCGTCAAGACCAAGCACGAGTAGTAGTACTTATATGCCATTGAATAGTCCAGCGTCTGTAGGTACACAAACCACCGAGGACTCGTTAAATATAGTAAGCGATGATCCAGAATATATTAATATAATTATGAATGCTTTCAATAATGCTTAATTGTATTAGATATGATACTTACTTAATAAAAAAAATATTACCTTGATGTGGTCTTTTAATGCCCTTTTAATTTCTTGACAGACTTCTGGTATAATTTTTGAAATAGTTGGTTTTGGCAATCGAAACATACGACTGAGGCTTCTGTAACTATCTCCAGTACTTAAAAAAGAAAGAGTGACTTCTAATTTTAATTTTGCGGGTATAGCATCTCTGAACAACGTATTCTTACGCTGGATATTAATCGAAACTAATGATAACAGTTCTTCAAAGTTTTCTGCTGTCATTCTCAGTGCCAGTCTATATTCATTGGGATCTTCCACCTTCAGTTGTTGCAAAAGTAATACTGACCCTCCTTTTTGATCTCTTTCGCTGATCCAATTTCTCACCCAAATCCGTTCCTTTTTTTTAGTTCCTTATCAACCTCATTAATAACTTCTTGTAGCAAGAGTGATTGGGCACGTTTGAAACATTTTCGGAACTGATCTCTTCTTGAAATCATTGTCACTATAGTGTTCACACTTCAACGGCTTCTAAATAACTGGAATAGTGTAGACGTACAGATCCAGTCCAGCACTGTACTGGAAATCTCGCTAGATCACTGGACTGGAATAATGTAAACCGGGCATAATGGTCAATATGTCACATCCATCAGCAGTGCGATTCTGAAGGTATCTACCGTGATAACTTCAGTGAAGTGACTGTAGAGTGAGCTGACGAGAATAAAGTCGCGACCTTTTGTACCTCCGACTCACCCCGCCGAATGACATCGCCTGCCCGCGCCATTACTTCGTTGTACCTTAGCGTTCTTTTTAACTTAATTTGCTGCATTTGGCTCCTAAAAATTATATCGTTAAAATAGCCTTCCTCAAGAGTTGGGCTATTAAACACAATTTTTTTTTTATATTTACACTATAGTACCACAGATCACTCATCATCATAATCATTTCAGCCGAAAGACTTCCACTGCTGGACATAGGCCTCCCCCAAGGATCTCCAAGACGACCAGTCCTGCTCCTCCCGTATCCAGCGGTTTCCCGCGACCTTCAAAAGGTCGTCGGTCCACCTTACCACAAGTCTCTTACTAACTAAAAACCACCCCGGTGTTCCACCTCACACCTACACCGGGGGTTGCGAGAGCGATCACTACTTCCGCAACCCCCAATTGGTGCTGTCCCGCCACTATGGGACTTCTCGATCGTGGGTACTATACGCCAACATTTGTAGTAAGTTCGGTTATCAAAAGCGGTAGCGAGACAGCACAATCACTATTTAAAATTCATTGGCTTATTTACGTTGCTGAGTAGACATTTATTTTTTAACTGAAAACTTTTTAGCGGCATTGAGCACTTTTGTTGGATAGTGAAAAGCATTGAATTTGCGTGAGCGTGACCAACCCGACACACAATGTGTAGCGGTACCAACAAACGCGACAAATAAACAACGCGTCATACTGACGTCACACGAATTCTACATCTCGCAAGAAGAGTTTACCGTGCAATTAACATACATAAAAAAAACTTCCCAACTTCAACCGTTGGGCAAGAGCCCGCCAGCATAACACCCGTCTGGTCGGAGGATCGTCCCTTTTCTATGGAGGATGAGTGAATTTTACTTCCTGTTCCTCATGCCTCCAAAAACGGTTTTAAATTTTGTGTATTCTGTGTTTTTATCCGATTTAAAAAAAAAAAAGAAGTTATCAATTCGACCCGTATGTATGTAAACCAAATTTCAAGTGTGTTTTTTTATGTTTGTGCGCGCATATTTCCGGAAGTACATGGCCGATTTAAGTAATTCTTTTTTGTTGTCCTATGTATTGTCCAATTTAGATGTACTATAAGTTTCATCAAAACCGGTTCAGTGGTTTTTGAGATAGGGATTTTTTCTTATTGATTAGAACTTATTCTAACATGGGTTAGGCTGCCACTTTTGCTATGAGGTGAAAAAAAAGAAGAAAGAAGTCGGTTTCTATTTTTTTGTAAAAAGTTTTTATTAAAGATTTTAGTTTTTCTCTCTGTCGGTCTGCCCCACGACCGCATTTTTTTAAATGAACCAGTGGTTTAATAATGTCCTTCGAATCTAAATTATTCAGAATGTGATTGATAGCGTGGTAAGCATTCAGGGTGGTATTGTGTGTCAAGAGGTCTTTGAGGTCACTGCCTATTTGTTGTTTCAGCTAAGAAGTACAATTAATCAGACCGTCTTAATAATCCATTAATTATAGACCATCAAGCTTCTAATTGTTATTTCAGGCTGACTGCTCCGTGTTATGTAATTATTTGAACATTAAATCCTGTACCAGATTGATGCATTATCAACATAATTTTATTCTAATGGCTTATTGTTTTGTTTTGATTATTGTTTAATTACTGAATTATCATCAGCACTCTCATCACTTAACATACCATTACTAACAATTTGAATGATTTTGAAGCATATTGCTAATCCACTGTTGCATTGATTCGAAAAATGTGTTTTCTCAGCAACGTAAATCATCATCATCTCAGCGTTTATCCCGGTTGCATCCGCGGCTTTCGCGTTGGAGCCCGGGGTACGCTTTCTTACTTAATTTCCTCCATTTCGCACGATCTTTAGCATCCTGTGGTGTGAGATTGTTGGCACGCATGTCATCTCTTACAACGTCAAGCCAACACTTCTTTGGTCTACCCCGCTTGCTCCGGCCCGGCGGAGGCGCCATGGCAAGACATTTGTGACCCACGTAACATACCGGTTTTCGTAAGACGTGACCGTACCAACGTAGGCGACCCTCCTGCAGTTTGTCCGCTATGTCACGGACATGAAGACTGCCACGGATGCGGGAGTTCCTGATGCAGTCCTTCCGCGTAACTCCACACATCCACCGCAGCATATTCATTTCCGTGACACGCAGCTCCTGCTTGTGTCGCTCAAGCACAGGCCACGCCTCACTGCCATTTCTCAGCAACGTAAATAACGCAATGAATCTTGTTGAACTGTCAAAATAAATCCCATTCATCATCATCATCATCAGCCTTTACTCGTCCACTGTTGGACATAGGCCTTTTTCATGGCACGCCAACAAGCTCGATCCTGAGCAGTTCTCCGCCAGCCACTACCAGCCACCTTTTTGATGTCGTCGCTCCATCTCGCCCAAGGGCGTCCCACGCTACGTTTGCCGAGACGCGGTCTCCACTCAGGGACTCGTTTAACCCAACGGTTGTCGGTCCTGCGGCATATGTGACCAGCCCATTGCCACTTCAGAAATCCCATTACTACTGATAATGTGTTACATCATTACCCTGCGGGTTTAGACGGACTCGGATGATGCATTTGCACACTGATAGGTACTTGTAGCCATATCGACGGACTACAGGCAAGTGCATCTTTTTGACCTCATCCGTACTAATATTATAAATGTGAAAGTGTCTCTGTCTGCCTGTCTGTCCGGCTTTCACGCCAAAACTACTGAACCGATTGCAATGAAATTTGGTACACAGATAGTCTAAAACCGAGAAAGGACATAGGCTTTATAACATCCCGCTATGACCAATAGGAGCAGAGCAGTAACAAAAAATGTTGCGAAAACGGGATCTAACGCGGACGAACTACATATTGCTCCCATTATTTTAACAGGCGCTTATTTTATATCAAATGAGCTCTTTTTAATTTACGGGAACTACCGCGCGTTATAAACTGAAGTCCACGCAGACGGAGTCTCGGGCAACAGCTAGTTTATAATATCTTTATTCTAATAACTAGCTGTTGCCCGCAATTCCGTCCGCGTGTTGATATAAATAAGGGCCTCTTAAAATAATGGGAGCAATATGTACGTCCGCGTTTGCCCCTGTTTTCTCAACATTTATTCTTCTGCTCTGCTCCTATTGGTTATAGCGGGATGTTATATAGCCTATGTCCTTTCTCAGGCTCTAGACTATCTGTGTACCATATTTCATTACAATCGGTTCAGTAGTTTTGGCGTGAAAGCCGGACAGACAGACAGACAGACATACTTTTGCATTTATAATATTAGTATGGATAGTATGGATGGTAGTTTCTCGTTTTATCATACAGCCCTCAGAAAAAAACATTGCACTATTGTGGCGCCTGGCTCATATGGAACAGCTAAATGAGGATAAAGGAACGTCAAACCGTTTGCCGCCACCACAAAGAGCAACCACACGTGTGTATGCTAATGCGTTGCCTCGCCGTCGACGTAGCGGTGCGATTTCGACGCAGTGTGTGCTATACAAGCGCTGTGATCATCATCATTAACCTTTTTATCGCCACACTGCTGGGCACAGGTTTCCTTTCATACATAGAAGGATTGAGCAATAGGCTTTCGGGTGTGTATCTTTAGGCGGCGTCAATAATTTTTACGATGCTTCGCCGCAACGCAGTCTTGTAGCCTCTCCCTATTCTTGGCCTCGGTCCGATGCGTACAGTTTCCGTCGCCGCACGTCGTTTTAACGCACCCTGTGCCACCACCATGTACACCAGTGAGGCGTCTCAGCGCCAAAAGAATGCATCCGCAAGGCCCATGTGGAATCACCCGAGTCGGTCACCTCCTTAACGTATCAAATACATATTTTACAAAAAAATAGATTTTCAAGTACATTTGAAGCTTTATCAATCACTAAATAGTATAGAACAAAGTCGCTTTCTCTTTCCCTATGTCCCTATGTATGACTAAATCTTAAAAACTAAGCAACAGATTTTGATGCGGTTTTTTTAATAGATAGAGTGATTAAATGAAAACTCTCCTCGGTTTATATGTATAATCATCATCATCAACCTATTTATCGTCCCACTGCTGGGCACAGGTCTCCTCTCATACAGAGAAGGATTGAGCGTAATCACCACGCTGGCTCAATGCGGGTTGGCGATTTCAGACTTATAAAGTCCAGGTTTTCTCAAGATGTTTTCCTTCACCTTTCGTCATTGGTGTCCAAGATATACTTAAAAAGTACATATAACTAGAAAAGTAACATTGGTACTTGCCTGACATGGAATCGAACCCGCGCACTCATACTTGATAGGCTGGTGTTTTAACCACTAGGCCACCACGACATATATGTATAATAACATCCATTTATATTATTCATATATATGTATAATAACATCCATTAAGTAGTGGAGAAATACTATTATTTTTGAGGTTTCTAATATAATGTCGTAAATAATTACAGTTTTTCCGCGTTTGCAGTGAAACACAGGCTGAACCCTACTACATTCATCAAAACAATGTACTAAATAGTGTAAATTTAATATAGATCTATATCGCCCTTTACAACATATGATTTAAATGAATATTTTCGAATTTATTACAGATTTAAAAATTGCGAGACGTAGCGGCCGACCGGGGTGGCGCAGCGGGTTTTTCTGTAGTGTATCTAGTATCAGCATTGCACCCGTGCGAAGCTGGGGCAAGGCGCTTGTTATATTATAAAAATAACCTAGAAGTACCTACAACTTTATTTTTTGAAACTAACACTTTTGCCTAAGTTCTTCAGAAAAAATGTGCATTAATACAGACCATTGACCTCATTGTTGTGACACTACCCCAACAAACACTTTATTATCACACACATATAACAAGGCTATTATGCAAACAGCCCATAAAACACTTCAACCTCCATTGTTTAGAGAATTCTTCTTAATAAATTATTCAGACGCATCCGGGTGTAGAAAAGGTCTTTTTGTGTTCCGTTATTTTTCTTTTGAAGCATAAAGAGCGACCGGTAACTATTCAACACGGAAAAATAGGTCCAGAAGGTCTGGTCTATTTAAACAGAAATAACGATACAGGAGAAATTCAAGTGCGAGGAAACGTTATTAAAAAAAAAAGAAACCGGTTTGAACACACACTTTGAAGCGTACGTACAAAGCAACCAAACAATCAGAAATATATGCCTTTCGGTTGCACTCACTGTAAAATCAACCTCAAATCAGCAGTATCATTTAATATTGCCAGTACATTTATCTTATAGTAATAAGGTCTTTTTTTGTAGTGTAAATGTTACCACTTATGTACGGTTAACTATACGTGAAGCATTCAGTTGGCTTTGTTTTTTTTTTTTTTACCTATATAAACCAGCGCTTGACCGCAATCCTGCCTGATGGTAAGCAGTGACGCAATCGTTGATGGTAAAGCGCACTAGTTTATTAAGAGGCCTATTCACTCTAGCCTTGAAGACACTCAAATTGTAGTCCGACGGAAACACCGCCGCTGGCAAATTGTTCCAGTCCCTCGATGTACGCGGTATAAAGGAGGAGGCGAAACGCTTCGTCCGGATCGTAGTGGTGTTAACAACGTAAGGGTGGAAACCAGCCGTACGACGGGTAGTCCGCTAGTGGAACGGAGATGGGGGAATTAAATCATGCAATTCCCTCGCACACTCCCCGAAATGCATCCTATAGAACACCGAAAGGCTGGCTACTCTACGCCTGTGCTCTAGGCTTTGGAGACCAACTCGAGTTAGATCAGGGTCACCAATCAGCCTCTTTGCACGTCTCTCCACTGAATCCAAAACTGTTTCTTCATTTTGAAATATGTAATTGTGTAACTTATTGCGTAACTTACTATTACTATCAATTGGAATCATTTTGAAGCAAATTGCTAATCCATTCCTCCATGAGTTCGAATAATGTGTCTGCTCAACGAGGTAGATAACGCAATGAATGTTGTTGAACTGTCAAAATGAAGCCCTTTGCTACTGACGGTGTGTTACGCAATTATTCTGCTCTCTTAGAGTTAAAACTATGCTTCACAAAACATCGCAAAAATTGCATGGCATGAGTACGTGCGTTTGCGTTCGTTGTATGGATCCAACCTTCTTTGCCAATCTTTTTGTGTATTCGCTGTGGTACAAGGGAACATAAAGGGTTTAGTACGGACCTAAGTGTGGATTGGACCTTGACAGATGATCCTGTCCCTCCCCCTGCCGAGTATTTTGTTTGCAAACTAAGTTGGCTCGAAAATGTGAAAATGAGTGAGAAAAATGGAGGCAGTTTTTTCCCGTTTTCTATTCTCGTTGAGAATACGAATGCTACTTTTTCATTTCAGGTGTGGAGTTGTGAGTGAGGTTTGGGATATCGTTGTTGGCTGAATTAAGATTCTGGGGAGGTAAATGTTTAAATGAATATTATCTGTCTATTATCATTTACTGATATTTTGTACAAAAACAAAATTGTTACAGTAGTTTTCCTTATTTTATTTTTCTTCTTCTTCTTTTTTCAAGGTGAGATTCAATCTGAACTCTTGAGCGATGGCCTCTGTGGAATAGATACTATAATTTTGCCAATAACAAGTGTAACAAATTATAGAAATTCTTTGAAAATCTTATTTCACAATAATTGCGGATATCGCCGATGAGAATTGAAAAAGACGGCCATATGAACCGTCTATGAGGGATGTTTGAGGCAAAGTCATGTGGCCACTATGCTGTGATATTTCAATGTTCTTTATGAATTATTTACTGATTGCACTTTTTACTCCAAATCACGCGCTTTTATTTAGTTAACGACACTATAAATAATTTTTAAAGTCCAATGAAAAATGCGCGTTAAACTCATATTAGCTTTCCCGTCAAAAAAAAACCTTATCCAATCGAGATATAAAGCAGTGTAGTTAGCTCGGTTGTAAGCATCAATTGCACCCTCGAACAAATAGGCGCCCTCGCTGCGCTCGTGCGCCTAAATATCTCGGGCTGCAATTGATACTTTACAGCCCTCGGCTACTAATCTACTAATAAAGTCCAATGAAAAATGCGCGTTAAACTCATATTAGCTTTCCCGCCAAAAAAAAAACCTTATCCAATCCAAAACAATTCCTACAGTTCAATCGTCAAGAGAATGGCACGTGTCATTTTCCTGAAAACGAATAAATAAATAAAAGCTTTATTCAGTTCAGAAAAAATAGATTACAAAGAGCTCTAGGTGGTATTTACCAATTCCGTGGACCCTAATACTATTCCCTGTGTCGTGGGGTTCAGTAATGTAAACATACGAGCATTATCTTTTCTGAAATCTTTAGTTGATAATTCACTTGTTGTTCTGACAGGTATCGACGACCGGACTCAAGTTCTATAATATTATAGCCAACAGAATATTATTGTCACAGACCATTCGAAATTTTCATATTGTGACTTGTCTTGCATCAATAACAGTATAAAATACAAATTTATTTTGGACATTTTACATCCTCAAACAACATAAACATACCCTAATAAATTGTCACCAAAAATCACGTCTAATGAAAATAAAATAAGGCAGAATAAAACATTTCCCGTGCCTTGTACAGCGCAATCGATCTTTCCTTCTTCAACGCATGTCGATGTAAGCGTATGTTTACATACAGAGACCAGTTAAACTTGACACGCGGGAGACTTTGGAACTAAATTCAAAATGTATGGATTTTGACATTTCATTGACATTTCTCTTAGCGAGCAGCGCCACCAAGAGCCGTCAAGTTTTATTTGCCAGTGCGTAAGCGTATGTTTACGTATTTATCGTGTATATAATATGTTGGTATATTTGTATGTGGGTGTCGTAATAAATCGTCAGATGTGTCTGTAAAACACGGAGTAATTTATCAGTGTCTTTTCGTGAATACTTTACAATTTTTTTGCCGAGGAAACGCTCCCCGTCCCGACGTCGGCGTCTGACCGAAATAAGATACCATCGTTTGTTTTGCTAGTAATTTTTATGGACACAACATTATGGTGTCTTTTTTAGATTTTTAAGGCTCGGTGGTGATTTCAATTGAAAAAAATTAAAAACATGCAGCACTAACTAATTTAGGGCTAAAGTAGATTAGGTACAATGACGGTCAACGGGAGAATGCATTTTCGCATGAACGCATTCTAGTTCATAGTAGTAGGTTTTATGGTCTAATCTGAGGCATTCAGCATCGGTGGAGATTTCATTCGTCTACCATCTAAACAGAACGAAGGAAATATGACAAGAGAATGTACTTTATGTAACGTTGATTTTTATTAAACTCTAATTTACAGCCGATCCATTCGGTTACAATCATATAGTGAAAAGTTAGTTTTTCTACGAACATTTGGTAATTTGCTTAATACGTAACCATAAGTCATATCTCAATTGTACACATTCCTGCCAAGTCGTGTAACAATGACCATTTCCACACGGGTAAACCGTACTACAATGAAACGTTTTTTTATGGCATCACAAAAATCATCATAAGATTATGACAAAAAGCTCGCGTATATGCGTCACGACCAAACATCGCATGTTATTAGGCTATATGGATGAATTGCCTTTGCCTTTCATTTGTGTGAACAATAAACATTACGCTCGCCGCGCCGCGCTTTTCCCGCCATTGTTAACTGTCGTAGATCGTAGAATAAGTTTTTATGCCACTGTCGCGAACAGCTATTGTTATTGCTTGACAGCGGCATAAATAACTATTAAGTGAGTTTAGAGTAAGTTTTCAATAGCGTTGATCTCTAAGCTATTGTATTTATTGTAATTATGTAAGTCGTAGGTTCGAACCACATCAGGCACTTTATTTTGTATAAATTATTTGATCACCACTGCTCTCAAAACGGTGAAGGGCATGCCCTAGAGCCAAAAAAATATATCTAAGACATGGACATCTACCAACCCATACTGGGTCCGCGTAGTAGATCACGGCCCACTCCCTCTCACCGAGAGTAGGCCTGTGTCCCAGAAGTAGGAACATTATAGGCCGATTACGCATGAGCAAGGGATTCCCGAAACCCTTTCCACATCCCTGTCACGTTTTAAATATTGAGTTTTTTTTTTTTTAAATAATACTAGCACACACACATACTAGCTTGACTGCAATCCCGCCTGATGGTAAGCAGTGTTGCAAACGTTGTTGGTAAAGCGCACAAGTTCATTAAGCCTATTCACTTAAAAATCCTAGTGAGTAGGAAGGAAGCAACAGTTGAGCGAGGTGATGCAATATTAAACCCTACAATACGACCAGCGATACTGCGCCAGAGGGAGATTAATCTGGAGACCCTCCACGATCAAACTCCCGACACAATAACAATTGGGGCATCGTACCCGGCACACATCGCAATACAACTACTCAGACCCATCCTCCGTACGGCTTCACCAGACATCATGCCGGATCACGACAAATCGCTTGGCGGCAAGACTGTCTGGTGAGTGGTAACTTCTGCCGGCAGCCGATATTATGGCATCGCTTATAGCATCCTCAAAACCTACAGTTAACACCGATGGATTTAAACCAAGCGTCAAACATACATCAAAACAGTAGAATCATCATCATCAACATCATCATTAACCTTTTTTATCGTCTCATTGCTGGGCGCAGGTCTCCCCTCATACAGAGACGGATTGAGCGTAATCAACACGCTTGCTCAATGCGGGTTGGCGATTTCAGACCAGGTTTCCTCAAGATGTTTGCCTTCACCTTGTAATCAGTTATTGGTATCCAAGATACACTTAGAAATAACTTGGAAAAATTACATTGGTACTTGCCTGACCTGGAATTGAACCCGCCCACTCATACTTGACAAGCTGGTGTTTTAAACACTAGGCCACCACGACTTGTTAGAAGCAAAACCACCAAAGTAAACAGTAGAATAAACTAATTGAATTAACAATATGCTTAATTTAATTGCACACGTTCAATTTGGTTTATGTAACAATATCAATCACAGCTGTGCGGTGGTGGTCTAATAAATAACCTGGTAGCCAAGCTTATATGTGATTGATTTAACATTTCATTAGTTAGGAGAAACGTGTACCTGATCAATGAGGAGAGAAACTGTGTATTAAGACTATTTATAATAGTCAAATTAGGACAAAAAGGAAGCCTCTTCTTTTATATCGCGTAAATCGAGGGACTGGAACAATTTGGTAGCTGCGCGGCGGTGTTTGCGTCGGACTACAATTTAAGTATCTTCAAGGCTAGAGTGAATAGGCTCTTAATAAACTAGCGTCTTTTACCATCAACGGTTGCATCACTGCTTACCATCAGGCGGAATAGCGGTCAAGCACTAGTTTATAACTTATATAAAAAATAAATAAGATGACCAGTGTCCACTGACGGTGGTTTTTCACGAACATGGCGTGTGAATCAGCACCATTCAGCTCAACCAATTTGAAGGGAACTAAATGATCAAACACACGCCCACACCAGCGAGACATTAAAGTGAACATTACATTCTCTTAACAACCACAGCACTTTCAACTCAATAAAAGACGTACCCAGTAAATAGTAGCTTTACAACAAGTTTATGTTCAGTGCCTTAACACTTTGTTGCAAACTATTTAATCGATTTGATTTTCTTCACATAATTCTTTTTCTTTTTTTCATAATTTATAAATTAGTGTTTGACCGCAATCCCACCTGATGGTAAGCACTGATGCAATCGTTGATGGTAAACCGCGCTAGTTTGTTAAAGACCTATTCGCTCAAAAAAACTGAGTAAAATAGAAAAGAAGACGGTAGTCGAGCGAGGTGATGCAAAGTTAAACCCAACAATACGATAGACGATGCTGCGCCAGAGGGGGATTGATCCGGAGAGCCTCCATAACCAACCTCCCGATACAAGAACATTTTGGCCATCGTACCTGGCACACATCTCAACACAGCTGCTCAGATCCGTCCTCCGTACGGATTCACCAGACATCATGCCGGAACACGACGAATCGCTTGGCGGCAAGACTTTGTCTGATTCGGTGGTAACTTCTGCCAGCAGCATATGTTATGGCCTACCACCGAGAAACTAGCTTTTAAACCCTCAAAAGAGGGTGACATTGTAGTCACGGCGACTTAGCTCGCAATCGATGACAAGCACATCTTACTGTTTTATGGATTAGTACTTTTTTTATACGTTCAGTACCTTAACACTTTGTCGAAAGCCTTTTTTCCTTTACTCGACTCCTTTTTTACCATCAGATAACTGACTTTTAAAAGACTCTGAAGATTGTGGCATTGTAGTCGACATTCCCAAGACAAAGGGACGTTTAATAAAGAACCCGCTGACCTAAAACAGTAATTAAGCATACAAAAGGCTCAAAAGACAACACATTAGGGACTTGTTTACTAACAAATTCTAATTTAATAAGATACAACTTCCGCAATAAATCTGTTAAGGGGTAGTCATATAGATCGTAAGCCAAGCCGCTTATAGCTCGCTGCCCGGTAAGAACCAGGCCCGGGTCGACGGCAGGTTAAATTTGACGAGCGCCTCAAAGAAATCTCAGCACACAGTGACGAGGTCCCTAAAGACCGATGCCAGGAACCTGGGTGGTTTTTAATCAGTACAAGTCTGACACGCCCTTTCGCCCAGAGCGGTAGAGGTCATTAAAGATCTCCCGTACTAAAACAAAACACGTCGCTCTCTACTAGTCGAGGCACGGTCGAAGCGGCATCACGGCGACGCCCGTCGAGGCATAGTCAAGGCGTTGTCTTCATGTAGAGTTGAGGCCCAGGCGGCTATGCTTCCTTCATACATTTTAACTCTGAATACACGCGAAAAAAATCTTCAAATCGTCGGTGGAGACGCGTCATAGCCGAGCACAGCGCCCGCCCTGAGCCCTTGCCTCAACCCCGTCCTTGCCGTGATTTTAGTATGTGAGCTCACTACCAAATCCCAATCATTTTCGATCCAGCCGTTCCTAGCTACCCCCTCCAGCAACGGACCAAGCCGAGGCTCATACCCCACACTGGGTGCCCTCAACGTGTAGTCACTCAGTAGTTCTTAAGTGCGCCTGACTGGAGGCTTTATGTTCAGTTAAGGCATTTAAGTAGTCACTACTTTTCTTCTAAGGTTAACTACGAGATGTCATACCGAAAAAAATAAACCATTTCCTACAATAAACGTAGGAGCGACGCGTCGCTAGTGCGCCCGCGCCTTGGCGGCGACTCTATTTATTTATTTTTTATTTATTTATTCTTTTGCACACATGACATGTACAGAGGCGGACTTAATGCCTTAGGCATTCTCTACCAGTCAACCCCAGGTGGTGAAGAGATAAGATGGTAGGTGCTTTAGCTTGAAAGAATGTTTAAAGGAAAAAAAAACCCCCTATAATTATTTAAAAAATACTTAAATAAGCTAAATATACATACATACTATTACCAAAATATATACTTATAATATATACATAAAAAAAAAACTAAAATTTGGGAGAGGGGTGTAGCAATAACTCTACGCTAGTTGTATAGACTCTAGCTCGTGTGAGAGACATGCCTTAGATATTTAACAGTAATCAAAAAGATAATATTTATCTCAGTACTAAAGTTTCCTATAGTAATTAAATTTAGTAGTCCCATTATCAATTTTGGAGACTTTGATTAGTTTTCCACAATTTTGGGTATACAACTAATCCTCACAAATTGTTTGTTTGTTCAGGTGTAAACAATAAACGAAAACAGTACTACACATAGAAAATTTTGGTTAAAAAGAACGTCATTGAAACGTGTCAGAACGAGTGAAAAAAGCATAGGTGTGTACAGTAAGGGTCAAAAGTGGAGTACCACTTTTGACACTTATTGTTATTGCAATAAAGGTCAAAAGTGGTAA
Source organism: Sesamia nonagrioides (assembly GCA_017933935.1). Taxonomy (NCBI): domain Eukaryota; kingdom Metazoa; phylum Arthropoda; class Insecta; order Lepidoptera; family Noctuidae; genus Sesamia; species Sesamia nonagrioides. The sequence continues at coordinate 1,645,177 of JADWQK010000461.1, forward strand.
TGCTAAAAGTTTTTTTTTTTTCTTTACCTAAATGCCTACAAAAATAAAAGAAGTCTTTATTCATAAATAGAATAATCATCAATACATATTAGTGTTTCATAAAAAAGAGCAATATTTAATTTTTTTTAAATGGAATTGAATCTCTTCATACATTGTAAACCGTTAAAAGAAGTGCTGGCTTGACGTTGTAAGAGATGACATGCGTGCCAACAATCTGACACCACAGGATGTTAAAGATCGCGCGAAATGGAGGAGATTGAGCAGAAAAGCGGATCCCGGGCTCCAACGCGAAAGCCGCGGATGCAACCGGGACTAAACGCAGAGATGATGATGATGATTCATTGTAAACCATATTTATATGCCAAAATGTGTTTTATTTTGACAGTTCAACATTCATTGCGTTATTTAGGTTGTTAATTAGACATATTTTCCGTACATATGGAGCAATGAATTAGCAATAGGCTTCCAAATGAGTCCAATTCCAAAAATAGTATGTTTGGCAATTATGGTGCCTGTAGTCGTTTAAACATTTATGACAATCCAAATTCAGAACAACAAAATACTACCCAGCTCAACATTAGATTTTTATACACCGAATGAGTTTATTGATGATTGAAAAGTCCACACACCTCATTTACTAAACTTTTAGTCATTTCACCCACTGACCTAAATAAGTGAAAAAGCTTGTTCATTTACACGCACGTTGGACTCGCAATGTTTTTACTGTCCCCAACCAACATAATACTTAAACAAAATATAAAATATTAATTTCGCCTCATCCTTCATCCCTCTATATATTATTCAAAAGGCTTTTAAAGGATCGCCTATACCTTCGATAAATTATAAAATCTCGCTCAAGCGTTTTATGTTGATGAAATGCAAATCGACTGACACTTAACACTTGTTATCTTTTTGGAATACTCGTTAATGTATTCATGGAAATATTGGACCGTTTCAGCTTGATGTGCCAAGACAGGTTTTTGATTTTTATACAGATTTTATGCTAGGATGAATAGATTGAAACACTTAATTTGAATAAATTTTCTCGGTGGTAGATCACAACATCGGCGGCCGGCAGAAGCTACCACCCACCAGACAAAATCTTGCTGTTAAGCGATCAGTCTCTTGTCAGGGTCTTGTATGTTTATCTATATATTTATCTATTGTAAATATAGTATCGTTGAGTTAGTATCCCATAACACAAGTCTCGAACTTACTTTGGGGCTAGCTCAATCTGTGTGATTTGTCCGTATTATTTATATTTATTTGATAAAAAAGATTCGATTACATATAGCACTATCAATAAGGTATATAAAACAAAATTAACTTAATAACTACAACATTTTCCATATATTAACAAAGAACTGCGTTGAGTAGGTACATATACTTATTGATAAGTTAGTTACTGTAATTATTATGTAAAAAAGCTGACTTAGCGGTACTAATTGATTTAGTTTATGCGAAAATGACTTTAATTTGATTTTCTTGACACCGACTTCCGAAATTAAAGCTATTTTTTACTTTATACTATTTTTATTAATTTTTGAAAGTCAGTCCTTTTTGCAACAAAAAAAAAAAGTTTTTAGCTGCCGGTACCCCACACAAATTCATTCAACACTATTTGCTAATTAAATATCAGTGATATGAAGTTATTAAATCACCAATATAAGCTAAGTGGAAAGTATTATTGAAGCTACCTTACTTACAAAACAAAGTTAATAAAATTTATATGGGACCCTTGAAGTAGTTGAAGTGAATTTATATGGTACCCCTGAGATTAATCGAATTCTATTCTGCTTTTAAAAAGCATAATATGAGGTAGGAGGAAACATAAAAAAACAACCTTAAGAAACTGCTCTTTCTTTAAATATGTTAATAAAATATTACTACCGCCTCGTGGTCAAACCGCAATTTACTGCTAAGCTAATAAGATTAAGTGAAAGGCGAAATTACAGAATAGAAGTGTTTTATCTATTCTGTGTGCAAATAATTGTTTAATTTTTTTTATCAAATGTATTTTAGAAGCAGTTTTTAGTCTTGAGTTTTGCCCAATTGATGGCAACATACTCGCTATCTGACCTTTAATGTATATTCACCGATTGCTCTAAAAATCTCTTTCGTTTGAACCAATTTGCAAAATTCTTGTTTCTATTTGATAGGGTATACTTCCCAGGTGGTCCCATAGTCATCAGGTCAGATCTAATGGGTATCATGAAAATCAGGAAAATCACATGGGCGACTGGTGTATTTCTATGTTGTTATCATTAAGTATTTTAAAGCACGACAATTTAAAAAAGGACTGGAGTAGATCTGATGATGGAGTTGGGAGACAGTTGAGGGAACTCCTCAACGATTTACAGCTTTGAAGTTTAACATAGGACATTAGGAGACTCGTAATGCTTAAAAGGCACTTCTCCGGGTGAAACTGTCGGTTTGCCTATGCAAATTGTTATTGTCAAGGTTGAAAGTTATATTTACACTTCACCTGTGAAATGGACCCTTACCGCCACACTAAGATGCTTTCGACCCTACCGCTCCGCCGTCGCTGACTTTGACATATTTATATTTATCAGGATGGCGAATCATCAAATGACTTCTCTTCTTCTCTTGCGGAGTGGAAGGGCGTATCACACTTTAACTGACTAAAACCGACCCGTGTCCCTTCACTTGCCTATGCAACAGGGACCACGGCATCTCTTGGCGACTCGCGACCCTGGCAGGTGTTCTATATACATCTCTCTGCATTACAATTCAAGGATTGGTGAGATGTAATATTTATTATTCATCATCATCATTTCAGCCGAAAGACGTCGTCCACTGCTGGATATAGGCCTCCCCCAAGGTTCTCCACGACAACCGGTTATGCGCCTCCCGCATAAAGCGGTTTCCCGCGACCTTCACCAAGTCGTCGGTCCATCTCGTCGTCTAAACATCTTTGACAGATCGTAGTAGCTTGCTGTGTTGCCGTCTGTAAAATAACAAAAAAGTAACAGCATTTAAACTTGCCACTTATACTTACTATCTTAATATTTTGCATATAAAAACTATTTAAAATAATTAACTATAGTTGCACTGACTAATATTAACATGAATCACATAAAACAAAGTTTGAAGTAGCGCCTTGGGAGCAATATTTGATTCAGTATCAGTACAATTCACTGAAGCTTAGTAAATATTTCGTATTTTTTGTTTTATTATTTGGAAAATACTAATTCGGAGACATGTGACATCTACCGACCCGCACTGGATTCGTAGTCCAGCAGTAAGCAATATTGGTTGATAATAGTTTTTCATACCTAGCAATGATATGTTGGTTATGACAAACCATAACTGTGGAGGCATGAAGAATAGAGAGTAAAGCTTACTAATCCTCCATAGAAAAGGGAGGATCCGCCGACCAGGCGGGTGTTATGTCTGGCGGGCACTTGCCCAACGGTTGAAGTTGTATTACTAATTGCACAGTAAACTCTGCTTGCGAGATGTAGATTTCGTGTGACATCAGTATAAAGCATTGTTTTATTTGCGGCGTTTGTAGATACCGCTACAATAATGTAATCAACCTTAATCGACTTTTATTGTCGACTGTACAAGTGTGTTTAACATTATGCTGAGCTGAGACTCTTTTGGCATTTCGATCATTGTGTATTTTATGCTGTAATGCCAATAAACGCATTGTCTTTTTATCCTTACTATTAAAAATCGGAAAGTGAGTTTATTTGTTTGTTCCGCTTTCACGCCGTAACTACTGAACCGATTGCTTTGAAATTTTGCAGACGTAAAGTTGGAAGTACGGATTAAATAATAGGGTACTTTTTATCCTATCCATACTAATATTATAAATGCGAAAGTAACTCTGTCTGTCTGTCTGTCTGTTACGCTTTCCCGCTTAAACCTCTCAACCGATTTAGATGAAATTTGGCACAGACAATCTTTAGACCCTGAGAAAGAACATAGGCTACCTTTTATCCCGGAAAAATTTGATGTTCCCGAGGGAAATCTAAAAAGCGCGATATAACCGAACTCCACGCGGGCGAAGCCGCGGGCGGAAAGCTAGTATTTTTTAAATTTTATATACCCGAGGTAAAACAAAAATACCGAATTCCACGAGGTCGAAGCCGCGGGTGGAGAGCTAGTTCATAATAAATCTCGTAACAACAGCGTATCCGTAGAGATCGGCAGCCATCAACCAGACCTGGAACAACTAATTGTAGGGCATACAAATATTTGTTCCGTGCGCGAATCGAACCCCCGACACGCAGCCCAGCAGTCGATAGCTCAACCACTGCGTCAATCGTGTCGTCTAAAATTCTAGACGTATTATTTCCGTGTAGAATGTTGGTAGATAACAGTTTAAATCTCCCTGTTGCGGTTTTGATGAACGAAAATAAATTGTTCAAATACACACATCAAAAGTGTCTAGGGATCAACATATATTTTTGCAATAACTTTTCTCCTGATTGATATTAATTAAAATTTTCTTTAAGGATTCATCAAATAAAGTGTTTTCGTTTGTCACAGTAACGATAAACCAAGTCACCTTTGCATTAATAAAGAAATTTGCCATTTTCCTAATAAAGGGATATTTGACATTTGAACCACTAACACAAAAGTTCGAAAAAAAGACTGAAATAACAGTTTTCTCTAAAATTTTATTGGGTAACTTAAACAATTAATAATCCGTGTTTCTACCGCGAACACTAACAACACAAGAACATCGGTTTGGCATACTCAAAATGAGTTCATCCAAATCACGCTGTGGAATGGCCGCCCATGTTCGTTGCAACAACAAAAAAAGGTCTTCTTGCGACTGGATACCCTCCATATTCGGCAGAGCTCTTCTCTGTAGCATATCCCATGCATGCTCAATCGGGTTCAAGTCTGGCGACTGAGCAGGCCAGGGCAGGACATTGATGTTAGCTGCGGCGAGAGTCTGTCTTACAACTCTTGCGGTGTGCGGTCGTGCATTATCATGCATTAACTGAAATAAGGGACCGATTTGCACTTGTAGAGGAACGATGACGTCTGATACAATCGTTTCAGCATAAATTTGAGCGTTGAGGTTGCCTCTGATCCAAATCAACTCAGTTCTTCCGCCGATCCAAATACCCGCCCATACCATGTAGGTTCCACCACTATAAGGATGGACTTCCTGGCAGGATTTTAATCGCTGTTGGCCTCCAGGGGTTCTCCAGTGTCGTATACGTCTTGTATCCGGTCTCATACCAAAACGAGACTCATCAGAAAAGCACACGAAACGCCATTGTTCTTCTGCCCAATTTCTGTGTTCAAGAGCCCATTGATATCGAATCCTACGATTGTGCATTGCTATAGGTGGTACCCGTAGCGGTCTTCGGGAATGAAGGTTCACTTCATGCAAGCGGTTTCTGACTGTTTGGTCGCTAATTAAGTTCCCTGAAGAGTGATGAAGCCTCACGGCTAACATCATGGCGGTTATTGTTGGAGCTCTTCGAGTTAAGATTTGAATGTATCGGTCTTGTCTCCGTGTGGTGCAGCGATACCGTCCTCCATGGCGCTCAGCCACGGTACCAGTGCTTCGGTAACGTGTCCAAAGTCGACTGATAACACTCTGACTTGTATTCAGAGCTAAAGCCACAGTACGTTGCCGGGAACCAGCTTCTATCATTCCCACGGCTCTGAGCATTTCTTCCCTGCTTAAATGACGTCGCCGCTCCATAATAACGTTGGTTTTAATCAGTAGTAGGGAAACAGTAGCACTAATAATGTCTTCAATGCGTTGTATGTTTTTATAGGGAAAATATTGACAGCTGATTTTCATCTTTTACTCGAATTTGATTCACAGTTCCTGATTCAAATTATGAAATGCACCAAAAAGGATCCATATAAATTTATAAAATCATAAATTTATTACAAAGCCACATCTCAATCTCAAGAAATCCGCATAAAAATGCTTGATCCCTAGACACTTTTGATGTGTGTAGTTCCGAGGATCTAGTTATACTAGATGTGCTTCCTTGAGCTTTTTCATTAAGAAAGAGAATTCATTTCAGGTGAAATACATTTTTATTTTTTCATTTTAACTTTCTAACATTTATTCAGTAGAAACATAAACGATTTATATATTTCATTTCTAAAAATGTTTTTAATACTAATTTAATTATTATTTCTCTTTTATGAACCTTGGTTATTTCTGTGATAGCATACATTGTATCCAACGAAACCCCAACTTAATGGGGTAAATGTAGTTTTCATGACACAGGTTTTACAAAACATTTTACAACTAATTTACTATTAGAAAGAGAAACCTACTCTCCATTTAAATAAGATAAGACACTTAAATAAACTTTTTTACTAGCCATTCAACCGATTTTGACTTTTATTTCGTCGGTATCACCAAATGATAGGTGCAGTAAAACAAAATAAAGTGGTTTGCAATATTTGCCATTCTAACCACTGTTTGCACCACTGTAGGCATATAGATACCACTAAAAGAAAAATCTTTTAATGGCATCCTTATGCCTACAGAATAGAAATCAAAATCAGCGGATTGGACCGTAAAAAGATTTGTTTTTAAATTAAATATAAGCTCTCCTAAGATATTTATAGCAATCATATAGAAAACAATAGAATAATCTTTATTATGTACACCTTATACCTAAATTACAGAATATAAATATGAAGATTTTACAAAGGATGACACAATGGACGGTCCTATCTCGAATTTACATTTTATATTTTATATGTGAATTTCAGACTACAAGTTTCAGCTCTTCCATTTTCTATATTTCTACGTAAAACTATTTCAGCTGAAAGCCACGCAATTTTCAATGTTTAATTAAATTGAAAGGGAGTTGTACCACAACCGCTAAGAGATTAGGGATTAAATGTAATAAGTGAAAATTTCTAATTGTCGGGAGACAGCATCCAACTCCCGGCCATCGTAGGCGCGGACTTGTGGGCGGCGAGCAGTAGGCAGCTCGCCGCCCGATATGAACCAGGCCCGAGTCGACGGCGCTTTGTGTTCCAAGAGAGCCTAAAACAGTTGTCATACCGTGACCTAGTCCCCGGGGACCAAGGCCTTCCAGGGCTGTTCGAAAAAGATACCCTGACACGCATTTCCGCTCCATCCAGAGCTCAGAGAATAATGAGAAACCATATAGGTTTCTCATTATTCTCTTCTACAGGACCGTTGTCGATATATCTATGTATTTGTTAAGCCACTTCCCGCCATAATGTTTTCAACCACAGAGTCTGTATACGTAGGTAAGTGTTCTAATATACAAATTTAATAGACAAAGTCTCGGAACCATTCAGCCTAGCAGTTAAGTACCAATTTTTGGAAAGTTAACGTAAAGCCTATCGTAAGCCTTAGTTTATACAAATTCCGCTTATTTTACTTACTCTTGTGCCTCGGTGTCATTCTAACAATAGACAAATAGGCCAAATTGTTGTTTTTTTATCTCTCACGATTATAATATATTATGTATATGATTGTAGTCGTAGTATGCCGCTCATCATCATCATATTTAGAAACCAAACTTGCAAATGTTTCCGATAGTGTAAGACTGAATAGTGTAGGGGCTTGTATAAGTTATGACGTCAAAGTTCCTGACCGCGTATGTTTATACGGTTGGTTTGTTCTTGAAAACTATGCAGCAGATGGAATTTCCGGTGGCCCGACGTAAAGACTTGTTTCCACGAATATTATGAAGTTGATAGCATAGTGACAAGGGCAGATAATATTAATAAACAAGTAACTCGTCTTCGTCGTCGATGTGGAGGCCCCGGGTCCGATCCCCGGCCAGGTCATGATGGAAAACGATCTTTTCCTGATTGGCCTAGGTCTAAGATGTTTATCTATATATATCTATTATAAATATACTATCGTTGAGTTAGTATCCCATAACACAAGTCTCGAGCTTACTTTGGGGCTAGCTCAATCTGTATGATTTGTACGTATATAAAAAAAAACTAAATTAAAATTTAGTGTTTACTTTAGTTCAAAATCAAAATCAAAATCAAAATCAAAGCATTTATTTCAAATAAACCAGTTACAGGCACTTTTGAATTGTCAGAAGGTCGGTCAGTCAATAAGATGAAGCTAGTCGCCCATTCCAAAGAGTAGGTACCTATGGAGAAGAACGGGCAAGAAACTCCATGGACACTCTTTTAAAGTTTCAAGCTATTGTTACAAATATTTGATTACATCATTCATGTTGAAATCAACCGTGTGAGAACGATGCAGAAATAAATTGTACGCCGAGAGCGTCCATTATGAAAACACACAAAAATCAATTCAGAAATTAAAATACGCCGTGGCAGCTAAGAGATGACCAGTCCCCTCCGACGGCGTCCGTTCACGAACATGACGAATGGATCAGCATCATTCAGCTCAACCATATTCAAGGGAACCCAATGACCCAACACACACGCCACCATCAGCGAGACATTTGAGTGAGCATGACATACTCTCAACAGCCAGAGCACTATCAAGTCAATAAAAAAGACTAACCCAACAAAAAAATGCCTTACAGCACATTCGTACATTGTGCTCACACGTTTGCCATGCAATTATACAATACTAAGAAATTGAATCTACACAATGCTAAGATAGTTTTGTCCAAGGTTCAGCAGCTCCAACAGTGTTCCCGATCCTGTGGAAAGTTTAGCTCCTGTGTAGCTGTACAAGTGCCGAACACCTCTGTCAGCGATACAATTCCGTAACGTACAATATGCTTGGCTACATAGTGTGTAATACAGGCTTTGAATTAGTAACATTAACAGTTACATATTAAAACTACAAGAGGAAAAATCAGAGAACAATCAGTGTATAGAAATCGGACGCAGCTCAAGCCCAAGCCTTTTTGTCCTCAATATAATCCTTCACACTATAAAATGCTTTCTGACACAACTTACGTTTAATGAAGGATTTGAATTTATTCAGGCTCAGATCTTGAACCACCTCTGGAAGTCCATTGTAAAAATGTATACATTGGCATCTGAAAGAGCCACCTATTTTCTTGAGCCTTGTTGTAGGTACAATAAATTTGTGCCTGTTCCTAGTATTTATATTATGGACATCACTGTATTTTTTAAACAATTTTATATTTTTATGAGCATACAAAAGATTTTCATAAATATATTGAGACGGCACGGTCAGTACATTAATCTCTTTAAATTTTTCTCTGAGAGAGTGTCTTGGACTTAATTTATAAATTGCACGAACAGCTCGTTTCTGCAAAACAAATATTGTTTGAATATCGGCGGCATTTCCCCACAACAGAATGCCGTACGACATTACGCTATGGAAATAGCCAAAGTACACTAAACGGGCCGTCTCAACATCAGTCAAATTACGAATTGTTCTAACTGCGTATGCAGCAGAACTTAGTTTTTTTGACAATTTTTCTATATGTGGACCCCATTGAAGCTTAGCATCCAGAGTTATACCCAAGAATACTGTGCTGTCTTCAGATTTCAATTCTTCGCCCTTTATCAACACTTTAGTTTCCACCTGCCTAACGTGAGGTAGAGTAAACTTAATGCATTTGGTTTTTTTCTCGTTTAAGAGTAAATTATTAACATTAAACCAATGGACTACTTTGGAGATCGCGCTATTTACATCATCAGTAACCTGCTGCTGACGTTTCAGTTTAAATAAAAGTGAAGTGTCATCTGCAAACAACACTATATCGTGGTTATCCTTTATTAGGTACGGCAGGTCATTGATGTAAATAAGAAACAAAAAAGGACCAAGAATTGACCCCTGTGGGACTCCCATTGTTACCAAAGACCCGGAAGATCTTGTTCCATTAACGTCAACGCTTTGAATCCTACCACTCAAGTAAGATGTAATAAGATCCAGTGCAGAATTCCGGATCCCGTAGTGGCGGAGTTTCCTGATTAACGTATCGTGAAGAACGCAATCGAATGCCTTAGACAAATCACAAAAGATGCCCAAGGCATCGCATTTATCCTCCCATGCATTATAAATATGTCCTAGAAGTTCAACACCGGCATCAGTAGTTGAACGACCCCTTGTAAAACCGAACTGTTTGCTATGTAATAATTTATGTTTATTAAAAAAAATTTGCATTTGGTTTAAAATTAATTTCTCAAAAATTTTACTAAAGGTAGGTAGTACAGAAATAGGTCTATAATTTGTGGGGTCTGATGTACTACCTGATTTAAACAAAGGTATTATTTTACTATTTTTCATGAGATCAGGAAACTCTCCACAGTCAATACAAGCATTAAAGATATCAGCTAGAGTGGGTGCCACAATATCAATAATAGACTTAGCAACTTCCACCGAATGGCCCCATAGGTCAGCAGTCTTTTTTACATTTAGAGTGTGAAAGATTTTAATTATATCTCTACTGATAACATATTCAAAATGAAACTCCGAATCACAAACATTAACATTTTCTTTAAGCAAAGACTCGGCAACAGAAGGTGATGAGTTTAGGGATTTAGTAGTTGAAACAGGAATATCCGAAAAGAAATTTTCAAATGCCTCAGAGACTTGCGAGTCTGATTTAATTATGTTGTTATTAATAGACAGGCTATAGTCAGTATTTCTATCACTGGACCTTCCCGTTTCACTATTAATAATTTTCCAAGTCGTTTTAATTACATTGCCACTGTTTTTTATCTTTGAACTCAAGTAACGTGACTTGGCCCTATAACAAACTTGTTTAAATAATTTTGAATATTTTCTAACGTACAAATTGAATTCAACAGTGTTAATATAAATTCTCTCATTATACAGTTCATAAAGCCGAGTTCTACTTTTATAAATACCGATGGTAGCCCAATCAGAGAAAGATGCGTTACTATTAACAGAGATAGTCTTGGGAACAAAGGTGGAATCAAATAGCTTACAGTATATATTAAAAAAATTGTCATAGAGCTGATTAGGATCAGCATTAACAGCACTGGATAAGACTGGCAATTTATTAATGAGATTAAATCTAAAAACCTCCAAGCGGCTTTCAGTTTTGGGGTTAACAGTGATATCCTTTTTGGTCCCTTTTTTACTATGGTTTGGAATAGTAATCCTTTGTCCGCAGTGATCAGAATCAAGTAAATTTACAACTTCTTTGTGGCTTGGTTCTTGGTTCACCTTATTGTTTCGATTTCCAGCGGTACTTCACACCGGGACAGCTTCTTATGTTATACAAACCACAGGTCCGTTCTTGTGTGGAGTACTGCAGCAACATGTGGGCTGGTGCTGCAAAATGCCACCTGGTTACTTAAGATTCAGTGGAGAGGCATGCGAAGAGGCTAATTGGCTACCCAGATTAAGTTCCAAACGGTCTCCAAAGCCTAGAACACCGGCGAAGAGTATCGAGCCTGTCGGTGTTCTATAGGATACATTTTGGAGAGTGTACGAGGGAATTGCATGATTTATTTCCCCCATCTTCGTTCCATCATCGGTGACCTGTACCTTACGTTGTTTACCACTAAGATCCAGACGAAGCGTTTCCCCTCGTCTTTTATACCACGTACCTCAAGGGACTGTAACAATTTGCCAGCGGCGGTGATTCAGTCGGACCACAATTTATGTGTCTGCAAGGCTAGAGTGAATAAGTAAAGTAGCACGCTTTACCACGAACGATTGTATCACTGCCTACCATCAGCTTGCTGCTTGTTATGGAGGGAAGTGGATAAAATATATTTTTCTTACTGCTCCGCTATTCTTTTCTGATTAATTTCGTTGCTGGACCCAAGACAGTTGAATCGTTTCTCCGGGACTCGTCGAGCTTCATTGCTCGGCGTTTTTCTGGTGGTCTCCACTGTTGATTCTGGCTTTTAGGAGTTGCAGTGGGTTGGGAACAGTGTGGCGGGTTTTGTGCCTACCATCAGGCGAGATGGCGGTCAAGCACTAGTTTATAATTTATAAAAAAAAAAAATGAGATAAGAAAAGAACAGAAGATAAAATATGAATTTAGTCCTGTCAAATTAAAATATTCCATAGACAGTTAAGACCTGATAAAAATATGGCGGCTGCAAATATCTTAATTTACGTCAGGCGCTGACTAATTTTATCTTCTGTGGAATAGAAAGAAAATATAAGAAAAATTGGCTTGTATCCTAAAAAATAATTTAATGTCCATCAGATAGATTTATAAAAAAATATTGAACACGTATTTTTTCTTTCATTCATATACTTAGGAAGATATATTGATTTGAAATGTTGCATGACGTCACGCCGTGGTACAAAAAATACCACGGCGTGACGTAATTAGCCCCCACTCCGTAACTTTAATACGCTATATCTCAGTAGTGTTTGATAATTTCGACAAAATAAAAAATACGGGTCTTAATTTTTTTTATTATCTATAAGACGGACTAATTATTTTTTTTTTTATTTTCATTCTAGAATACATCCCTATTTAAATTTAGTTTTGTTTGTCAACTAGGGAATCAGCGCCCTCGTCTACTAATTGAGCCACAAAACCTCAATATCTATAATCGTACGTACTACCCACGACTTCATTCGCTTGGAGTTTCTTGCACCGCCATTCCAACCAGTCGCATCACATCGCCTGCCCACGCTATTCATACTTACATCAATTTCGCTTAGTGTTCTTTCTGACTTGTATTCTTTTTACTTGGCTCCAAAGGGTTCTTGCATAATGATAAAAAAACTTATATCTTTTCTCAAATTGTAGACTTTTGAATGAAATAAAAACTTTTTTACAAAGAAATAAGTCACCAATTTATAAAAAAAGAGTTTGTTATAAAAAAAAGAATTTCGGAATACGCTTCGCTTTTAAGTACGTAGAGTTTCAAATCCGATTGGTGATTACAAGGATATAAACAAGCTACTTTATTATTGCACTACACAGTTAGCAGGGTAATTGCGTAACACTGCTATGACAATAGTGTCAGAATGGTCGACCAGTGATCTCATAATGATCGATTTTGACAATTCTCGTTCTATTAACGTAAAATATTCGTAAATGGTGTCATTATGATTTTCCAGTGGTCAATAACTGACACTCTACTACATATTATGTATTAATAAAAATTCAATTGAGTCGTAGTTATAAGCAAATCATTTCTACTAACGGGTTTTATAATAATGGAATTACGGCAATGGCATTCTCTCACTATTCACAGTGCGTAACCACTGTATTAATGTTGTCGGCCTGATCGGTCGACCAATCAGAACCTCTCGCGCGCAAGGTACGCCACTGAGATGCGACGGCAGAGACTTTTTCGTGATGCAACCAGTCACCATATTGTTACGCCCGTCTCAACATCTCTTGTCTTGTAAAATTGTGGATCTCATTCTGAATCCTACGGCTACATAGTTGAACTAACTTTATCATAATAATGAGAGAATTACAATAAATAATTAGAATACTTACTACAAGTGAAGTGTAATTTCTGTTTCGATGTTAATAAAATACTTTTCTGGCTACAAAACTAAAATTATTATTTTAAGCTTTTGTTATCGAAAGACTCATTTATAGGATAGTAAACCTTTCACTACTACTACACTATCAACCTGTTTATCGTCCCACTGCTGGGCACAGGTCTCCTCTCATACAGAGAGCGGGTTGGAAACCTTTTCAAGCAAGAATTTCTGAAGTCGTGCTTTAATATGCTTAATGTTAGTCATAATTTTTAAAGATACGGAATAAGAAAGATACGCTCCGAAAAATTCTTTAAAAAATCACTTTAACACAATGTACAACGCAATAAAATAATTCGCGTGTTTGTGGAAACAGTTTAATTAAACTGTCAACTGCTGCAAAGTTTAATTTCCGCCGTGTATAGTCTGGGGACATTTATTTCAGTGGTTACGCACTCTGTTTGTTGTTATGACTTCTGTAAATAATTAAAAATATCCCAAAATGGATGAAACACAAAACCAGATACGGCATGGGTTATGGACGAGAGTTTGCATCGAAAATTAGAATTTTTCATATTTGTTATGTTCCAATTGCAAATCAAAATCAGCCCATAATGTTCCCACTTGGTTCCTAGGTTGATTGCTTCTTTTTTTTTTTTTGAAGCTGCCTCTCACTACGGATATCTCCTGCTTAGTACGTATCTTTACATACATATAAATTCACATCCACAAACAACCTGAATATGTATCACATGTCTTCGAAGTTTTGGTTCAAGGACTTGCCGGTTTCCTCACGAAATTTTCCTTCACCGTTTGAGAGCGATTCCAATCGGGCGTTCAAAGATAATTGTACTTAACGCCACAGAAGCTCTCTTTGACATCTTGACTCTGTGTTGAAAAAAACATATTATTCTTAAAATGGACGGTGAGCAAAGGGTTGAGAAACTATGAATTAGACGAAAATGAAGAGATGGAGAAGGGAAAGGAGTAGGAGAAGGAGAAGGAGAAGGAGAAGGAGAAGGAGAAGGAGAAGGAGAAGGAGAAGGAGAAGGAGAAGGAGAAGGAGAAGGAGAAGGAGAAGGAGACGGAGACGGAGACGGAGAAGGAGAAGGAGAAGGAGAAGGAGAAGGAGAAGGAGAAGGAGAAGGAGAAGGAGAAGGAGAAGGAGAAGGAGAAGGAGAAGGAGAAGGAGAAGGAGAAGGAGAAGGAGAAGGAGAAGGAGAAGGAGAAGGAGAAGGAGAAGGAGAAGGCGAAGGAGAAGGAGAAGGAGAAGGAGAAGGAGAAGGAGAAGGAGAAGGAGAAGGAGAAGGAGAAGGAGAAGGAGAAGGAGAAGGAGAAGGAGAAGGAGAAGGAGAAGGAGAAGGAGAAGGAGAAGGAGAAGGAGAAGGAGAAGGAGAAGGGGAAGGAGAAGGAGAAGGAGAAGGAGAAGGAGAAGGAGAAGGAGAAGGAGAAGGAGAAGGAGAAGGAGAAGGAGAAGGAGAAGGAGAAGGAGAAGGAGAAGGAGAAGGAGAAGGAGAAGGAGAAGGAGAAGGAGAAGGAGAAGGAGGAGGAGAAGGAGAAGGAGAAGGAGAAGGAGAAGGAGAAGGAGAAGGAGAAGGAGAAGGAGAAGGAGAAGGAGAAGGAGAAGGAGAAGGAGAAGGAGAATGAGAAGGAGAAGGAGAAGGAGAAGGAGAAGGAGAAGGAGAAGGAGAAGGAGAAGGAGAAGGAGAAGGAGAAGGAGAAGGAGGAGGAGGAGGAGGAGGAGAAGGAGAAGGAGAAGGAGAAGGAGAAGGAGAAGGAGAAGGAGAAGGAGAAGGAGAAGGAGAAGGAGAAGGAGAAGGAGAAGGAGAAGGAGAAGGAGGAGGAGGTGGAGGAGAAGGAGCTCGCTCACGCCTACGGTTCCCTAAAATAGGCCATAATTGGTTCACCCATGGTACAGATAAAGGTTGATATCATAAAAACGTTGTCATTGCAACATGGCATTACAGAACTTCATCCACCCTTCGCTAGTAGGTCGTAGCTTCTAAAGGGGAAAGCTAAAATTTTTGCGTCGCAACAACTTCATATCTACTTAGGTATCTATTTAAAAAAAACGGTTCCTGGACAAACAAGCAATAAGCTTTTGTCCAGGAACCGTTTTTTTCGTAAGATAAACATTAATGAAGGTAAACCATTCTTCACCTAAATATCTTATAGCCCAAAGCAGTATCCGACGCAAGTGTTCCTAGTTAGAGCTGCAAATAAAATGGAATCTACTTTTCCACACGTTCAACCGCAAAATACCGACGACGATTCGTACAACGCCCGGTTGTGCGAATTGGACATCATGTGAATTGGGCATTCCGCGGATTGCCCGCTTTGCCACCACTGGACGGTTTGCGGCCGAGCGATACTACGCCACTATTAGACAAAAAGCGAAAAAAGGAACCAGTGCAAAATGCATGTCAATATCGGGTTCCAAAACTAACATTCATGTATGAACCGCTTAGCTGTAGTTATTCCAAAAACTCTATAATAGACGAATGCAAGTAGGCTGCTAGACTGAAATGAGATTTCACGGGTCACATCAGCGACATACATGGTGACCGCTGTGCAGAATTCTCCGCAAAATGTGTCTTAAGATAGACTGTTTGGGTCAGGGTTGCGGGTTAGTTAAAAAAGAAACCGTGGCACTGGCGCACAGGCAAGTAAAGAAACGCGGGTGGGTCAGTAAAAGTCTGACATGCCCTTCTGCTCCGCCCAGAGCGGAAGAGGTCATTTGATGATTTCCCATCCCAAACAAAAAAAAAGATGGACTGTTTCGCCATTCCGACCCGAAAATGGCTTGGACACGAACCGTAAGGGTTAATTCGAGATGGCGCGGGATAAGAGTTTTTGGAAGGACTTGGATCAATCCTATGTCTAGCAGTGAAAGAGTATAAGCAAAATCATAACCACTGCTCTGTAATCATAACGAAAATTTCATGAGGAAACCGACACAATTCTAGAATCAAAAATTCGGAAACGTGACTTCTACTAATTCACACGTGCCCCACAAGATGGATTATATACTGCCTTTTCTCGCAAATAGCCTGCCAGTATCAAGCCAGTATCAACAAACACCACATGGGAACTACGAGTCATAATGACGTCAGACAGATCCTACATCTCGCAAGCAGAGTTTACCGTGCAACTAGCGTATATACAATTTCCCAATATCCACCGTTGGGCAAGTGCCCACCAGACACAACAGCCGTCTCGCCGGAGGATCCTCCCTTTTCTATGGACGATAAGTGAACTTTACACCCTGTTCCACATATCTTTTTATTAGTTTATTTCATCCAGTACCCAACAAACACCGTCACTTCAACTATCTTGAGGCGATTCAACTACTACGCCGGCTAATACGGCCGGCCCATTGGCACTTCTTGCTGAGCATGCATACTAGACACCTTTTGATAACATTAGTATGTCGTCTAAAGCATTTTCAATTGTTCACCATTTAAAGCCACCCACTTTCCTACTGTTTCTTTTTTTATAATTATAAACTAGTGCTTGACTGCAATGCCACCTGATGGTAAGCAGTGATGCAATCGTTGATGGCAAAACGCGCTAGTTTATGAAGGGCCTATTCACACAAAAAACTTAGTGAATAGGAAGGCAGACGGCAGTTCATCGAGGTGATGCAATGTTAAACACGATCAATGAGGCTGCGCCAAAGGGAGATTGATCTGGAAACCTTCCACGATCAAACTCCCGACACAACAACATTTGGCGCATCGTACCCGACACACATCGCAACACAACTGCTCAGACCCGTCCTCCGTACGGCTTCACCAGACATCATGCCGGAACACGACGAATCGCATGGGAACAAGACTTTGTCTAGTGGGTAGTAACTTCTGCCGGCAGCCGATGTTATGGCCTTTCACGCGTATTAAATCGGTTATTCAGTCAATGTGTATTTCAGTTCAGAATATGGAGAGCGCACATCAATGCAACTTAATTACATAAAATAAAAAAAAGCCCCACCTACTTTTCTTGACGGAGACCCAGATCAGATGTCCGACTGATGCGGCATACCTCGGCTACCCGGGATACTCTTTGGAACATCATTTCCTGCAGCGTGCCGGGGTCTTTGTGTATGTCCGTAATGACATCTGTTGCCGGCGCCTCCGTCACCTCGAAGACCCTCACTTCTCGTCCCTATGGCTGTTGGTTGACACTGGTGTGGACAAAATTGTTTACACCTGTGTCTACCGATCGCACAGCGGTGATCAGGAGACGACTCGATTATTTGACCACCTCAGTGAGGCTGCTGACAATGCGCTGCATCGGCACTCTGACGCTCAGTTCGTCGCTCTGGGGGACTTCAACGCCTGCCACCAGGACTGGCTCTTCCCATACCAGAGGACCGACCACGCTGGGAGAGAAGCGCGAAACTTCGCGCTTTCTATGGGCCTTTCCCAGCTGGTAGAGCAAGCGACTAGGGTGCCTGATGTAGTTGGCTATACTGCCAACTGTTTGGACCTTCTGCTGACCACTAATCCGGACAGATGTGTTGTAACAGTTTCCTCACCGTTGGGAACTTCAGACCACTGTCTGGTGAAGTCTGTATCGTCCTTCTCCCCACCAGATCACGACTCCCGTGGTGAACGGCGATTGTGGCGATACAGGTCAGCGGATTGGGATGAGATGCGCCACTTCTTTGCGTCTTATACTTGGCAGCAGTTCTGCTTCTCTTCTGACAATCCGTCGAGCTGTGCGGACGCTATAACCGATATGGTGCGTCAAGCTATGGAGTATTTTATCCCATTCAATGGCGTGCCCGTCGGTGGCTCGGCTCGCCCATGGTTCAATGCCGATTGTGTCCAAGCTGAACAACGTAAGCACACGGCATTTCTCGCCTGGGTTGACGCTCGTGACCGCGGAGCTCCGGATCTAAGCTCAAAGAAGAGAGCCTTTAACCGTGCTGCCAAGTCCTACAAGAAGGCGCTCAAGAAGGCTCGCTTCGACCGCATTACCCATATTGGCAACAAGTTATCTGCGCAGCCATCTAGTAGCAGATCTTTTTGGTCCCTTGCCAAATCGGTTGCGGCGAACTTCTGTCGGCCCTCACTGCCTCCGCTGGTTAGGCCTGATGGAACACTGGCTCATACGGCGAGAGAGAAAGCAGGTCTCTTTGCTTCTCTCTTTGCCCATAATTCGCGTCTTGATACTGGGAGTGCTACTCCACCTGATTTACCTCATTGCGGAGCTTCAATGCCTGAGGTTCGCATTAGAAACAAGGAGGTTCTGAGAGTACTGTGTCGTCTGGACGTGAATAAGGCTAGTGGTCCGGATGGTATACCAGCGTTGTTCTTAGAGCATGTGCGCCCGAGTTGTCTCCTGTATTGACGCACTTGTATCGCCTCTCATTTAGGACTGGTATAGTGCCCAAGTCCTGGAAGCTTGCTAACGTGCAGCCCGTGCCCAAGAAGGGTAGTCGTGCCGATCCTGCCAACTATCGGCCGATTTCGATCACCTCCATACTTTGCAAAATTATGTAGCGTGTATTGAACTCGCGCCTCTTGGCATACCTGGAAGGTAACGATCTCCTCAGTGACTGACAGTACGGGTTTCGCCGCAATCGGTCAACTGGAGACCTACTAGTGTATGCCACTCACTTGTGGGGCGAGGCCCTGGAGAAGAATGGGGAAGCGATTGCTGTCTCCCTTGATGTCTCGAAGGCCTTCGACCGGGTATGGCACGCTGGCCTTTTGAGTAAGCTTCCAGCGTACGGCATTTCCCCTAGCCTGACTGGCTGGGTAAAAGACTTCCTGACTGAACGGTCCCTCCGAGTTGTTGTCGACGGATGCTCTTCTGAGCCCATGTCAACTAATGCTGGTGTTCCTCAGGGGTGTGTTCTCTCTGCAACTCTGTTCCTGATGCATATTAACGATCTGCTGATGCCCGGTATCTATGGGTATGCAGATGACAGCACAGTTGTAGAGAGATACCTGCCGGATGCTCGGGCTAGTAGGGAATCAATCCGGTCCGAAAGAGGGGCCATGGTTAAGCGAACGAGTGTTGCACTGCAGGCAGTCTCCGAATGGGGCAATGCCAATCTTGTAGCATTCAATGCTGCCAAAACACAGGCGTGTCGTTTCACCGCCAAAAGGAGCCCGTTCACCGTGGCTCCTACTTTTCGAAATGTGTCCTTGGAGTGTTCCGACCGCCTTCAGCTTTTGGGAGTTGAGATTTCCTCGAACCTTAACTTTGGGCAGTTCATTGAGTCCAAGGCCAAGGTGGCTGCCAGAAAACTTGGCGTTATCGCAAAGGTCCGGCAGTACACACCTGGGCAGCTTCTAATGTTATACAAAGCACAGGTCCGTTCGTGTGTGGAGTACTGCAGCCACATTTGGGCTGGTGCTGCCAAGTGTCACCTGGCCACTTTGGATTCAGTGGAGAGACGTGCAAAGAGGCTGATTGGTGACTCTGATCTAACTTGAGTTGGTCTCCAAAGCCTAGAGCACAGGCGTAGAGTAGCCAGCCTTTCGGTGTTCTATAGGATGCATTTCGGGGAGTGTGCGAGGGAATTGCATGATTTAATTCCCCCATCTCCGTTCCACCAGCGGACGACCCGTCGTACGGCTGGTTTCCACCCTTACGTTGCCTTCACCACTACGATCCGGACGAAGAGTTTCGCCACACGACTGGAACAATTTGCCAGCGGCGGTGTTTCCGTCGGACTACAATTTGAGTGTCTTAAAGGCTAGAGTGAATAGGCTCTTAATAAACTAGTGCGCTTTACCATCAACGATTGCGTCACTGCTTAACATCAGGCAGGATTGCGGTCAACCGCTGGTTTATAATATGTAAAAAAAAAGAAATAATAATAATAATCAGCCTATAATGTTCCCACTCCTGGGACACAGGCCTACTCTCGGCAAGAAGGAGTGGGCCGTAATCTACCACGCGGGCCAAGTGCGGTTTGGTAGATGTCACATGTCTTCGAAGTTTTGGCCCTAGAACATGCCGGTTTCCCCAAGATGTTACCTTCACCGTTTTGAGAGCAGTGGTGATGAAATAAATTTATACAATATAAACTGCCTGACGGGGTTCGAATCTACAACTTTTAGATTGTAGTTCACAACCGATACTACTCTGCCACCGCCGCTCTCTTTAAAACTTAATTAAGTCTATTTAATTAAAGTGCATTGATGTGCGCTCTCCAGAGAGTCTCGTCGAGAGTGCTTAATCTAGAAAGTACTCCATAAAATGCCAACCCGCTCGTCTATCTATCTACACAACGTGATTTTTTTGATTCCCAATAACTCTAGAAGTTGTATATTCTCTCAGTAAAATTAATACAATGAGAGAGTATGTGGTACAAAAATGGTTAGTTACAAAAAGATATTTACTTTTATGTATCACTAGCTTTCCGACCGCGGCTTTGCCCGCGTGGGATTCGGTTATATCGCGCTTTATATATTTCCCTCGGGTATATCATTTTTTTTTCAATATAAATTTTTCAATATATTCCGGGATAAAAGGTAGCCTATGTCCTTTCTCGGGGTCTAAAGATTGTTTGTGCCAAATTTCATCAAAATTGGTTGAGAGGTTTAAGCGGGAAAGCATAACAGACAGACAGACTTTCGCATTCATAATATTAATATGGGTTGATAAATACAAGTACATATTTCTTTTTCACTTGCAAGCAATTCGATCATAAAGCCAGATTCGTAGTTAAAGCTAGATAAATTAGATTTTTTCGAATATCGAATATTTTTACGCAATAAGAAATGGCAAAAAAGATAACTATAAAATTATTCATATGCCAGTTGATTCTTAGATATGGGCTCGTGATACCCTAGAGTTATTTAGGTATCTATACTAATATATAAAGCTGAAGAGTTTGTTTGTTTGTTTGAACGCACTAATCTCAGGATATACTGCTCCGATTTGAAAAATTCCTTTTGCGTTGGATAGCCCATTAATCTAGGAAGGCTTTAGGCTGCTAGTTTATAACACCACGCTGCGACCAATAGGAGCGGAGCATATAAAAACATATCGAAATCTATGCGGGTGAAACCGCAGCCAGTAGAATATAAAATAAACAAGTCGTGTACTAAGAATATTATACAGGATGTCTTTCTTTTGTGGAAATTATATATATCTAATCTTATTATATCATTATTTTATTACTAATAATTTAGTTCTTGTGTTTGTTTTAACGCGATAATGTCTGGAACTACCAACCGGATTTGAAATATATTATTTTTCATTTAATTGGCAACAGAAGTCTACCTCAAGCGGAGGCCTACCTCTAGAGTTACACTAACAAATGCAAATTAACAAGAAGACCAATAGGACCAACATGAGCCCAGCAAAAAGAAAAAAAATAGACACAACGCTAAACGAAAACGAAATAATAGCGACAAGGAGTTTTATAAAAACGTGGCTGTTATTTTAGTGTAGGAATTGTCTATCTTACTCCTGCGAATCCACGAGAATGCTGCTAGCTAGTATCTGCGCCTCTTGGTTTAACCTGTACCTATGCGTTTCAATCATTATAAATATCGTGACAAATAATTTCTATATGGTACACTTAAGTCGTATTTTACACTTAAGTTACAACTCCGTTACAATTCCATTTAGTAATTTTTGCGTAAAAGAGTAATCAAATATACCGCACACCCCCGACAATAAAGGCGTATGTGGAAAACACCAACTTTTTAGGAGAGCGAAAAAACACTTTGTTTTTGTGACATTTCTAAAACTATTAATGATTCCATGTGGTATAGTATATCAAAAGATGCGTCTAATTGAGCTCTTTAATGTGAATTCAACAAAGTTAAAAATAATTAAAAAAAAAGCGTGAGTCTCTTAATATACAAAAAATTATGGCACAAAGCGCCTCACGCTTTTTTTTTTAATTGTTTTCAACTTTTTAGTTTGATATTTTTTAAAAGCATATTTTTTTAGTTTTTTAAACTATATTTATTTTAAGAAAAATTACAAAAAGAATTGAGGCAATGCCTTGAAGTATTTTGCATTGATTAGTAAATTTAAAAAAAAATCTTTAAGTATAAATACGTCCTGATTGTCGGGGGTGATACATAGCAACTTTCATGTTTAAAATATATTTTGAAATATTGTAAAAACATTGTGAACGTAAAAGTGGCAAATAATTGGTTAGTATTAATTATGAATGAAACTCTTCAACAGATAACAACAAGCACTTTCGTTTGCTCCGTTATCAGAAGAATTAATTTTGCGTTTTGTTGTTCAAAGTGGAGAAATTGTCAACAAAGATTCAGAATTATACCTAAGTAGCATCTGTCCGTGTCTTTGTTCTCGTGATTTGAAGATACACACAATTCTGTTACTAATTTAGTAACCATGTTTGCATAAATTTATTTAATAACCTTTTTTCTACCTTCTTTTGTACATCTGTTAGTTCAATTCACTGACACTGTTTTCTCATGCCCATATAAAAATTGTTTACTGAATCCATTTGGCTGAACCCTATCTGTCCACTGAGACATGGTGTGTGTACCGCCACCACAAACGTACTCTAGATCGTTTTCACCTTAAATGTCTCCGATCCATTATGAAGATCAAATGGTCTGACAGAGTGCGAAATACCAAAGTCCTGCGATGAGCCAATGTTGGTGGCATTGAGGCTTATTTAATACGTCGACAGCTTCGGTGGTGCGCAGACGTATCACGTATGGCGGACGAAAGAGTGGCGAAGCGCATCTTCTTCTCTGAGCTGGAGGAGGGCAAGCGAAAGCATGGCGGACAACTCCTCCGGTTCAAGGGTGTCTTAAAACGACACATGAAGAGATGCAATATAGAACTCTCTGAATGGGAGCATTTGGCAGCAAAACGGTCAGAATGGCGCAGAATGGCGCAGAATGGTGTACGGACAAGTACGCGAGTTTCTGGAGCAACGCAAAGCAGCTTTGCGCTCCTGAAACTGCTGACCTCGATGCCAAACGCGACCAATTAAAGGCCCGCCCACCTGCTGCCATCACATACAACTACGTCGACGGCGTGCTTACGTGCCCTCAGTGTGCACGAAGTTTCGCCGCCAAGATAGGCTACATAAGCCATCTTCGGGCACATGAGCGCCAAATCATCGGCTAGGAGTCGAAGTGGTCGCCGTGGCCGAAATCGGTCGGGAACATCATCATCATCTATTAAGATACAGGCGAGTCCTAGTTTAAAAGATAGAGTCTACTATTGCATAGTAAATATAAACTTTCCTTTCATGTAACAGTGTGTGTCATGTGTGTGTGTTGGAAAAAAAAGTTTGAACTGTAAATTAAATTATTTTTTTTTAAATTTAAATTTGTTAGTTAACATTATATGCCATATACATGTATGTAGTTTCAGTCTGCCATTATACATTCTGATTTATAGCACACGTAACGGTAGCTATTCAACTATTAATTTCAGTTCCCACCACAATACTGGCACATTCAGGGTTCACACAAACGAGTTCCTCCACGCACATAAACCACGAATGGCTCAATAAACTAAATGAAGGCATCCTAGATTTATTACAATTCCGCTATGTAGAATATTTATGACAAAAGCTAATCTCAGGGATGGTAAACTTATAGCATGCCTGCCACTGCTGCCTGATAGTACCTACGCGATAAGACCTCAGAAACAAAATTAGTATAGTTAATGATTTCATTACTGTATTCAGCATATAATTGTACTTAATAATTGTATTACAAAATATTTTAAAGTCATTTCATGAAAATACACTAAAGACTTTTTAATTTTTTTTTATGTTTTTGGTGACATTTGTGAAATTGCTAATACGTCACAGCCCCAATTATTATAATTTAAATCAAACTTAAAAACACGTAGTATTTTACAAAGAGGTTTCAAATATTTTCATTATCATATGCAAATAAATCATCATCATCAGCCTCTACTCGTCCATTGTTGGACATAGGCCTCCTTCATGGCACGCCAACAAGCTCGATCCTGAGCAGTTCAAATAAATAATGGTCATTATTTATGTTATTTTAATAAAAATATTAACAATAAAAAAAAGTTAAAAGGTTGGCATTCCCCGCTCAAACTTATACTAAAAGGGTAGATCTAATAAAATGAATAGGAATTCAGCTATTGCTGAGCTGTCAAAAAAGTTTGAGTTCTGTTGATATATCACCATTAGAATAGCGAGGATGCGAACTTTTTCAATATAACTGGACTTTCTAACAACTGCGAGATGCTGACGAAAGCTGGCAATGGGCATGAATAGACGGGTTTTTGAGTATACGTTTTTTTTTTCTAGAAAAAGGAAACTTCCCTTTGATAGGTTGTTTTAGAATAAATAATAAATACATAATGCACTAAATTGATGGTTTCTATAGCGACCTACTTTATAAATACAATAGGGATGTATCCAAGGTATGAAAATCAAAAAAAATAATTAGTCCGTCTTATAGATACTAATAAAAATTAAGACCCGTATTTTTCATTTAGTCGAAATTACCAAAAACTACTGAGATATAGCGTATTAAAGTTACGGAGTGGGGGCTTATTACGTCACGCCGTATATTTTGTACCAACCGTGGTACAAAATATACGGCGTGACGTAATAAGCCCCCACTCCGTAACTTTACTTTACTTTACTTTTTTTTTGTCTTTTTACTTTTTTTTTCTTTTTTTTTTAGCTTTACTTTTTGTCATACGACATTTCAAATCTATATGTCGCAGACAGCGACGGCAGAGCGGTAGAGTCGACAGCATCTTGGTGTAGTGGTACGGGTTCCATTACGTAGGTGAGTTTTGAATTAAAGCACGACGTGTAGATATACCCTCCAGTCTTGACAACCACAATTTAAATAGGCAAACCGACAGTTTCGGTTCGGAGAAGTGCCTTGGTCCGCGTCTCGATGCAAAGTCCCCGTTCGACGAACCCCACTTTCCAAAGCGACTCCATCCATGTGCCGCCATCACAAAATGACGTCACAAGCGTTTGCCCCTGTACTACGTGAAACAAATGAGCAACTTTTCTTCAAATAATTTCGACGATCTCCGACATATATATCTTCCTAAGTATTTGAATGAAAGAAAACTAAAAATTACGTCTTCAATATTTTTTATAAATCTATCTGATGGGTATTAAATTAATTTTTAGGATACAACCCAATTAAGGGAAAATAAGGAAAATATAGGCAGTTTCAGCGTAAATGATAAATATCAATGAACAAACACTTCAATCTCGCAGTACCTACCTACTCATTAAATATAAAATAGTAAGTTCATTATTTTATTGGCAGCCGTGGATCAAAGTGACAACATCCAATTTCTTGTAACAATCACTTATTCCAGGAAATTAAAGATGTAATAATCAATAGGGAATTCTCTGAAGGTATGTACCTTCACAGAATTCCCTATCGACCTACTTATTCAATAAACATTATTATTTATTTACATTTTAATCGTAGACCTATGTATTTCTATGATTAAATACGAACTTCTAGTGTCAGTATTTTTTTTTTTAATAATTATAATCTAGCGCTTGACTGCAATCCTGCCTGATGGTATGCAGTGTTGCAATCTTTGATAGTAAAGCGCGCTAGTTTATTAGGCCCGATCACTTAACAAAAACTTAATGAATAGGAAGGAAGATGGCAGTTGAGCGAGGTGCTGCAATGTTAAACCCAACAACACGACCAACGATGCTGCGCCATAGGGAGATAGATGTGGAGACCCTCCATGACCAAACTCCCGACACAACAACATTTGGCGCATCGTATCCGGCACACATCGCAACACAACTGCTTCATTATACATCATGCGAAATGATTACTATAGATGATTGCATGCTGTATCTATCCCATTATATTGTTCATTGTGCTTGTATCTTGCATGTATTATTGTTAAGTTGTAGATAAGCCAATAAATAAAATAAAATAAAAATAAATTATACATTATACATTGTTTACAATAAATTCTCCAAAGCATTTCAGTAAATAAAATTTTACCAAAAATATTTCGAGATAAATCGCTAATTATCTATTGTAAAAACTTTCCCCCATTAAATTCGGGTCGGAGGCGTTAAATCACATTTATTTCCTTAATCTTTTGTACTCATCTGTATCCTGGGTTTATTCGTTTTTCTCGCGTTTTCTCTCTCATACTCTCGTTAGCAGCTCGTTAGACATGCTTTACGATCCTTTTCCTGAAAACTAAAAGGTGTTTGTGCTAAAATATCATGGTATATCTATGCTTTTATAAATGATTTTGTAATTATCATATAGGCATCGGAGGAGGCCTATGTTTTGTGGTGGTATATGTTTTGGGGCAAAGTGGCAGTGTGTTAGGTGGCAGTGGGCGGGGCACATTGCTCTTGGCCGATGGGACAGTAAGGTTCTGGAGTGGCGGCCACGTACCTACCGGAAGACGCAGCGTAGGGAGGCCCCCAACCGGTCATTGTGGAAAGCCATGGGGGAGGCCTGCATTTGTCCAGCAGTGGACCTCTATAGGCTGAAGAAGATATTTGGGGGAAGCCATTTTCCAGCAGTCGACGTTTTTTGGCCGAAATGAATATTATAGTTGGTGGGTTTGATCATTTAACTAGAGAATCGTTTTTGGCAAATTAAATTTCATATGAAAAAATCATTTTCCAAAAAAACGATCCCTCTTCGGCTGCTTATTTAGGCAAGGAACATAAGCCACAATATAATTCCCAATTGGATGTAAAAACAATAAGTCATTTACTTTTTCTCTATATTCTTTTACAGATGACAGCAGGACAAGTTACCCGAAACTGTCAAACATTCTCCATTCAATCCTCAGCTTTAAATAATAGCGATAAAGTTGAAAATGTAATATAAAGAAATTTGACAATTCCGTTGCTTGATGTGATATCGCACTGGATTATTTTAGGATTTTGACGGGAAGCTAAGATAAGTGTCACGCGCATTTTTCATTGGACTTTTAAAATTATTTATAGTGACGTTTACTAAATAAAAGTGCGTGATTTATGTAGTAAATAATGCATTCAGTAAATAATGCATAAAGAACAATGAAATATCGCAGCATAATGGCTTAGCATCAAATCTCCTCTTAGTCGGCGCACGCAGCCGTTTTTTCAACTGTCATTGGGTATATCCGCCATTATTGTGAAATGTTTTTTTAAAGAATTTCTATAATTCGTTACACGTGTTATTGGCAAAATTGTGGTATCTAACCACAGGGGCCATTGAAGAGTTGAAGTAGTATTCACTCTAAAGAAAAGAAAGAAAGATATCGCACTGCTATAACCTCACTACTAAATAACAGACCTACAATAAACAATATCATCAAGAAATCTCCAAAACCCCACCTAGCACTTTAACAAACTACAAACTTGGTACATATTTCGCAGTAGTTTCCATAACTGATATTTATTGTCAGACCCGAACTTGCCGGCTGCGTTCACAGTCTCCCTCTAAGATAGCAGTCTCATTATTTATTGCAATAATGCAATCTTATGGTGTCATCTATATTAGCTGTTATCTCATGCTAAATATGGTTCTGGGTTGATTTATTTTGGCAATTTTGCTGGCGAAAGTCATTACCGTGCTTTTGGGAGATTTGTATGGCTTTTAAAAGGATTTTTTGTTAGGAACAGTTTGTTATTTTTCCTAAAGGATTTTTTTATTAAATAATTATATATGTAGATAAAGGCAAAAGCAAATAAAAGACATATTGGTAGAAAAACAGTTATACAGTTAATTGTGATTGTTTGCTGCACCGCTGCATCTTTAAGTCGGCGCCGGCTGTCGCTGAAAACCAGCGCTGGGCTCTGTTTTGCATAGGGTCGCAGCATAATGCAGACCAACAGCCCTTTTGCGTGGATGTGACGCAAATTCCCTCAACTACTTCTTATTTTTTGTGTATTTGTAATTTATTGCGTCATGTTTACCGCAAATAAACGTTGTTTTCTTTTTCTCATAAAAGACCTGGCAGGCATCGGTCTTCGTGGACCCCGTCACGATGTGCTGAAATATCTTTGAAGCGCGCGTGGGACACAATGCGCCGTCGATCCAGGCCTGGTCTTTACTAAAGGGTAATTCGTTACCCCTTGGTAAGACTGGCTGCTAAACTTTCGAAGTTCTGACTACCCTTAACGGCTGTCTAAGATCTACGAATGACAGCGGAGATCAACGGCTTTACGTACTTTACGAGGTACGGAGGGTTCTTGGTATATAAAGATAGACATCATCGACACACAGACCAACTGCATCAAGTATAGACTAGTATTGACCTGACTGATCCAACCAAATGGCTGTTTTAAAGAAAAGCAAGAAAAGAAAATGACATCACGGTGGACAGCTACGCTGTGTGTTGCGGTTTCGATTCGTGAACCATTACTTGTTGGGCCTACAGATAGTCGTTCCGAGTGTGACTGTTTGTTTTAAATGTTTGTAAAAACACCTACCTACGATGCAGGAGTAAATCTTCGTGTGATCCACACTACATTTATTGTGAAAAGAAAAGTAAAACACACATATTAGTTTAGCCCGATAAATTAAGATACTCCGAAGACAATTTAGACGCTATTAAAAATATCCCTACTAAAACATCATACAATCAACGTCATAAATACTGTTACGGGCTAGGGGTACTTAAACGCCGGTTAAGGGTTACGAAGTTTATTGGCAACGAAGGTACAGTCGATTGTAGGCAATGACAAGTAGAATGTCGCTGACGTTGCACCGAAGTCTTCCCTTATGTCCACGAAGTCCGTGTTGTAAACACACAATAACACTGCAGATGTTACTTCTCGTAGTACTCGAAGTTCTCGTTATAATTGTCGCAGTAGGTCTTCTTTAAGATCGCTTCTTTACTGTCGCTGTTTTCGTATCGCTAGTCGAGTGTAGACTGACTGTCCGCCGGCGTCGCGCCGCCTATATATAGGCCAGCTGATCGAACATTCCAGAATCCTCTAGGCGTAATAATAATACTGCATAACTTCGAGGTCACCGGCCAAGTAAGTACCTACGATAATTCCCGGAAACGGGTTTCTAGAAATTTCGATGTCGACACTTTGTTGACAAAACTGTTGAGACCTGTACCATTCGATAGGCCGTCCTAAGTCTAGTAATGCGTTTTATTATTGTACCTAGAAAATGTCTAGATCTGGAGGAATAGGACTTAAAAGTGACACACTGCATGTCACGCGATATTGAACCTTATGCCATCGACATAAGGTCCATTCGTAACATTGCCCCCTTCTTAGTCATGCTCGTCCCGAGCATGATTTGATCCATAATAGCGAGCTAGGCGGTCAACGTGTACGATTTTCAGCTTCCCTCTAGGCCCTTTCTTAATCCTGTAGGTGACATCGTTTATTCTGGTTACTATCGTGTACGGACCCTCCCATTTGGCTTGAAATTTCGGACTCTTTCCTTTTCTCCTTATGGGATTATGTAACCATACCAAAGTTCCCTCTTCAAATCCGGGCACGTTAGCTTTGCGGTCGTATCGGATTTTCATTTTCTCACTGGTTTTCAAACCATTCTTTCTCACTAGCTCATGTATTCCATCTAATTTACGCCGCAGGTCAGCCACATAGTCGACGGCTAGGATAGGAGTTTCGGGAGGTGTTCCGGTTAGTGCATCTATTGGTAGTCTAATTTCTCGGCCGAAGTTGACTTTCGCCGGTGTGCAATTTGTGCTATCATGTGTTGCAGAGCGGTATGACATTAAGAAAAGTGGAATGTATTGGTCCCAATCCCTTTGATGTTCTTCCACTACTTTGGCCAAATGATTCTCCAACGTCTGATTGAATCTTTCGACCATTCCATCTGACTGTGGGTGATACGGTGTTGTACGAGTCTTATGTATCCCGAGTAGTTGGCAAACCTCTTGAAATAGTGAAGACTCGAAGTTTCTACCCTGGTCAGAGTGTAACTCCAAGGGAACGCCAAATCGACAGAACACCTCGTGAACTAGCTTTTTGGCGACTGTATGAGCTTCCTGGTTAGGTACTGCAAAAGCTTCTGGCCATTTGCTGAAATAGTCTTGCATGACGATGATATACCTATTCCCTTCTTCAGTAACAGGGAATGGCCCAGCTATATCGACAGCAACTCTTTCCCATGGTGCACCAACATTGTACACTTTCAGCCGACCTCTGGCTCTCGTTTGCGGTCCCTTTACTGAGGAGCAAGCTACGCATTTTCTACACCAGTCCTCTACGTCTTCGCGGCAATGCACCCAATAGAATCTTTTTCTCACCTTCTCCAGGGTTTTCTTTACTCCTAGATGTCCTCCGGATACTCCGTCGTGCACCTGTCTTAGCACTGACGCGACTTTATCACCGGGAACAACTATCTGTAAGGCGACCTCCTGTCCACTGGGTGATTCCCATTTCCTCTTGAGAACTCCATTATCAATTATCAGGCTATCCCATTGAGCCCAGTAACTTTTTACTGTTGGGCTAAGCGCTGATATTTCACTCCAAGCGGGCCTCTGGCCACGTTGCTTCCACTCGATTACTGCCTTCAGGTCACTGTCGTCCTTCTGTGCGTCTTTCAATGATCGATTATCCCAGTCTTCGTCCAAAGCGTTCACCTGGATAATCCTTACGTTCTCTTTCTGTTTGTCACAATGTCGGCCCTTACTTCCTGAAGTAACCTGGCGACGGCGGTCCTTTTGTCTTGCCTTTTTCTCGAGGCGCTTCTTCTTACGCGCCTCGTCCTCGACTTCCTTCTCCAGCTTTGCGTCTGCCTTAGTCCACGACCTTCCGCACGACCGCTCGCGCTCTTGTTCTCGCTTGCCGGAACGTTCGCGTTCCTGGTCTCGGTCTCGCTCGCGGTCCTTGACGCGTTCCCGCTCTCGTTCAGCGGGTCGCTCGCGGTGCCCGCTCCGATCGCTCCGCTCACGCCACTCGACTCGCTCGCACGGGCGCTCGGACTCGACCTTCGCATCGCGCTTGCGCCACGCCATCACCGCGGCCTCTTCACGTGACCAAGAAGTTCTTCTTCCCTTAGCCTTCCTGGGACAATCAATTCTAATGTGCCCCTTTTTGCCACACTCATAGCAAGTTGGTCCTCGTCGGGCTTTTATTTGTGCGGTCACTTCTCGAATACGGTCGTGTTGTGGGCCATCTTGACGTACTGCTTCCACCTCCAGAGCATGCGTCAAAGCTGCCTTCAGAGTCTGATGGTGCCCCAGACGAACCGCAGCCCTGACTTCCGCATCTCGAATTCCATCAGTAAAAGCTTGCACCGTGCTAGCATCAATTACTCCCGGCGTTGAAGCATACGCCCTCCGAACAATACGTTCTATTTCCGATGCCCATTGTTGCAAACCCTCACTGCTTTTCTGTGTGCGGTCGCGGAGTTGAGCCCTGTAGACATGTTCCAGGTGTTTCTCTCCATATCTAGACTCCAACGCTTCTAACAGACAGGCTAGGGTATTGCAATCGCCGGAAATATTTTCGAGGATTTGGACCGCCTCACCACGCAGAGCAAGCGTAAGCGCGGTTACGGCTTGATCGTCGTCCCAATTGTTGCCTTTTGCGACCTTTTCAAACTGTAGACGGAAGGCCACCCATGACGTTGTCCCGTCAAAATGAGGTACCTTGAAAGTCGGCAAAGCACTGGGTACCGGTACCACACCTTTAATAACTCCTTTTTGTACCTTCTCATGTAAAAATTCTACTTCCTTCCCAAACTCCATGATGGTACTGTTTAATTTCTCCATACGCGCATCTTGTTTGTCTATGCGCGTATCTTGCTGGTCCATACGTGTATCTTGTTTGTCTATGCGCGTGTCTTGCTGGTCCAGACGGGCATCTTGTTGAGCTGTTTTAATTCTAAGTTCATTGACCTCTTCTTTGGTCTTTTTCCACTTTTCATTTAATTGTAATACCAGTTGCTGGGATTCCTTTATTTGTGACTGGGTTGCTGCCTGGGATTGTTTTATTTGTGCCTGGGTTTCTGCCTGGGATCTATCTATTTTTGCCTGGATTTCTGCCTGGGATTTTGCCTGTGATTCTGCTACTATGCCTTTTATTTGCGCCTGGGATTCTGCTATACTCAACTTTATTTGCGCCGTCAAGTGAGCCAGTAACACCGATAAATCGGATCCGCTGCCACCGGCAGTGGTGGTGGTAGTAGGCGCACTCACATTCGTCGGTGTTACGACGGCCGCATCTTCTACGGGTGCAGGGACACCAAGTGATACTTCCTCTTGACGCGCCAAATCCATCGCTGCTTGTCGTCGCGTGCGAATTCTTTCGTCTTCCCTTGGCGTGACCGGCATGCCGCTTCTGACACCAATTGTTACGGGCTAGGGGTACTAAAACGCCGGTTAAGGGTTACGAAGTTTATTGGCAACGAAGGTACAGTCGATTGTAGGCAATGACAAGTAGAACGTAGCTGATGTCGCACCGAAGTCTTCCCTTATGTCCACGAAGTCGGTGTTGTAAACACACAATAACACTGCAGATGTTATTTCTCGTAGTACTCGAAGTTCTCGTTATAATTGTCGCAGTAGGTCTTCTTTAAGATCGCTTCTTTACTGTCGCTGTTTTCGTATCGCTAGTCGAGTGTAGACTGACTGTCCGCCGGCGTCGCGCCGCCTATATATAGGCCAGCTGATCGAACATTCCAGAATCCTCTAGGCGTAATAATAATACTGCATAACTTCGAGGTCACCGGCCAAGTAAGTACCTACGATAATTCCCGGAAACGGGTTTCTAGAAATTTCGATGTCGACACTTTGTTGACAAAACTGTTGAGACCTGTACCATTCGATAGGCCGTCCTAAGTCTAGTAATGCGTTTTATTATTGTACCTAGAAAATGTCTAGATCTGGAGGAATAGGACTTAAAAGTGACACACTGCATGTCACGCGATATTGAACCTTATGCCATCGACATAAGGTCCATTCGTAACAATACGTCAAACGTCAACTAATTTGACAGGACTAAACTGATATTTTATCTTCTGTCCCTTTCTTGATGAAATATTATGAAAAAAATGCAGTGAACTTAAATTTAGTTTAGTTCGCAAACAAGAGAACCAGGGCTACTGCCTTGTTTATGTAAAACTATCTTTCCGCCCGCGGCTGCGCCCGCGTAGAGTTCGGTTATATCGCGCTTTTTAGATTTCCCTCGGGAACATCAAATTTTTCCGGGATAAAAGGTAGCCTATGTTCTTTCTCAGGGTCTAAAGATTGTCTGTGCCAAATTTCATCAAAATCGATTAAGAGGTTTAAGCGGGAAAGCGTAACAGACAGACAGACAGACAGAGTTACTTTCGCATTTATAATATTAGTATGGATGGATACCACGGAAGTATGACAACTACGCCATCTAGCCGGACTGGGAAATGATTGTCACAGGTCATTAAACCCGAGATTAAACAAAACTTTAGAAGTAACTTGAAGTCTTTAACAACAAAGGATTTCCCAATTAAGATCAACCTTTATTACATGAGTTATCGCCCAAAGTTAGACAAAATAAAGCGCATAAAAAACTACATTTCTCTAACAACATGATTTACTTAAGCTTGAACATCAAGACAAGATGAAATTTTAATGCGAAGGGAAAACTCGTAAACAAAACTGTTTTATGTCCAACGACGCACATCACTCAGGATTTGGGACGTTTAATAACGAAATAAGCCTAGTGCAAAAAGAGAATTTAAACGGAGATTTCATTTAATTTAAAAAATAGACGCCCATCTTATGTAATAACGACTTTTTAGGGAAAAGGAAGCAGGGCCGAACTCCATAGCACAGTCGATTATACAAATCATAAACATCAAACAGCCGTAGATAAGTAGAAGAGGATAAGGTGTGCGTATGCTGTAGGACAAGTTATGACATGTTTAAAAAAAAGTATAAAAATTACATATCACCTGTCCCCTGTGTCACCTGGCCACTCTGGATTCAGTGGAGAGACGTGCAAAGAGGCTGATTGGTGACCCTGATCTAACTCGAGTTGGTCTCCAAAGCCTAGAGCACAGGCGTAGAGTAGCCAGCCTTTCGGTGTTCTATAGGATGCATTGCGGGGAGTGTGCGAGGGAATTGCATGATTTAATTCCCCCATCTCCGTTCCACCAGCGGACGACCCGTCGTACGGTTGGTTTCCACCCTTACGTTGTTAACACCACTACGATCCGGACGAAGCGTTTCGCCTCCTCCTTTATACCGCGTACATCGAGGGACTGGAACAATTTGCCCGCGGCGGTGTTTCCGTCGGACTACAATTTGAGTGTCTTCAAGGCTAGAGTGAATAGGCTCTTAATAAACTAGTGCGCTTTACCATCAACGATTGCGTCACTGCTTACCATCAGGCAGGATTGCGGTCAAGCGCTGGTTTATAATTTGTAAAAAAAAAAAAAAAAAAAATATCACAATTTTGTTTCTCAGTCCTTTTATTCCAGCAATTAGAACTTCAATCTTCGATTTGATCTTAAGCATTATGTGTTTTATCAAGTATTCGGGAAAATAACACCTTGAGTACTAGCGGCTACGCAAATGCACTCGAAACTATAGCTTCCATAACCAAAAACATACGAACAAACAAACGAGAATTCCTCAACAGCAATAATTGTCATTCTAAAGGAGACTGCAACACAAGCCGATACACATAAATACACATGTGTACTACCCAGTACACAGCAATAATTCCCAACAATTACGAAACGTACACGAGAACACACATCTCAATTAGAACGGCTTGTAGTCGACATTTACATGCGACAAATCTAAGACGAATGCATTAACGACAAATGTTCCAGTAAGTAAGTTTTACCTTTGCTAAAAAACAAAACGTACGTACTGGACCTTTGAATGGACTTTTTTTGTTTTCGGATGGAAACCGAATTCCTGTGGGGGTCAGATTTTATCTCACTACAACCACCCTGGTGATCAACATCCGCACATAGGGGTGGTACCGGTTCCTCTTAAAAGACCAATTGCTGTTACAAAAACTGGTTTTATTGAAATTCCACTTATTTACACGAAATAGTCCTGTATAAATACGTATTGCCTGTAATAAATTAAATCCTTACGAAGTAACAAATGTCTTACCATGGCGCCTGTGTCAGGCCGGAACAAGCGAGGTAGACCGAAGAAGTGCTGGCTTGACGTCGTAAGAGTTGATATGCGTGCTAACAATCTCACACCACGGAATGCTAGAGATCGTGCGAAATGGAGGCGAATGAGTTAGAAAGCGGACTCTGGGTTTCAACGCGAAAGCCGCAGATGCAACGCTGTACGCTGAGATGATGATGATGAGTCTTGTAATAAATAGGCTGTGAAAGAATTATTCATTGGTCGTTCGTCAAAAGGTTGAAGAGACTGAAAGGCGCATTTGTCTTAGTTTTTTAATATGATCAATCGAAAATTAATTCGGCGCAGATAAACCAAACAAATATACTCGTATAGGTAGAATATTCTTTATTTTATACAGCATAAATATTACAATTATACGAGTAAATTTCTACATATACATTTTACTTGGGTAAAACGCCCCGTATAAAGTGTCAAATGCAGACATTGTCAATAGCAGACATGTTTATTACGCATATTGATTGATTCCTTAGGCCAAAAATTGCCTGAAAACCTATTTGCTTCCATATTTTTATCCTTTACACCAAACAATTGAAGGACAGAACGTATGTTACCAGAAATACTGGCAGACAGAAGTATCCAGCTACCCGTCTCTTGATTTAATTTATCGATTCCATAAACCCATCGCACATATTCAACAAATTTGAAATATACGTCGTGTTGGCGTTTTGGAGGGCATCCAAAATAATTTATTAGCAATCTGGCAGAGGCTAGCTTCTCCAAACTTTCCAGTTTCGTACGCTGTTTGAAAGTATAGCTTTACATACAAGTCGCTATATAAGTATTTGATCTTACTGCTGTGGTTTTTATCCATCCCTACAATAAATCTTGTTGGTTTGAAAGATAATTCGAAGTAAAGATTTCGCTTTTATTTCATGATAAAAATGTATTAAACCACATAACCTTGCGGATATTGGCGCGTCCTATTGGAGATTTGGAGGCCAAGAGTAAAAATCTGATATATTTTAAAGGTTCAATGAGTTTTTTCTATTTACAGCTTTAAAACATATAGTCTTTTCATAGTCTTCGATAATTACTAAACATAACATGCTAATGGCGCCGATTCTGTTGTTCACAAATTAAACTAATTTTAAGCTACATGCATCTTTTTCTTTCCATTTCGTTAAGGAAAGGATAGAAGATAACATTTTAGTCTAATTAAGATACTCCATAGACAGTTTGGACGGGACTATAAACATGGCGACTAAAAATACGCCAGTTTACGTCAGGAGCGCACTAATTTGACAGGTCTAAACTGACATTTTATCTTCTGTCCTTTTCTTAACGAAGTAGAAAGAAAAAGATGCACTGAACTTAAATTTAATTTAGTTTGTGAACAAGGGAAGTGGGCCAGTGGCTCTGATCTGATGATGATGATGATAACATGATAATGGCTCTATCCGCAAAATGCAGTCCACAGTTGAACAGATGGCCAGACTCAGCTCTAGTACCCTAGCTTTCAGGCTCTGCCAGGCCGCGCCATATCACCTTGTGTTCTTCCAAACCCACTCCGTCAGTCCAAGCCATCTTCTTAATATTAAAGGTCCATCTAACAGGCACCCACACTGCGCTTACCGAATCGCGATCTTCACTCCAGCACCCTAACAGGGTAACGCACTATTACTATTGTTACCAGCTAGTGGTATTAAAATTCCACTTAAGCTTTACGAAGTTTATTGACAAAGATGGCACAGTCGATAGTTGGCAATTATAAGTAACACGTAGCTGATGTCACACTGAAGTTTTCCCTTATGTCCACGAAGTCCATGTCGTTCACAAACAACAACACCACAGAAATGACGTCAAGTAGTCCTTGAATTTCTTGTCGCAGTTGTCGCTGTAGATGTTCTCGATTATCGTGTCGTACTTATCGCTTGTTTCGCTTCTATAGTCACATGCAGACTGACTCATCCGCTGAGTCATACCGTTTTATATATACAAGCTCATCGAACATTCCAGATCTGTCTAAAAGTAATAATAATATCGATTAATATCCAGTACATACTTGTTTACAATCCAACCGGTACTTACAGGTAATTCACAAGTGACGAGTTTCTAGTAATTTCGATGTCGACCCTTCGTAGTCAATATTCATGAACTAGGGTCACCATAGGCATAGCAATGCTTCAAAGTTACGTAAGCTGCGTGAACCTTATGCCATTGACATAAGGTGCATTCTTAACACTATCAATTGGAATAACTTTGAAGCATATTGCTAATCTATTGCTCCTTCGAAAAATGTATTTGCTCAATAAAGTCAATAACGCATGAATGTTATTGAACTGTCAAAATGAAACCCATTGTTACTAATAGTGTGTTACGCAAATAACCTACAGGACTCGTTCATGTAAATTCTACCCCACTGAAAACAATCTGATAGATAGATCATTTCTTTATTTATTACTAGCTGTGCCCCGAGGTTTCACCCGCGTAAGCTTCGAACCGAAAGAGCTCAGTTGATATAAAATAAGCGCCTGATAAAATATTATTTTTTCCTGCTCTGCTCCTATTGGTCATAGCAGGATGTTTTATAGCCTATATCCTTTCTCAGGCTCTAGACTATCTGTATACCAAATTTCATTACAATCGCTTCAGTAGTTTAGGCGTGAAAGCCGGACAGATAGACAGACAGACAGACATACTTTCCCATTTATAATATTAGTATGGATTTAAACCTTAGCTAACTACTTCACAGAACTTCCGTCATCGTCTATTAATTCGCACGGCTCGATAAGCCGCTGGCACAATCGCTGAAGAATTCCCCCTCAATTCTATCTACAAACAAATACAAAAAACCCAGTATCTGCTAGTAAGCGCAGAAAAATGTCTTCTGAATTGCGGGAGGTTCACAAAAGCCACGTAAATCAGGCACTGATGGTCGCTTGTTTTGAATAGGCCGACAATTTGTCACAACAAATTATTCAGCCATGCCGCACGAAAAGGGTGCCTTTTTCTGCCTTTTTATTTGCACCACGCGAAATGATTCAGTAATTGGGACGCCGATGAAATTGACCTTATTTAGCGATGGGCTTGAGTGAATGACTAGGATTTTATTAGACACGTCTGGTGTTTATGGGTATATGATGTACCGTAACGTACATCATTTATCCATCCACACCCAACTCACCAGTGGGTGCACTCAAGCGTAACATTTTTTAATCTGTTTTTATAGGAGTTAATGGTATTTTAACTAAGGTGATATTGACCTTTCATCATCAGATTTAGATACCGAAGTCGATAGTTGAATAACTTCAGGTATGTTACCACAGACAGGCAAAGAAACAAGAAGCAAGACAGGTAAAGCAACTACGATCAAAATTACGGTTAAACTACCTACCAGTATGTATACCCCATATTTGTGTCAAATAGACAGTATAGACACTTAAGTTTTGTATGCGGCACCTGAATTTGTTCTTTTTTTTGCGGTTATGATATTAGTCCAATGTAAAAAAGTTGTCCGGCACCACATCCTTAATTTTGACCACACCATTCCTATACAAGCCACAAACAAGCTAGGCAGACATTAGCTGCGGCGATAAACGTAATACTGAAATATAGCGAGCATAAAAAGACACTCAACGAAGCCGAGAATCAATTTTGGTATGCCCGTTTTATAAGTAAGATTTCTTTTGTTCTGGACAATATCTGGGAACCCTCTGGTTATGAATATATTGAACGTCAAAATTCCAACTCTTAGTGATGCTTTTTCTTTTAAAAATTCAAATCTAAAATATTATAATACAATTTTAAATAGCACGGACTTACGTTACGCGTAAAGATTTTTCACTTCCAGATTTAAGGTTTGTAGTTTGATGAACAGAATACGTAGTTATACGTAGTGTATCGGGCTTAGAATGGTACCAACCCATATCCTCTCGTGGGTGTCGTAAGAGGCGATTAAGGAACTCTCACCAGGGAAGCGGGCAGAAGCACGTCGCCTGTGGAATATCAAATTATTGCGATCTCCAATCTGCCTACCAAGCGCAACCCCCAAATCAATGAAGCCTTGGGGGAGGCCTTTGTCCAGCAGTGGACCTCTATAAGCTGAAAAAGATGAACAAGAATACGTAGTTGAAGGCTATATGTTTTGTAGATTTACAACATGTATACCATGCTCGTATCGGTACGAAAACAAAATAATAGCGGGCTGTCAGTGAGGAATTTCACTCATATTTTTTGTCCAACTATTCATAAATAATGACCTAAGGCTGAACAGAAACTTTGAACCCCTTTCACAACTTTAAGAGTGTTCAAAACATTGTATAAACTTATAATAGGGTTTTTTGCTCATATAAATATGGTAAAGTCCCATCTGTTGGGGATTTGGTGAATCGATTGTATACTATTGGTTTAGGAAAGAATAATATTTCTGTTAGATTGAAAGATGTGAGTAAACTTGTTATTATGACATGTATGATATTTAGCATTTATTTTCGAACCAATGCACTGCAATATATAGCTGTAAATTTTAATTAAATAACTAGTGAATCCTACCTATGTGCTATAAAAAGTTATCTGAACTTTTTAAAGGTACATAAGTATTCGTCTATTGCGTGATGTATGAACGAAAACGAACGTAAGCAGAACTATTTGAGGAGCGAGTATGGTTCTGTAGTTCTTCCTATGCTCTTGGGAAGAAACTACACACAATACTCGTTCGACATACCGATTTTTATGATTCTCTCTCTCTGCAGTCGGTCTCATATGTCTGAGGATCGTGGTCAGCATTGGGGCAGCATTTCGAGCGGATGATCTGCCTCCATCGGTTTCGATCCAGCACGTCTCTCATCACCGCGTAGAATTTAGCGGACGATGAGTCTTTGACTTGATCGGTCCATCTGTGAACGACCGCGCGATCGTTTGCCTTCGGTGTTCCCAACGACAATCATTTTTTCTATACTCTCATCGCCTCTACGCATTGTGTGACCGAAATAGGACAAAATACGTTGCCGGCATATGGTCGACAAACGGGTTTTTACCTTGAGCTGGTTAAGAATCGATACATTGGTGCGTTTTGCATTATTGCAATTTTTATAATTATAACAT
This sequence comes from Sesamia nonagrioides, assembly GCA_017933935.1. Taxonomy (NCBI): domain Eukaryota; kingdom Metazoa; phylum Arthropoda; class Insecta; order Lepidoptera; family Noctuidae; genus Sesamia; species Sesamia nonagrioides. The sequence goes on from JADWQK010000461.1 coordinate 1,685,621, forward strand.
ATTGAATTTTTTAACAGTACTTTTCTCATCAACGTATACAAAACTAAACCTTACTTTAGTTCCAGACTTATCCTTTGAGTCAGTATTTGTATTTCAAACTTTATTGAGGTTAAGTCAATGTTCTTAATCGTGGCAACTTAGTACTGAACTAAGCTGTCATTTTTATGTATACAAAGAACTGCATTTCTATAACGGTTAGGAGTATAATTGAATAACCATTTAGGTGGTTTAAACCCGATACAATCCATGTTTTGTAATAAGGGGGTTAAGATTTTTTGCGAAAATTAACCTAAAATTTCGGTACGTTCAATGTGTGATTTTTTTTTTATATATAAATTATAGACTAGCGCTTGACCGCGATCCCGCCTGATGGTAAGCAGTGACGCAATCGTTGATGGTAAAGCGCACTAGTTTATTAAGAGCCTATTCACTCTAGCCTTGAAGACACTCAATTTGTAGTCCGACGGAAATACCTTTTTTTATATGGCATCTCGTAGGTGGCCATTAGAGGCCGTAACTACTTAACCGGACTTTCCTGTGGATGCCTTAATTAAAATTAAAGCCTCCAGCCAGGGGCACTTAGAACTAAATTAAAATTGGGCGATTACGTACTAAAGGCACCCCCTGTGGGCTACGAACCTCGGCTTAGGGCGTCGCTAGAGAGGACAGCAAGGGACGGCTGGATCGAATGTATTCTTAATGGTTTGATGACCACGGCGTTACCTACTACTAGCCCTGAGAAGAAACGCCGATACAAACTCAGAGGTCATTGTTGGGACATTATGATATTACTGGCTCAGCTGCGGCGCGGGCTGGCCTTTATCGGACAAGGGAAACGAAAACACCATCTTAATTCTCACCGTGAAAATATATGAAGTATGCATGGAAGGAGCTAACATTCTAAGTAATCTTAAGAATTTAGCACAATTAAGGATCTTGAAATCTATGAACTTGAAGTTTATTTCATCCAACTTTTTACTCTCCACATGACACTGGCAGTATAGACATCGGCTAAGTAGCCAAAGAAGAAAAACACTTATTCTGGTGACATTTTTACAGAATCGATTTCGTAGATCTAAATATTAATCTATATACTAACATATAAAGCTGAAGAGTTTGTTTGTTTGAACGCGGTAATCTCAGGAACCACTGGTCCGATTTGGAAAATTCTTTTTGTGTTGGATAGCCCATTAATCCAGAAAGGCTTTAGCTTTATATAACATCATGCTGTGACTAACAGGAGCATAGCAAAAATTTTAAATGTATGCCGTATATTTTGGGGTTTAAATAAAATGTTAAAAAGTAAAAAAACTAAAACCCAACTACGACAAAAAACGACGCTGAAAAAGTATAAAACAAGATTTTCAGAATACTGAACTGAACAAAGTTGCTAATGTAGTTGCAAGTAAATGGACACAGCAGTAATGTCATACAATACTATTCTAAAGTATGCAATATTCACTATGTAGAGATAAATTTTCATGTTTGGAAAGGCGTATAGTCACACGATACATATACCTACCTACCGTAACACCTTGACAACGTGTGACTACGCCTTTCCAAACATAAAAATTTAGCTCTACATAGTGAATATTGCATACTTCAGAATAGTATTGTATGACATTACTACTGTGTCCATTTACTTGCAACTACATTAGCAACTTTGTTCAGTTCAGTATTCTGAAAATCTTGTTTTATACTTTTTCAGCGTCGTTTTTTGTCGTAGTTGGGTTTTAGTTTTTTTAGTTTTTTATTATTTGTACTATTTTGGTGTTAAAGTGTATTTGTGGCGCATAATATTAACAAAAGTTAAACTAATGAACTAAAAACTAGGTACTTGACATATTACAACTACACTCATATATAACAACATAAGCCCGAATTCAGAGTGCAGTGCAGAGGCCTTTTTATGGGAGTTTTAGCCAGTTATCAAACTGTTTCCGCCTTCACCGCGTGGAGTTACTCCCAGCTTATGTCGTTTTCATTAGTGCATTACATATTCTATTAATGTTCACACTGCTCTATATTGCATAAAGCGATTCACAGTTCCCGTGATCCGCGCTTTACTCTTATCGCTCATATTTAACATCATTAAAGCATTCTTGTAATTATGTACAAGCATAAAGCACTCGTGAAGCTCTTTCACGTGATACCAAACACGGTATATTTATTTTAATTTTATATTAACATAGAACTTTTGTCCGCTAGAGGGCGCAATACTAAATTTGGTGACAAGCTTTATAGCTCATAACTAACAGAATATCAAGGCCCTTCTAATGGTACTGCAGTGGTCTTATTCTGATAAGTAGTAAAGAAGCTATGAACGAAAAGATGTGAATTATATGCAACCAGCCCATGAATACAGGTACAGTCACACGCAAATGCTAGCAATATATATATATTCAAAATGTACAAGTAAAGCGCTTTCAAATGATACCAAACTAACAAAATATTTACCTTAACTTTATTTTTTTACTCTGTATGTTTTGTCCGCTAGAGGGCGCCACAGTAGATTTTGTGAAACCCCATATAGCCTATAACCAGCGGACAATTAAGACGCTTCTAATGATATATCATTTGTCGAATTCTGATAAGTAGTTTAGAAGTTACGAGGGAACAGATAAACATACATACATACATACATAGCCTGTCAAAATCATAACCCTCCTTTTGCTTTGCCGTAGTCGGGTAAAAATAACTAACTCCACGCGAACGAAGTCACAAATAAATCTGGTACATTTACCAAGACCACCCACAGTTCCCCGTAAAAGTAATAAGAGCTACGTCAATCCTCGTACGAATATTAGATTTAAAAAATCCAATTATAACATGGAAGACTGATGTCCTCGTACTAATTAAAACTGCCATATTTCCACGAACGCTCTAGGTTTAAAAAAAATATTACATGCAGATGTAATTTCTACTGCTATTTCAGGCTTCTAGGAAAGAATATTTTTTCACGAACTAACGTTAAACTAGACGATTCGTGTTCAGTGGTTCGGGAGATATCAGTGTGATCGACTTCGGCTGACAGTCTGGATACGAAACTTAACTTGCTTTAGCTCGCGGCGTTACCCCTATTTTAAAACCAATTTTTCCATTCAAACTTGACCATTCCGAATAAACTCTTTGACTAGTTGGAAAACACGTCTCTATGTAATAACCTCACTTAAAGAAAACTTTGTATACAAATATATGTTGTGGATCGTCGATATTATTTTAATAAAAGTTGCTCATTTGATTTACGAGAGAGACTATTGTACCGTCATATATTGACCTGCGAGGCGCGGACTCTAGAGTTGGTCGTATCACATGAGTTGATGACGATATGGGTGTCAATAATGAGTTGTCACTAGCTACTGTGGTAGCCGAGTCATGATGTGTTTTCTTTTTGAAATTTGATAATTACGAGGCTTGGAGGAACCATTCGTGTTTAATTGTTAAAATGATTAAGTTTGTTTTGGTTGTCTAATAATCATTGTAATTAAACAATACGGTCAGGTTGCCGAGTTCTCAAAAATGCTTCAACTACTGTTTTCTGTGTTTTGTTTTATTTTGTTACAGATATGCACGAGGACTTGCAAATCGTCAGGCTGACCATATTATTATATTATTTTAATAAAAGTTTTTTTTTTTATTTACGTAGTAGTGGGGCAACGCTGTGACGTTATTTTGTAATAGCGGCACGTGACAGAGCCGTTTTGGAAAGTGTCGATTGACGAACGGTCACTTCGGATTGAGACGCGGATCAGGGCAGTCCTACGGGGTGAAACTGTCGGTATAAAGGCTGTAAGTAAAGGTATAGTGTCGGGTCGGCTGGTGGAGTGTACTTTGAAAACATGTAATAAAAATATATGTCTGTACCTATAGAACATTTATTTTTATTATCGCAAAAATTTCTGAGTTTCTCACTTATACTAAAATAAAATAATCAGAAAACATTGCCGTTGTGTTGATACTGTCAGCTTCTTACAAATGTGCATTAAACTGTGATCAGCCGTATTATTGTCACGAAAATGATATGAGAGAGAAAAAAAGCAAAAAGTGTGTTTTTTGTCAGTGTTTTCCTAAAAAAAATGTAGCTTTAATACTACTACCTTACATTTCCATTTGAGGATCCGCCGACCAGATCGGTGTGGTGTCTTGCGGTCACTTGCCCGGTGGTTGACGTCTGGAAGTTATAGGCATTCTAGTTGCGTGGTTAACTACTTGCGAGATGCAGGCTTTATTTTATGACATCGGCATGCTCGCATAGTTGTGGCATTGTAGATATCGCTACACCATTGCCGTAGCAATAGTTTTTTACGAGGAGGGCGGAGTCCAGCTAAACTAACGCCGCCGATTTCGTCACTAGCTACGCGACACCAGATAGCGAAACACGACGCCGACACTTCGTGTACAGTAACATTTTAGTTAATAATGTTATATAGTATTTTAAGTTTTTATGTTAAGTATTGTTTATATTAATATGGCCCTTGGTGCCTGAAAGAAATGGTTAAAATAATGACAGATCATAAATGGCGGCTCGCAATATTCCCACTGAAAACAACTATTGTGAAGTATGTTGCCAAGATTTCAATAACGCTTTCATAATTAAAAGTTACCAAATCGAATGCAGAGCCAAGCTCCTAACTCTATAAACCTGTCATATTGGTCAATATATACGGCTCTAATAAAAACCCTAATGAAAACCGACTAAACAGTGAATAACTCTTCAATACTGTCGATTTTTGGGTCGCACACGTTTGGGAACGCTCCCGTTTGGCAACGCTACAAGTACATTTGTTATGTTTGTGGATATTACTTACCTCAGCGTACCTCAAAAGTACAGTCAAATGAAAGAGTTCTGCTGTGCCGAATATATTACCATACATTTTATTTTCTATTTTTCTTCTTGTTCTTTTCAGGCTATAGATGTCAACTGCTGGAAAAAGGCCTCCCCCAAGGCTTTCATTCCATTCGGGGCATTGCCATAATCCCCATGCTTGGCAGGCGAGTTGGGGAATGCAGTAATTTGTTATTCCAGAGGAGAAATGCTGCTGCCCGCTTCCCTGGGAAGAGTTCCCTTACTCGCCTCTTACGACACCCACGGGAGAATATGAGTTGATACTATTCTATGCCCGGCACCACACGGGCACATATTTTAAAAATACCATATTATTGACTTGAAGTATTGAAGTACTGCATAGAAAACAATTTAAGTAATCGATCTAAATGCCAATATTTAAAAAAATTCAAAATTACAGGTAAAACATGTAACGGAAAATAACACATTTCTTAAAAAAAAATACATCATGTACTGGCTCTACTTAGTGTCCGCGATATATCGGTATAAGCTACTCTTAAATACATATACGTAGCGTTGGCAAACGAAAGCGCAACTAAACGGGCGGACGGATTTTTCTATGTTGTCAATGAAATTTCTAGGGTAGTCATTGCTCACCCTTGCCTGAACTACGCCCATGTTCATTTAATAGAACTTGACTTTTGCAAGAGCAGTTTCAAATTTTTCAAAAGAATCTATTTTTAAATGTATTTTATGACTGATAGTTTTCATCAAATTAACTCAAGGTTTGCGACAGAGCATGGAGCGCAGTTTACTAGGTGTTAAATTAACGAATTGTATTTGAAACACAATACCACGCTCCAAAATGAAGATTAGCTAGCATTTGGGACTCCAAGGGCTGCCCAACATAAGTGGGAATGGGCAGGCCGTGCCTGTCGGACAGGTGTCAAATACCACAGAATTGATGATCTGAAACAGTAAGGAGGGTCGTGGCAATCCACATAGGGGATCGTAGGACCAGCTAGACAGGTTTCGAAAAAACAACTACGGGACTGAGAAGGAGGGTGGAAGGAGGTCTTCGCCCATTGTGTGGATCGCCCTGAGGACACGGTGGAACATACGGTGAAGATCTGCCCGGCTTGGGTAGAGCAACGCCGTGTCCTCTTAGTGGCGATCGGCGGCGATCTCTCGCATCCGAGCCTGGTCTAGGCCATGGTCCGGAGCGAGAGTGCATGGCAGGCCGTCATCTCCTTCTGCGAAGCAGTGATGCTGGCAAAGGAGGAGGTGGAGCGCGTGATGCAATGGGAATCCCAGCGCCCTCACGGCACTAGCCGCCGCAGGAGAAGTCCTGATCGGGAGACGACACCTAACTCCCAACCACCGTAGACGCGGGCCTGCGAGCGGTGAGCAGTGGGTGCGCAGCTCGCCACCCGTTAAGGACCAGGCTCGAGTCGACGACGCGTCGTGTTTCACGCGCGCCTCAAAGAGATGTCAGCACATCGTGACGGGGTCCACGAAGACCGATGCATCCAGGGTCAGGGTTGCGGGTTGGTTAAACAAGAAACCGTGGCCGTGGCCGTCGCACAGGCAAGTGAAGAAATACGGGTGGGGTTTAGTCAGTAAAAGTCTGACACGCAACTCCGCTCCGCCCACAGCGGGAGATGTCATTTGATGATTTACCATCATAACAAAAAAAAGGAGGTCTTCGCCCAAGAATGGTACAATAAATGATCGAATAAATCAAATAAATTTTAAAAAATATGGATTATTGTTTTCATAATTATATTTGTTAAGTTAGAGAACAAAACACAATGAAAAAGCTGTATAAATTACAATGATAGATCTAAATTAAAGGTCCTTGTACCAATAGCATCAAAAGTCACGCAGCTTTGATTTCGATCCTCCTACTTATTGTTTGAAGACGACATTATAAGGTGTATTTTTATCAATTTATCTGAAGAGGAAAGTGTCAGTGCCTAAACAATATTGAGTTCATAAAAAGGACTAAAAATAATAATGTTTTAACTACCCAGCAAGTTATATCGTCATAAGCCGACTCGAGCCCTGTTAACAGGACGGCTCTCCGAAATCCCTGAGCAAAAAGTTGCGCTTTACAGCGACGGTGACAAATCGCTTTTTACGCTAACCGTGCTTTTATACTTAGATGCTTTATTTCTCTTGAATAAAATAACGTATTGGTTTAGAGTAAGGTAATAAATGTGAATTCATATAACCAAAAATAGATTTTGTTTCAAACAGAAGTCGGCTTTCAATATAACCCGATAAATCTACAAAGCAGTATCTTTCTGGATAGCAACCGCCTGTCATTTATAGATCTAGGGCAGTTACCCTTCACAACAGCCAAAGATCTACAAATGACAGGCGGTATTAACAACTTGACCGGATTTCCGAGACATGACTGACTCAATAAACTGTAAAAAAAAATCAGACATAAAAATTATATAATACAGTACAATAAAAATCAGTCAATGAATTAATAAAAATTAAACAATAATAATCATAATTATGTACATTTATTTAAAAAAATGGAATAAATCACAGGGCATCAAAAATTTTCTTCGCATCGCTGTCAACAGAAAAGGTACCCGGCTGGCTAGGTATAAGGCTGGTAGAATTCTACGTTGTATGGTAACTATTATATTATAATTTTCCACCAACCAGCTCTAAAAACTTTTAAGATCAGGATAATTCAGTTTATCTTCATAGTAGAGCTATAAATTAGAAGCTTCCTGCCATTTCGTTAATATTTATAAATAGTCCTGCAACATTAGGGTTCAGTACCTCGAATATTATAAGAACACTCTAGTACACATATATATTGCTAATGGATTACTTCCTAAGTTCATAAAAATTGACAGCTGTACGACCGACGTAAGTAACGCAATGAATGTTGTTGAACGTGAATCTGCTAAAACTGATGTTCAAAGAGTTGGTCGATTATCTCATTAACGCCCAATCCCTTTATATCTGTTCTTCACAGTTTTTTGACAGCGGAACTTTCTTGCCGAGGTATGGGCAAGAAAGTCAAAACACACGGTTCACTGTTTCTTCTGACTAGAATCAATTCAGTGTTTTTTTTGTAAATTTTGACTTTTAAAATTACCTTCATGTGCCTATTTGACTTTGAAGTTATAAGAAACAATTTAATCATATTTAGGTATGCCATTTACTCCAACCATTTGTAACTTTCGTGTTCTTTTAAATTGGGTACCATTGCTGAAGACATAAAAACCTTAAATAAAACCATTTTCTTTGCTGCGATATTCTTAAAAACTCAGACTAAAATACTTATACGGAACACTTTTATTTCGCTGAACCTTTTTTAGTGCTAAGAATATCTCGATATAAAACGGAGCCTTCGGGACCCGCTCGTAAAAGGAGCTACAAGTAGTTAAAAGTTAACACCCTGTACTTGTACACTGGCTACTTTTAAAATAAATGTTACGTACTCAATCTTCTTCCCAGACTGTAAAACACTGTTGTTACAAACAAGTTTGTTTATTTCGTGTAGCCTGGATTTTCTCTTTTTTATTTTATTTTAAGTTAAATTAAAAAAAAGAAAATCTATCGACAAATTATGATTGATGGAAACACATCTTGTGTTATAATGTTCCCCTTGGAAACAGGCCTCATTTCTATGAGGAAGAAGCACGGCTGCTTAATGTTATAGCACACTTAAACGACTCTGCTCCAACACTACCTTAAACTAAGATGACTGCTCGCAGTCGACCTGGTGACGGTTAGCAGGCACCCAGCAATCCACGCGGCGACGGCTAGCAGACGGCCAGCTATCCACTCATCCACCGCTCTCGCTTTTCGCAATAGATATAATTATACAGGTCTCTGGGCGACCTCAACTGTCTTTAAGGTGGTTTTGCAGATACCTCCCCAGTAGGAGACGCAATAGAAAAAAAAGAAAGAAGGAAAAAACGTTTATTTGCAGTAAAAATGACGCAAGGGTTTACAAAAATACAGAAAATAAAAAATAGTTGAGGGAAACATGCGTCACATCCACGCAAAACGGCTGTCGCTCAGCATTATGCTGCGACTCTATGCAAAAACAGAGCCCAGCCCTGGTTTTCAGCGACAGCCGGCAGTTTTATGTAGGTAAGGAGGTAATATAAAGGCAATAGGTAACGAGCGACTGACAAATGGCCTGATACATTCGCTTCAGCAGTGCAGGATAAATTATACAACCGGTATATTCTGTCATTTCACCTTCAGTGCTACTCTCTATTTTTTTTAATATATATATATATATATTATAAACCAGCGCTTGACCGCAATCCCGCCTGATGGTAAGCAGAGATGCGATCGTTGATGGTAAAGCGCGCTAGTTTATTAAGAGCCTATTCACTGTTATCTGATCGCGAAGACTTGAAATGAAAATAATTACCTTGAAGCAAGTTGCTAATATTGTAAATACCTACCATACAGTATCCTGTTTTAAATCAAAATAGTAGCGTAGTATCATAAATAAATTGCGACGTTGCCGTCTTTCAAGTTCTGACGATGATGATGACGATGATGAAGCTAAAGTGTTATCTTCTATCCTTTTCTTAATGAAATATATATAACAAGACAATCGGCGCCATTACAAAATAGACTAACTTTGTAACTATTTAAGTGGAACGCTTATTCAAGCTATATTGATGCAAAGGTTTAGCCAACATTATTTCGATTCTTCATTACAAGAACATGGTCCTTTTGCCAAAACATCCCTTTAATCTAGAATAATAGCCTGCAGCAGACTAGAAATCTAACAAAGGCTTAAAATCCAACTAACTTTTGTCAATATAACATCGCCTCCGTCAGCAGAAACTGTAATTAAATGGGTCCCAGGCACGCCTCACCGTGTATTCAGAGGCAAGAACTCGATGTCACACCTAAATCACTTGTGGCTTTACAAAATATAATTAAAATAAATTGTTAAGGATAGTGTCTACACATGTATGTATGAACATAGCGGCTAGTTCGTTATCCGTCTTTTAGCTTAACTTAATTGTACATACGTCAACTTTATGACCTTCTGCAGCAAATGTTATGAATAAATTTATTTAACATAACATAATATCACGCCTATGGACCCGAAGTCGGCAGAAGCAAGTCGTGGTGGCCTAGTGGTTAAAACGCCAGCCTCTCAAGTATGAGGGTGTGGGTTTCGTTTTCAGGTCAGGCAAGTACCAATGTAACTTTTCTAAGTTATAAGTACTTTCTAAGTATATCTTGGACACCAATGACTGATTACAAGGTGAAGGAAATCATCTTGAGGAAACCTGGACTTTAAAGTCTGAAATCGCCAACTCGCATTGGGCAAGTGTGGTGATTACGCTCAATCCTTATCTGTATGAGAGGAGGCCTGTGCCCAGCAGTGAGGCGATAAAAAGGTTGATGATGATGATGGTCCCGAAGAGTATACAGAGATTCGTGGTTACATAAAACAGCCCACAGATCGATTGATCAGGCTAAATTAGGCTAGTTGCAGTTAATCCGTGGAATAGTGACCAACTTTTAGGACAGCCTCCGTGGCGTAGCGGTAGCGAACGCGGCCGCTATGCAAGGAGGTGCGGGTTCGATCCCCGTGCAGTGCAAATATTTGTATGCATGAATATGAATATTTGCACTGGTCTAGTCGTGCCTCGAAAAGCACGTTAAGCCGTTGGTACCGGTTGCCATACGAACATCTAATGGCAGTCTTTACGGGTTGTTGGAGCCCTCAAAAGTCCAACAATTGGTCTAACTGCAATGCTTCGATATCGCCTTCAGGCTGTGGAGGTCAGACGGCAGTCGTTTCACGGAAAATATCGAAGTTTAGCCAAAATCAGCAATTGTCACCTGGCCACTTTGGATTCAGTGGAGAGACGTGCAAAGAGGCTGCTTGGTGACCCTGATCTAACTCGAGTTGGTCTCCAAAGCCTAGAGCACAGGCGTAGAGTAGCCAGCCTTTCGGTGTTCTATAGGATGCATTTTGGGGAGTGTGCGAGGGAATTGCATGATTTAATTCCCCCATCTCCGTTCCAGCAGCGGACGACCCGTCGTACGGCTGGTTTCCACCCTTACATTGTTAACACCACTACGATCCGGACGAAGCGTTTCGCCTCCTCCTTTATACCGCGTACATCGAGGGACTGGAACAATTTGCCAGCGGCGGTGTTTCCGTCGGACTACAATTTGAGTGTCTTCAAGGCTGGAGTGAATAGGCTCTTAATAAACTAGTGCGCTTTACCATCAACGATTGCGTCACTGCTTACCATCAGGTAGGATTGCGATCAAGCGCTAGTTTATAATACATAAAAAAAAAATTAGACTGGTAAAGCGGACCCCAGACTCCAAAGCTAAAAAAGCTTGGGATGCGATTGGGATTAACGCTGAGATGATGATGAGTGACCAACTTTACATATTAATACTCCTCCAGTCAACAGGAAGCTTGTTAAGCCATTATAGGTAGGCAGAAGCCCGAAAATCTGACAACCAGGAGCCAAGAAACCAAGGAGAATTTGTTTTACCCAGTAATTGGGTTGTGTAGGTGAGATAAGGGGTAGCTCCATGTGAAATACTAGTATTCAGCTAAATCCTAGTAGACTTGTGAGTTGCTAAAATTAAGTAACAGTGGGCGGGATACATTGCTCGTAGAACCGATGGCCGATGGAGCAGTAAGGTTCTGGAGTGGCGGCCACGCACCGGAAAATGCAGCGTAGGGAGGCCCCCAACAAGGTGGACCGATGATCTAGTCATGATGGTCATGATGTGGTGGTGATGATGGTCTGGTCTGTGATGGTCTGGTGATCGCGGGAAGCCGATGATGCGGACAGCACAAGACCGGTCATCGTGGAAATCCTTAGGGGAGGCCTTTGTCCAGCAGTGGACCTCTATAGGCTGAAGAAGATGTAGAGTAGAATAGAAGCCGACACCAACATAGTTTAGCAAACTCTAGGGAGATGATGAAGCAGACTCCAAAGCTGAAAAAGCTTCGGTTGCGACTGGGATTAACGCTGATATGATGATGATGATGATAAAATTATACAATATGTAAAGATAATCCTGTTCGACCCATAAGGATAAAAGAAGGAAAGAAAGAAATAAAGAAAAAACGTTTACAAAAACATAAATACTAAGAAATAATTAAGGGAAACATGAGTCACATCCACGCAAAATGGCTGTTGCTCAGCATTATGCTACGACTCTATGCAAAAACAGAGCCCAGCGCTGGTTTTCAGCGACAGCCGGCGTCGACGTAAAGACGTCACCTGATAATAAAGGTTAGGTAAACATATGACCAAACAAAGTATGAAATTTTACATAATCATCATAGTAACAAGACTAATGAATACTGAAATAATCTTTTTATTCCGCAAATTAATGTAAAATTTGGTAATTTTTAAATAAAGTGAAAACAACGCTTTTGACGGTATTATTAAGAGTGAATAGAGATACGACCGCGTGCCCTGCCACCCTTCGCCCAGGCATGTATTACCTACCGCACATGTATTATGTTACCTTTTTTTGCGAAATAATACTTATAAAATATATAAGTATTAAAGTAAGGGGGATTATTTTTTCAGTTTTGCCCGGCTTTATAGGCATTAAAAGAAACAGTTATCGATACCTAACAATACCTTCACGGATCGGACAGGGTTTTCTTTATATATTGCATAGTATACCCCATTTCCTGAGTTTGTAATAGGGGGCGACACTATCCAAATACACTAGACACAAATCCATACTATTGACACAACGCCATTCACGCTTCTATTGAATCATCCCCGCTTATAATAAGAAAATATTAATTTATTTTAATATTAATTGACGTAGAAAATTTTCAATATCATTATTATAAATTCAGGTTCACCCCAGAGGAGAGGTGGGATGAAATTAACACGCGCTTGCATCCCTCGGGTGCAGGGTGATTATAAACTGTGTCGTGTTTTGCGTCCATCTCGTAAACCAGCATTTACATGGCGAATTTATTAAGCTATGAATTAACCGCTGAATAATTTTTGTGACTGTGTTATTTTGTTTTATGTAACGTTAAGTGACAATATCAGGAGAAATGTGAACTTATTTGAACTCATTTAAAATCAATTTTATAAGTTTAGATTACAATTTATGAATTTCGCTAAAAACACCACTACGATCCGGACGAAGCGTTTCGCTTCTTCTTTTATACCACGTACATCGAGGGACTGGAACAATTTGCCAGCGGCCGTGTTTCCGTCACACTACAATTTGAATGTCTTCAAGGTTAGAGTGGTAGGCTCTTAATAAACAAGCGCGCTTTCCATCAACGATCGCATCACTGCTTACCAACAGGCGGGATTGCGGTCAAGCGCTAGTTTATAATTTATAAAAAAAACTTATCTTTAATCATTGTTTATAAATAAACTAAATAGTGTTTAAGGGGTTTATTAATAAAGGATGATTAAAATTAAGTGACGTGCAAAAGTCTAAAATGTATGTTTAAACATTCGCTAAGCACTGGTTAACTTTAAGCAAAGTTTATGAACAAAGGGGAAAGTTTAAAATGTAATAAAGAAACCTTACAGATTGGTCATGTATATATTTACCTATATGTGTTTAACTATAGTAACGTTGGTTATTTCCATATAGAACCGTTTGCAAATCAAATCAAATTACAACTTTACGCACAAACTAATCTCACTAACGAATCACACAGTGTACTATCAGCTGTAGAAGTCCATTTCCACCTTAAAGACTACTGTCGCCTGCGCTAAACCGGCCACGCACACTACCGCATTATTTTTTTTATCGCAGTCTTCGTCTTTCTTTAAAGTAATGCAAAATTTCGTTACTTCATTTGAAGTCGAGTTAGCGGCCGCACTTAACAATGGTGCTATCAAAAGCGAGCGATTGTGGGTTCGATCCTTATTATAGGCAACTCTTTTTGTTGTTTCATATAATTTAAAATTATGATAATTGATTTGTATTTTAAAGTAAAAATGTTTGCAAATAATATTTAAACAAATAGGAAAATTTATTGAATATTTATCCCAAAAAAGGGTTTTATTATATGTTTTAGTTTACTATAGGGGTAATATAATAAGAAATATATAAAAATAAAACAATAAGCATATTATAATGCAATATATTATAAAGTTATATATTATTCGGTATAGATATACTTATACTAACAAATGAAACAAACGTTGAAACGGCAGCATTGTAATATTTTATATAAAAGTAATCCTTGACAAACTTATGATATTGTTATGGTAAAAAATACAAAAAAACATTTTTGGTTGTTAGATATGAAAATTATAATATTATACGTATATTATGATTAAAGAGGTTATAGCTTAATTATTTATTTTCTTAAAGAAAAGAGGATTGAAGCTTAACCTGAATATTATTGCAATCATAAAATAATCTATACTTAGAATACATAATAGTGCTTATTACATTTACATTTTTTTTGTGTGTATAGCATGGTACTAATGCTGCCATGCTGTAGTGACTTTTTTCGGAGTTTGATGGCATGAGATTATAATCTTCAAGCGCTTTCTTAGTTCAAAAGTAAACGAACTTATTTCTTATCGAATTCCGAAATTATTGTTTTTATAATTTACCAAAAGTAATTTGTATTGAAATTGCAAAAGGCGACATCTGTTAGCCATTAAGCCAACCGAACATATTACTGTCACTTAGCTAAATTACTTTAGAGATGGTTTAGAGTCCGTTATTAAGATATTTATTGGTATATATTTAAAACACTCTGTAGGACACTTCTGCACTGTTTTTGTTATAAATAGTTTTTTTTTTTTGTTTAGTTCGATAAGACTCCACCAGCCTCGCCAATTTATTTTTAAACCACAAATGCAACCTATCTTCTTCGCACGATTTAAAAGTTTATTCAACGTTAAATATTGTCGTTTCGTTTCACTTGTCTCGACAGCTACCTTCGTCCTCCAACCTCTTGACCTTGACCTCCAACGGCTTACAGTATTTCTCTAAAACAATAACAATTTTATTACACACTTGCTACAAGCGATTGGTTTGCACCTTACATAAATAATAATAAAAACAACTTACACAAAAGCCGGTTTCATATGATATTTGAGATATATTGCTGCATATGCCTGCATATTGATTAAAAAGTAAAACTAATAACACAAACTGGTAACTATATGTTCACCAACCAACAACAGCTAAGTAATATTATTTGAGTTATTGTAGCTAATAATAGTTATTGTAGGTAGCGGAATATTTTTTGTGAAGTAGTGATTCAGATTCTTTTAAGTCTACCGTCATCTTTTTATAATGACTCTAATATAGAAAAAATCTTAAAAGAAAGTATCATCTTTAAGTTGCAGATCGGTACTTTTAGATATTTTTGTTGTCAGCATTCATAACTCACCAATAAACATTTAAAAAATATTTTTGTAAGTTATTAGATTCGAACTCGAACCACCTTGAACGCCTATCAAGGCGAAAAACGTTAGGCCATTGAAACACTTACTATAGACGTTGAAATTAGTAAGTAGTACCTAACAATCATAAGCGGGCAGCAAGTGTATGAGTGTGTATCAAACTTTATTATAGAAGAAGGTCGTAACTACAACTAGTATTGCTTGGCCATAGTTTTGTGAGATTGCAACTCGACTTTTGGTCTTGACTGTACACGTTCCGTATCATTATACGGAACCCGGGTCAATTTCTGTACACAAGAAGCCACGCCGCTCTTGTAACTAAAGCTCTCCTCAACTACCACGACATCATATTAGACTCTGTCGAGCGCTGCTTGGTGCTGGCGTTCCGAATAGGCAAACGAACGACTGATATAGGTATAATATGTAAAGAAAACCCCGTGCGACCCATAATAATAATAAAGGTTAGGTAAACACATGACCAAACATAATATGAAATTGTACATACCTAATCATCATAGTAACAATACTAATGAATTTTGAAATATTTTTTTTTCCTCGAATTAATTCCAACTTCCCCAAAATATGCTATTTTTTTTAAAAAGTGACACCATTTTCGACGATATTATTATGAGCGATGCGATTACGCACCGGTAGACGCAGCGTCGGTAGGCCCCCGTCAAGGTGGACCGACGACCTGGTGAAGGTCCGGTCATTTCAGCCGAAGGATGTCCACTGATAGACATAAGCTCCCCCAAGGATCTCTACTACAACCAGTCCCGCGCTTCCCACATCCGGCGGTTTCTCGCGACCTTCACCAGGTCATCGGTCTACCTTGTCGGGAGCCTACCCACGCTGCGTCTTCCGGTGCGTGGTCGCACCTAGATAACCCGTCGGCCCCATCGGGCATCGGTCCTACGGGCAATGTCCCAACCCACTGTCACTTTAGTGTTGCAATTCTTCGGACTATGTCGGTTTCTCTCGTTCTTCTGCGGATCTTCTCATTGCTCTTTATAAAACATAATTATTCACTCACATAAAGGAAATCCTACGCTTCCGTTATATAATGACCTAATTAGCTGTTTTAAACTTCCGGAGTCCTAATGAGTGCACTAACAAACGCCAAAGAAGTAAGAGTTTTCTTTACAGATAAAATTTAACAGTAACTACGTGTATCTTTCGAATTCTTTTCATTTCGGTTTGAAAGCTGCCATTCAAACTAAAAGTCAGGCAGTTTACAAAGGTGTTTCAAATAGCGGTGAAGTTGTGCCAAGTTTGTTATAACTTGGACAAACTTCCTCAACGCTTAGTTAAAACATGAATATGTATTTACAAGTTTAGATACCTAGGTTTCAGGAAGGGTCACTGATTTATGCCGATGAACAAGTTACTATTTTTTTGTTAATAATTATAAACTAATGCTTGACCGCAATCCCACCAGATGGTAAGCAGTGATGCAGTCGTTGATGATAAAGCGCGCTAGTTTATAAAGCCTATTCACTCGAAAAAAAAAGTGAGGGAAAAGGAAGGAAGACGGCAGTTGAGCGAGGTGATGTAATGTTAAACCCAACAACACGACCAACGATACTGCGCCAGAAGGAGATTGATAGGTATGCAGAGCCTTCACGACTAAACTCCCGAGACTCCCGAAACAACAACATTTGGCGGATCTTTTCCAGCACACATCGCAACAAAACTGCTGAGACTCGTCCTTCATACGGTTTCACCAAAAGTGTTGTAAGTAATAAGCTATAGAGCAGAGTGGCTTCGTGTCATTTCTAAATACTTCAGAAAGTGAGCGCAGGCGCTACACAACCAGTAACACACTCAATCACACACACAAACAAACACATACACACACAACCTCACCCACCCAAACACCGCCCTTCCCCACACACACACACACACACACACACTCAAGCAATGACCTCCATTTTGCATAATTAACGTTCTTGAGCAAATGCATTTTTCGAACATTTATGGAGCAATGGATTAGCAATATTTTTCAAAATTATGCCAATTAGTACTAATAGTGCGTTACGCAAATAGAGAGCTGCTTACGAGTCGATCCTTCTACTAATCTACCATTATACCTACTACTGGGCCACCTCCACTGAAAGAAAACCCCGTCCTAATTTAGATCCAACCCTGGCTAAATTAATTAATCATCATCATCAACATTTTATCGTCCCACTGCTGGGCACAGATCTCCACTAATACAGAGAAGGATTGAGCGTAATCATCACGCTTGCTCAATACGGGTTGGCGATTTCAGACTTAAAGTCCAGGTTTCCTCAAGATGTTTTCCTTCACCTTATAGTCAGTCATTGGTGTCCAAGATATACTTGTAAAGTACATATATGTAACTTAGAAAAGTTACTTTGGTACTTGCCTGACCTGGAATTAAACCTGCACACTCATACTAATTGAGAGGCTGGTGTTTTTACCACTAGGCCATCAAAACTGAAATTAATTTATGATTATTAATTATTATTCATATTTAAACAAAGTAGGTGTCCGTTATTAAAACTCTGAAATATCGCACTTAAAATAATTTGTACTGGAAAACTGACAGTGTAAATATAAATCCCGGTTTGTTGGCTAATATTTTTCTCGACGCATTCGCTAGAATATCTGTTAGTGACACTTTAGACTTAGCTTTCTTTTTTATCCACTTTGAGAACGCTATTAACTGCATTGCGGTAAAAGTCGTTAAGTTTATGTATGTGGAATATCTTCATGAGATAATCCCGATGTTTATCAGATTTTACGGATAATTGTTTTAGTACAGGCTGAAATAGTCCCTTTGTCTACGTCGGTAGAATTTCATAAAATAACTGTATGCGAGGTATCACGTGACTTTATATTATATTGATTTGACAAATTAATGGATACATGAAAATAATATTTAGTATTTTGAAGCTGTGCATAGGGCTCCCGGAAGTTCATCCACGTATCCTTTCCTGTGTGTAATTAGTTTATATTTTAAGCATTGACATTACCTAATGTTTGAGGTATCTATCTTGTTTCATTGATATCTAAAATATCCAAAAACGTGCCATACTAACATGCAAACAAACTTTACTAGCAATAACTAACTGTAAGATGTTCCATGTTACAAATATTTGTATGACAGGCAATCAATCCTAGAACCTTTACCACTGCACGAACTAGGCCAACTAATTCGCATTTTCTCTAACTCTAGGCGACCTGAAAGGAATTCTAAAGTAATAACGTGCTGTTGGATTTTCAAAATATTTGCATTCCAATTCGCCAAAAATTTTAAATTCAACATGTATTAATATTTAGTCTTAAGGCACGTGTAGATGTCTCCTTATAACTGTCACGAATTTTGCGCCCCTCTGTACTCGTAGACAATCATAGCACATGACAGCTGCATGCGACGACACCTCTCTAGCACAGTACCACTGCAATCTGTCGCCCAAATTGAAACCACCTTAATAGGTACACAAACTTAGTTTCAGGTGAGTTCAGCATCAAGTGCACTGCGGTGAACAGAAGTCCGTTGATCCCAAGAATGTTGGAGCACGATTCATCTTAGCTCCGTAGTCACGACCAAGTTCCACTACAAAACTTTATATTCGAATTTGTGTTTTACCAACTTTGTTACCGACTCTTAAAGCCTTATTATAAAACATGGATTTTGTTTAGCGCAGGTTTAAACCATTTAGATAGTTATTGAATTCTGGACCTAACCATTATAGAAACTTGGTTCTTTATACAGAAATGACAACTTAATTCAGTGCTAAATTGTGTGCGGAAGTGGAAGGCTCGACTCCATTGTGACGTGGGCTGGAAGAGGCGAAGGAGGCGCAGTTTCGATCCCCGTACAGTTCAAATATTTGTATGCAGAAATATGAATATTTGCACTGGTCTGGTCGTGCCTCGGAAAGCACGTAAGCCGTAGGTCGCGGTTGCCATACGAACATCTAATGGCAGTCGTTACGGGTTGTTGGAGTCTTCAAATGTCCAACAATTGGTCTAACTGCAATGCTTCGATATCGCCTTCGGGTTATGGAGGTCAGACGGTAGTCGCTTTGCGAAAGATATCGAAGTTTAGCCAAATCAGCAGTTAGATTGGTAAAGCGGACTCCAGACTCCAAAGCTTCGGATGCGACTGAGATTAACGCTCAGATGATGATTATGATGAGTTCAGTGCTAAATTGTCATTTTGGTATTAAGAACTTTGACTTAACCTCAATAAAGTTCGAAATACAAGTACTGCCTGTAAGGTTAAATCTGGAACTAAAGTTAGATTTAGTTTTTTAATAAGGGGACTAACGTTTTGTTCTTCAGTGTGGTTATGTAAAATGTATGATGTTACGGAATTTCTTCTTAAGTGGAATGAAAACCCTTGAAAAAAAATTGGTTTACTTTAAAAGTTTTAAAAATTGGACAAGTTTTACAGTAAGTAAAGACAACTGAACGAACGGCGCTTGGCTTTTATACAGTTTAAGGCTAAAAATTAATAGGTTTTACAAGTTTATGGTACTACGTTCTTTCTAATATCAGTTCATAGCCGCGAGATTTTGATATTTAAGTAAACCCCCCTAGTATCCCTGAGAAAAAATGTGGAGCAAAGAGCTAATTAATAAAGTAAAAGAGTTTTCAAATAATAAGTGTGTAAAACAGGAAGGGAAATGAATTAGAGCTATCAAAAGGAAAAGTGCCCAAAAGGTTAGCAGAATTGGCACGTTGGCGTTGTTTGGCAATGTTTATTCTTTAGCCAGAATCCATTTGGGCAGTTCAACAACATTCATTGCGTTATTTACTTTGTTGAGCAGACACATTTTTGAACACATGGTGCAATGGATTAACAATATGCTTCGAAATTATTTCAACTGATATTAAAGGTGTGTTACTCAATTAGGGTGCTGCTCTCTGGTCACGTGAAGAGTCGATGAACCGCTTGGCGATATCTTGAAAAATTATTAAATTGATAGAGCAGATATTAATTAATGAATAAGAAAGCGTATGAGCAGAGAAAATTTAAAACTAAAATTATGAATAGAAAAGATTAGATTTTTTTAAACCGAAATATACCAATGTATCGTTTTCAAAAATGTCGTGGTGGCCTAGTGGTTAAAACGCCAGCCTCTCAAGTATGAGTGCGCGGGTTCGAATCCAGGTCAGGCAAGTACCAATGTAACTTTTCTAAAGTTATATGTACTTTCTAAGTATATCTTGGACACCAATGACTGAAGGTGAAGGAAAACATCTTGAGGAAACCTGGACTTTAAGTCTGAAATCGCCAACCCGCATTGAGCAAGCGTGGTGATTACGCTCTATCCTTCTCTGTATGAGAGGAGACCTGTGCCCAGCAGTGGGACGTTAAAAGGTTGTTGATGATGATGATGATGATCGTTTTCACGCTAGACTCTTTTTCATTTTCAGCCTATAGAGGTCCACTGCTGGATAAAAACTAAAAATTATGAATAGAAAAGATTAGATTTTTTTAAACCGAAATATACCAATGTTTCGTTTTCACGCTAGACTCTTTTTCTTTTTCAGCCTATAGAGGTCCACTGCTGGATAAAGCCTCTCCCAAGAATTTCATTGCTTTGGGGGGTTTGATATAATCCCTACGCCTAGCAGGCGGGTTGAGGATCGCAATAATTTGGTATTCCACAGGAGAAGTGCTGTTGCCCGCATCCCAGGTAAGAGTTTCCTTAGTCGCCTTTTATCATACCCACGGGAGGATATGGGTTAGTACTATCCACGCCACGTCCGACAGAGGACCAAAGTCACCGACATAGCTGCGAGGATTAGCAAGCTGAAGTGGCAATGAGCTGGTCACATACGCCGCAGGACCGACAACCATTGGGGTAAACGAGTCCGCGAGTGGAGACCGCGTCTCGGCAAACGTAGCGTATGACGCCTTTGGGCGAGATGGAGCTACGACATGAAAAAGGTAGTGGCTGGCGGAGAACTGCTCAGGATCGAGCTTGTTGTCGTGCCATGGAGGAGGCATATATCCAGCAGTGGACGAGAAGAGACTGATGATGATGATGATGATGATGACTATTCACGCTAGAATGGCTAAAGAGGTTTGGATAAAATTAGGCACATGAGTAGACCATGACTTTGAATGGAACATGGGATACTTTTTATCTCGATGTTTGCACGAGATTGCTACTTATGTAGGTAAAACCGAACAGCTGGTTAATAAACAATGTTCAGGCTTTACTCCTAAACTTAAACTAGGCCGAGGCCGAAATTTACATGTTGAAAATACACATTTCTAACTAGAACATATTTTCACTTGGTAAGCAAACTGAAAATATCAAGTGAGCCTACATAAGACCGAAGTTGAAATACGAAATGTTTCAAACTGTAGTTAGTATAACCTTGTCATCTTTATTGGACATAAATGTATTATTACATTAATTATTGATTATTATATATTATTACATTAATTATTTTCTACGAAAAACTTTTTTCTTTCAACATTTTACATTAAGTACCTAAAAATTAAAATCTTGGTTCATATCTGGTTGTGTAGACTGTTACTTGTTTATACCTAGTCAAATAATTATATTATTTTTTGACAGCGTCCGTGGCATGACGCGGCCGCGCGGGTTCGGTCAGACGCCAGTCGCTTCACAGAAAATATCGAAGTTTAGCCAAGATCAGCAGTTAGACTGGTAAACCGGACCCCAGACTCCAAAGCTGAAAAAGCTTCAAATGCGACTGGGATTAACGCTGAGATGATGGTGATGATGATGAGGCTAGAGAGATGACGATTAATTAAACTTACATTTTACTAATATTAAAGTTCCGATATTTTGTAAAATCATAAAAACACAAACACAAACCCACACAACAAATCTTGAAACAGGAGCGAGTCGCGAACGAAACAAACATTTTAATTAAAAGAAATAAAGTGAGAAAAAGATATTATGTGGAATGTCTGGTAAGTAGACAGTCAATTCAATTACCTAATGGATAAATTACCTATTTTGTAATGTCTTAAAACCGTAGGTACGAAATAGGAGCGAGTCGCGAACGAAACAAACATTTTAATTAAAAGAAATAGAGAGAGAACAAGATATTATGTGAAATGTCTGGTAAGTAGACAGTCAATTCAATTACCTAATGGTTGCCGTGTGGAACACACCTTTCGCATGCAATGCGAGGCGAATGTTCTGAATCGTGAACATAATCCAGGAGATAGTACATTTTAATAATTAATCATTCTTTTTAAAGGCACCATGTGGGATGTGAAGCAGTGGTAGCCTTGTGGTAACCGCCCTGACTTAAGGAACTTTACGTAAATAATTTCATCTACACTATTCTCAATACGATAAAGGTAATATTTGCACTAAAGAATATTTAATCCAATCCCTGTCCATTCTAAGGTTACTTGGGCGATAAAGCCATTGTGTATTTTGTAGTTGAACGTATTTTGTTAAATAAATAAAGAAAACATCATGAGTTATTATTGTAGGTTAATCTTTTAATATTATGTCAAACTTCGTACGGCGAGTATCCACCCTTAAGTTATTGACACCAATACGATCCGGACGAAGCGTTTCGCCTCATCTTTTATACCGCGTACATCGAGGGACTGGAACAATTTGCCAGCGGCGGTGTCTCCGTCTGATTACAATTTAAGTGTATTCAAGGCTTGAGTTGAATACACTTAGGTACATTACTTTTACTTGAGAGGCTATTGATAAACTAGCGCGCTTTACTATCAAACATTACATCACTGCATTATAAAAAAAAAAAAAAAACCTGGACTGTCATTTGTTGATACGAATAAATGATAGCTAAGGGAACTACATTGTCACTTGTTTATATTATGAATAAATTATTATCTTTCCTCTTTGTGCTTACAAAGAGGAAAGATACCTATACCTATCGTAAAGTATCTTTAAATCTTGCCAGGGCCGCGAGTTGTTCGAAGGAGATACTATGGTCCCTGGCATACAGGTAAGTGAATGAACACGAGTGGGTTTTATCCCGTTAAACAGGGCCTGTTTAACTTTCCACTCCGCCTAGAGTAATCCTAAAAACAATGCTATACTTACAAAGTTAATAATAAATAAACAAAAGAAGTTTATTTTAGTTATGTTTTTAAATATATAAGATTATAAATAAATGGTAAAAAATAATTTTGTTGCTCTAAGACCTAAACATTATTAAAAAATAATAAGAAGTAAGTAGACGTGATTTCACCGATTGCAATCTGTCTCCTTGCCTATAATACAGCCGCGCCTCTACCTGTTTTCATGAAACAGACTGTTTACGTTGCCTGAGTAAAGTCTGAGCTAAAACATAGTTTTTAACAGCGTTTAGACACGGAATGAGCCCCGCCTATGAATATACTACTTTTGTCGACTCTTGCTAAATGGCGAACGAGCGAGCTCATTCGTAAACTACGAGCTAGGGGTGTCTTTGAAATGGCAACACCTTTGAGTTCGAACTTTTATCATGTGTAACGGTTTATGGAATAATATTCTTTTCGAAGTTTAAAAAAGTTCAGAATGAATGAATCTTTTCGAACGAGAAAAAATTCATTCAATCTGAATCATTTTTTAATTAGGTGGGAAAAGTCGTACGAATGAAAACGTCGTGGTCTTTAGGAATGAAAGGTTCTCGTTGGTTCATACTCCTTTTTTTTTCATTCAGCGTTGATTTTAGGAATTTTCTGTTCACTTTCCGCCTGCAATGCGAGGGGAACTTGGCTCCGAAACGTTGATCCACTTTAGGAATTGAAATTGTCACATTTGCAAAATTTTGCTTTGATAGTTTTTTTCTTTATCAATGCATAAGTTTTAGTTTTACTAATAAGCAATGGCTTTACTTATCATTAGGTATCTGTATATCTCAATTGAAGGGATACAAACATTATGGTTCAAGGATGAATTTATATGCATAACATTCATAGGATGTACTGACTCTGAAGGCTGTTAAGAGTCATTACGCACTGTCAATTGGTCGCCGGCGATTCGGTCGACGGCGACTGTGGCTTCATCATCAATCTTTTTATCGTCCCACTGCTGGACACAGGTTTCCTTTCATACAGAGAAGGATTGAGCGTAATCACCACGCTTGCTCAATGCGGGTTGGCGATTTCAGACTTAAAGTCAAGGTTTCCTCAAGATGTTTTCCTCCACCTTGTACCTAATCAGTCATTGGTGTCCAAGATATACTTAGAAAGTACGTATAACTTAGAAAAGTTATATTGGTAAGTACCAATGTAACTTTTTGCAAGTGCGTCGATTCCTACCTGGAATCGACGCACACTCATACTTGAGAGGCTTGTGTTTTAACCACTAGGCTACCGCGACTACAATGCCACTGGTGACTTACTATAGTTCAAATAGATGCTTTCGCACTTGGTCGACGTTCACCGAGGCGACTTTACCTATGTTTTGGTTGATGAGGAACCGAGTCGCCGGCGACCAATTAACAGTGCTTAATTGCTCTAAATGATACAACAATACAATTACTACGTGCATTCTAGGCAAACGTATTACATCAATTCTCTTATTATACAATATGTAAAGAAAACCCTGTCCGATCCGTGAAGGCATTGTTAGGTATCGATAACTGATTCTACTAATGCCCACAAAGACAGGCAAAACTTAAAAAAAAAATCCCCCTAAAAAAATAAATTTTATTTCGCAAAAAGAGGTAACTTAATACATGTGCGGTAAACAACACCATTCCGCGGGCGGCGGGGGGCAGGGCACGCGGCACCTGTGACGTGGTCGCGTCGCTATTCGCTTATAATAAAACCAGTGTTGTCACTTTTTTAAAAATTACCAAATTTCGGGGAAATTGGAATTAATTCCCGGGAAAAAAGGATTATTCCAAAATTCATTAGTATTGTTACTATGATGATTATGTAAAATTTTATATTATATTTGGTCAAATGTTTACCTAACCTCTATTATCTTTATGGGTCGGACAGGGCTTTCTTTACATATTGTATAAATATTGTTTTTTGAAACATTAAACTTAATAAAGAGCAGCGGTGGCCTAGTGGTATCGGCTACGAATTCCAACTTGTTGGTCGTAAAATTAAAGCGTTTGATGCGATTCAAAATCGCATCAAACGCTTTAATTTTTTATAATTATCTCATCAGCACTACTCTGAAAAGCATCAAACTCAAACGTCGTGAGGAATCAATGTCCTAGAGCTGAAAACTTCGAAGAAATGTGATGTATTTACCAATCCGCACTAAACCCTCGTGGTAGATTACGGCCCTCTCCCTCTCACTGAGAGGAGCCCTATGTAGTGGGAGTATGAACATTATAAACTGCTAATACTTATGTTAAGCCTAATATGAATAACTAGCTGCTCCACGCGGTCTCCCCCGCGTAGGTTTCGATATATTATGCTCCGCTCCTATTAGTCGCATGATGATGATGATGCGTGATGTTACATAGCTTAAAGCCTAAAGCCTTCCTGGATTAATGAGCAATCCAACGCAAAAAGAATTTTCCGCATCGGACTAGTAGTTTCTGAGATTAGCGCGTTCAAACAACCAATCTCTTCAGCATTATACATTAGTATGGATTCAAAAAGTCATCAAATCAGCCTTTGCTTGAATACATAAATTTACTCAGTTTTTTTGGGTGAATAGGCTCTTAATAAACTAGTGTGCTTTACAACACTGCTTACCATCAGGCGGGACTTCAATCTAGCATTAGTTAATAATAATAAACAAAAAAAAAAACAACTAGTCATGTTTCTGCCAGCATGCACAACGTGGAGTACCTACACGAGTAGCACGAGTGGAGACCGCGTCTCGACAAACGTTGCGTAGGACGCCCTTGGGCTAGATGGAGCGACGACATCAAAAAGGTGGCTGGTAGTGGCTGGCGGAGAACTGCTCAGAATCGAACTTGTTGGCATGCCATGGAAGAGGCCTATGTCCAGCAGTGGACGAGTAGAGGCTGATGATGATGATGCACAACATAAGGTAGAACTTTTGCAGATAATAATATTCAGTGTTTAACTTGTAACTTAGACCATGAGCACGGACATCCACATAAAGTGATAGCTCTATACAATTTAAAATGAATTTAATAATTACCAACACCTTCATACCTTTGTAGATAGGCGGCCATATTTTATCGGTCGGACATGGAATAGGAATAGATGGAGTGCCACCTTGTGATGATATAGGATAATTTTTGGTTACGTCAAAAATATCTAATAATAATTTGTTTTCGAAGTTTTAATTAGGGTCCTAGAATTCAGATGATGAGGAGTGAAACAATAGAATTTAGGTAATTTATGATAGTTATATCCCTTAGTTAGAACCCTTATATTAATCAACATAATATTAATATTATTATTCCCAAAGTTAACCCTTATCTGTACTATTTAATCAAACTAAAGCCAATACTTTGCCAGAGACTGCTTATGAGTAATTTGCGGAATATGGCGGAACACAATGTGGTAATGTTGCCTGAAATATTTTTTATATTACTGTTCTTTGTTCCGCTTTCACTTCTAAACTACCGAACGGATTTGGATGAAATTTGGCATACAGATGGTTTATAACCAGGGATTATATAATTATATTCCTGGTTATAAACCATCTGTGTGCCAAATTTCATAATTAAATCTATACTAATATATAAAGCTGAAGAGTTTGTTTGTTTGTTTGTGCGTGCTAATCTCAGGAACTACTGGTCCGATTCGAATAATTATTTTTGCGTTGGATAGCCCAGCTTTAGGCTATATAACACCACGCTGCGACCAATTGGAGCGGAGCATAATTAATTTCACGCGAACGAGGTCGCTGACGGCCGCTAGTATTTAATAAAACATATAGTACAATTATTATTTAGCCATAGTAAGTTAGTTAGCATATTTATTTAGTATAGCAATTATTATTTAGATAGAGGACAATTATTATATACTAGTACAATTATAAAAGACTAACTTTCCGCCCGCGGCTTCGCACGCGTGAAATTCGGTAATATTGCGCTTTTTAAATTTCCCTCAGGAATATCAATTTTGTCCCGAATAAAAAGTAGCCTATTATTTAATCCGAACTACTAACTTTGAGTCAGCAAAATTTCAAAGCAATCGTTCAGTAGTTACAGCGTGAAAGCGGAACAAACAAGCAAACACTCTTTCCGATTTATAATATTAGTAAGGATTTTAGAGTTCTTTTTTAATTCTTTTCGTTTACCGCAAAGTATTTTGTTTCTTCCTGTGTGTGAACTCCATTTCTGTCATACCCCGTGGTGTAGAACGAAGGTTCGCATAATCATATTTACGGCTAGCCTACGTCGCCTTTGTTTCGTTCATTATTCAGCTTTTGTCTTGCTCGTAATAACTTTTAACCCCTTTATAATCTTCGCTTTATAGCCAAAACGATTTTTGTTCCTGGATTTTCGAGGGAAGAATTGATTGATGTTCAGGAAATGTGAATAAGAATATTTCCTTGAGCTATTATTATTCTGGCTGTGGTCTTATCTCCAAGTTAAAAAGGGAAACTATTTTAATTTATGTTGCTATTTATTTCTCAAGTACAAAATAATTACTATTTAACCTACTTTAAAATAGGCAGAGGTTTTCAATTCAAGTAAGTAATTATTATATATGTTCGGCCATAACTATGTCATATGCAGATTGACGATTTGTTGATCATATCAATTACTCAGCAGTTATAATGTACAAGTTGTTATTATCAATCTGTTATAATTATTATCATAGCATTACAAACTAATTAGATTTTTAAACTATATTATATTTTCCTTCACTGTTTTGAGAGCAGTGATTATGAAATAATTTACATAAAGTGAAGCGCCTGATGTGGCCTAGTGGTTAAAATAACAGCCTCTCAAGTATGACTTCGATTCCAGATCAGGCAAGTACCAATGTAACTTTTCTAAAGTTATATGTCCTTTCGAAGTATATCTTGGACACCAATGACTGATTACAAGGTGAAGGGAAACATCTTGAGGAAACCTGGACTTTAAGTCTGGAATCGCCAAATTTCATGTGTATTTAAATAAAATATTACACAAGTTGTCCTTATGCAGCCTCGCTAAAGTCAAAGGTAAATTATGCTAGTGATTCTTAAAAAAATATACTTAAATATATAATTACGAAAATATTTAAAAAAATCATTACTTATCCTTGGCAGTCGGATGCTAAATGGTTTATTTTTTCTAATTTTTAGGGTTCCGTACCTCAAAAGGAAAAAACGGAACCCTTATAGGATCACTTTGTTGTCCGTCTGTCTGTCTGTCTGTCTGTCTGTCTGTCAAGACTCTTTATCTCAAGAACGCGTGGACGTATCAAGCTGAAATTCATAAGAAATACTCGGGTCTATTGTCCCTTTAAGCTGTGAAAATATGAAACTTCTAAGCCAAGCCAATCAAAAGATACAGCCGATTATGTCGATATTTTCAACTAATTTTCGACCCTCGCAAAGGAATCAAAACCTACAGGATACTTCCCGTAAACTCAGAATCTTGAAAATTGGCATGAAGCATTGTCATATAATGCAAATATAGGGAAAATTGCGAAAATCACATTTTTTTAGTTATTTAATATAATAAACATATTTTAATAAAATGGAACTTACTACCTTATTTCTCACGAACGAATAAAGTTATCAAATTGAAATTTATACCAAATACCTAGGTCTATTGTCCCTTTAAGCTGTGAAAATATCAAACTTCTAAGCCAAGCCAATCAAAAGATACAGCCGATATGTCCATATTTTCAACAAATTTTCGACACTCGCAAAGGAATCAAAACCTACAGGATACTTCCCGTAAACTCAGAATCTTGAAATTTGGCATGAAGGATTGTCATATAATGCAAATATAGGAAAAATTGCGAAAATCACATTTTTTAGTTATATAATATAATAAACATATTTTAATAAAATGAAACTTACTACCTTATTTCTCACGAACTAATAAAGGTATCAAATTGAAATTTATACCAAATACCTAGGTCTATTGTCCCTTTAAGCAGTGAAAAAATCAAACTTCTAAGTTAAAGCCAATCAAAAGATACAGCAGTTTATACCGACACCTTAGACGAATTTCCGTCACACGCTAGGGAATCAAAACCTACAAGGTACTTCCCGTGAACTCAGAATCTTGAAATTCGGCACGAAGCAACGTTATATTATAGTACAGACAGATAAAGGAAAAATTGTGAAAATGATAAATTTGAAGTTACATAAAATATTAAAATATTATTTTTGCTTACATGACATAAAATATTTTTTTAATAATTATAAACTTACTACCTACCCTTTTTCACATGAACGCGTAGAGATATTAAAGTTGAAATTCATATCAAACACTTCTTAAATCTAATTGCCTCTAAACTGTGAAAATTCTAAATCAATGCTAGTATTATAAATGCGAAAATAACTCTGTCTGTCTGTTACGCTTTCCCGCCTAAACCTCTCAACCGATTTTGATGAAGTTTGGCACAGACAATCTTTAGACCCTGAGAAAGAACATAGGCTACCTTTTATCCCGGAAAAATTTGATGTTCCCGAGGGGAATTTAAACAGCGCGATATAACCGAACTCTACGCGGGCGAAGCCGCTGGCGGAAAGCTAGTACGTCATAAATTGTAAACCGCCACGTTTGTACGGCGGAACCCTCGGTGTGCGAGTCCGACTCGCATTTGGCCGGTTTTTGAAATAAGAATGAGTTTTGAAATTGAAAACCAGAGCACATTGTAAGCTCGTATTCTTTATTTGAACTTAATAACACTGACCATAAAGTTTAGTGTTCAACGTTAAAAGTTATTAAACAATCTTTTGCTCTGTAACCCTCCCGGTTTGTTCCGATCTTTAGGGTTTCATGAGCCAGGCTTCGAACACAATAACAGTAAAACTCATTTAGTAACCGAAAGTCCGACAGTAGCTTTAATTAAAACAACAACAACAATCCTTTTGCATCGCCAAAACATCAGTTTTGTGTTTACTAACTTGCGCAGTAGCACATTTATTAGGCTTTTAATTGCTTTAAAAATGATACAATAGTTATGGCCACAGCAGCGTGGTTGGCAAGCTACAGAGTTTTATATAGTATTATCAATTAATCAAGACATTTTAATTATATTGCTTCTATTATTATTATAATAGAATTTGATCAAATCATTGATCAGTTCATTTTAAAAGTAACCCATTTAAGTAAATTAAGAAAAAAATAAGTTCTCAATCAATTCATTGCGTTTCATTCGATGTCCTTCAATGAAACACGACAACCTAAACATTTGTCACATACAATGTTTAGTAATGTAACTGCATCGCATTTTATAAACTAACGCGCTTTACCATGAACGATTGCATCACTGCTTACAATTATTAAAAAAAAAACGGTTTTTTTTAATAATTACTAATTGTAGTAGTCATTTATTATTAAAACCGCACCTTAACGACATAAAACACTAATAATTTTAATCATGTTGTTGTTTTATGTTTTTGCGATGCAGTTACATCACTAAACATTGTATGTGACAAATGTTTAGGTTATCCTTTTTGTGCGTTTCATTGAAGGACAACGAATAAAACAAAATTATTCATAGTGAGCTGATCGATTCCGTAAAATATATCGCACCGTGAAAAGTTAGGAAAAGTGAGCTGTTATGAAATGAAATCGTTAATTAAGCAAGTAGGATCACTGATCACTTTTACACGTCATATTTTTTTAAACTAGATGGAGCCGGCATTTCCTAACTAACCTCTGAGAAGAAAATGCCGAAACAAATTCAGGGATCACCGTTTTTTTTTAAGCCCAGGCATTAAAAATGAAAATGGTTACAATAATTTACGTGATTTAAAAAAAAAAAAACATTGTTGAAAATGTCACAATTGTAGCATAATTACGCATATTGCTTAATAACAATGCTTAGCAGAGCGAGCAGCTCAGTCCCAAGCTGTTAATAGTTTCAATCCCCAGAATTAGTTGTAGGGATGTTTGTTTTATTAGTAATTCGCATCCCTGATGACGCGTGTTCGCAGCGGCACCAGCAATATTCTCATCTGAGAATATTGCTGGTGCCGCATGAGAGAATCAAAACGGTCTCGATGGGTTTCTCCGATGCTGCAGAGGTGGATGCAGCTGCGCACTGAGCTTAAATGGTGTAATATAAATACATTATGTATAACTTACCAACACTAAAAGTTAAGTTAAATTGTTACTGGTTTAGTAACAATTTAACTGTGGAATCCTGTATGAAATAAAAATATTCTATTCTATTCTGTAAAGGTATCTATGTGTGTTTTAATAGGTAGCGTGATACGTACCCCCATGGGAAGAAAACGTAAGTTTATCTTTGAATGTATGTAAATATGTAATGATGACAGTAGCATTTTTACTAGGTTCAAATTGGCTCGCGTTAAGCCAATACGTCCCTTGATGATAAGCAATAATGAGAACGATGATGGGGTACATTTACCTAAAAGTGTAAATTTACTTAATTTATTAACATATATTCTTTAGCGTCAACAATGGATCATATCAGATGCCAGATCTGCGCAACATAAACTAGTAACAGTACTACAAAATAGTATACAGTAATTAGCAGCGCAAGAGAGAAGACGCGCCCATTGTTACGTGCGATGAATAAGGACAAAGCATGGAAGCTGCGACACTTATACAGTTTCCCCCTTATTCATAAACGTTGCTTAAAGTTAACTACTGATTAGTGACTGTTTAACCATCTCACACACACACACACACACACACACATCACTTAATTTTAATCATCGTTTATGAAAGTTATTTTTTGTTTATGCGAAATAGATCATAGTAGTTACGCGCGCAACAGCTGACGCCAGAGGTTAACGCCCCACGCTCGCCCGGACAAGCGGACCTTTGACCATATTTTTGTTGGGACAACCAAATAGAATAGCAAGCTCATAACTTTGTGGTTTTTATTATATATTTTTGAAATTTTGTACATATTCTTAAATACCTACTAGACACGTGTTTACGGAAACCGGCATGTTACATGGGTAACAAATGTCTTGTCATGGCGCCTCCGCCGGGCCGGAACAAGCGGGGTAGACCAAAGAAGTGCTGGCTTGGCGTTGTAAGAGATGACATGCGTGCCAACAAGCTCATACCACAGGATGCTAAAGATCGTGCGAAATGGAGGAGAATGTGCAGGAAAGCGGACCCCGGGCTCCAACGCGAAAGCCGCGGATGCAACCGGGATAAACGCTGAGATGATGAAAAATAATGTTGTATATACATTGTTTACATCTGGCAACCCTAATGCGGCGGCCGACTGAGAGGTGGCAACCATTTTGATTTTGAATTGTGACATCATTTTTTTTCAAATGCTGTTAGATTGGCTGAAAAAACATATACTTAGCTGCAAGTTATAATAATGATATTAAAATTGACTTAATAATTGCAGGTAATTGCGGCTAATTTATACAAAGCAACCTATCCTTAATCCATTCCATACATCCTCAAGATTCCTTTAAATTTAATTTCATCAAGCAGATGCCTGTAGAATCAAGCGGTAGAATCATAGACTAAATGGACTACTTACTTCAGTTACAAGCACCGTCATGTACCTATATTTTTTTTTTGTAGTTTTTAAGATGTTTTATAGCACCAAACCTAAAAAAAAAAATCTTTATGAAAATAAAAGAACTCAGAAAATCTTTATGCTTTGCAAGATTTCGTAACACGGGGCTTATTACATAATTACAATTAGGTTAATTAAGGAAAATATTTTGATACGAAAAAATGTAGAAAAGAATGATAAAGAGAGAAAAAAACTTTAGACGACTCTTCGAAATTCCCGAAACATTGTTACGATAATGAAGTTCTTATAGTGAATAATTTTGAACTTCCACCTTTGGAGCAAAAGGCTATAATTATTTTCGTTGTGTTCTTTTATTGTTTGGGTTTTTATTTTTACTAACAACGGCATAAAGTAGGTACGTACGATAACTCCTTTTTCCAGGAACCCTTAAAACATTTAAATTATGAAGAGAGGTAACTTCATTAAAAGTTCCGTTTTCGTAACAAAATTGGAACTCGTACAATATTTTTTGGCCCAATTTATTTATAACCATCCTTTGATTTATATGTACAGACGACAGCACATCAGCACACTGAAACCTGTCAGATTTATGTATTAGATTTTGAACTTTATCCCTTAAGTATTAAGGCTCTAGGTTGATTGGGAATATTTGACAGTTTCGGATAGCTTGACTTGCTCCCGTCCATACTTACATATATTTTTTTTTTAATAATTATTATTAGAATGATATATTGGCCCCGATTGCCTTGTTCTCACACTAAAGTAAATTTAAGTTCACTGCATATTTTTGTTTCTATGCCATTAAGAAAAGGACAGAAAATAAGTACTAGTTTAGTCCTCTCAAATTAGTTAGCGCCTGATGTAAATTAACCTAGTTTTAGTCTCCATGTTTTTAATCACGTCTTCAAAATGTCAATGGAGTGTTCAAACTGTCTATGGAGTATCTTAGGTCCGTCTTTTCTCGGTGGTAGGCCATAACATCAGCTGCCGGCAGAAGTTACCACCCACCAAACAAAGTCTTGCCGACAAGCGATTCGTCGTGTTCCGGCAAGATGTCTGGTGAAGCCGTACGGAGGACGGGTCTGAGCAGTTGTGTTGCGATGTGTGGCGGGTACGATGCGCCAAATGTTGTTGTGTCGGGAGTTTGGTCGTGGAGAGTCGCCAGATCAATCTCGCAGCATCGTTTGGTCGTGTTGGTCTTGGGTTTAACATTGCATCACCCCGCTCAACTGCCGTCATCCTTCCTATTCCTTAGTTTCTTAAGTGAATAGGCTTAATAAACTAGTGCGCTTTACCATCAACGATTGCATCACTGCTTACCATCAGGCGGGATTGCAGTCAAGCACTAGTATATAATTATTTAAGAAATAAATAAATTCTTGCCACGTATGTAGGTACATAGCACATATCTGATGGACAAGCAGCCTTACGTATCTGTTACTAAGTGATCGTATATTTAGCTGTCACTGAACCCTATGAAATCATAATCGCTAATCTGGCTAGTAAGTTTAGGTACTGTTGTTATTGTTGTTGTTTCTTGCTAGTTCATAGACTAGAGAGATAACGTAAAGTCACGTACACACTATTCGATAACGGTCGGGCAGTTTATGCTTCTCCATAAAATTATGGACCGCTGCTTCCGAATCATAAAGTCGTTTTGAAAGCGTTAATGTTTTCAGATTTGGGTTATCGAGTACAAGCTCAAGTCAAGCTTCTACATATATATGTCTAGATACAAAAACATCATTTCGTACGTACGTACGTTAACAGCGATTTGCAAAACAAGAGACAAATTTAAAAACAAAAATAATAAAATAAATAACTGATTATAAAGGAATAAAAAACTGATTAAAGAGCATTATAAAAGATAAAAGATCGTGCAATAGCAAATCAGTTAAACCATTTAGTAGTTCAATTAGTATACTGAACCACTAAACAGCTCAACCTATTCATGACTATCCCCAAAATATTCCTTGTTTAGAACCTTTCTAATATTATGTGCGTTGGTGCAAAATAGGTCAATATCCAGGTGCGATGGTAAACAATTAAAGGCTTTTACACTACGAACCATAAAGGCGTTGCGTCTGTAATTAGTTGATGCGCGTGGCGCCTGCAACAGAGGTCCTTTTTGGAGATAAGACTGTCCATTGTGTCACTCTTTGTAAAATCTTTATATTTATGTTCTATCAAGTATTATCATTATCATTTCAGCCGAAAGACGTTCACTGCTGGACCTAGTCCTGCCCCAAGGATTCCCATGACGACCGGTAGTGCACCTCTCGCATCCAGCGGTTTTCCGCGCTATAAAGTATCATCATCATCATCAACCTTTTATCGTCCTACTGCTGGGCACAGGTCTCCTCTCATACGGAGAAGGATTGGGCGTAATCACCACGCTTGCTCAATGCGGGTTGGCGATTTCAGACTTATAAAGTCCAGGTTTCCTCAAGATGTTTTCCTTCACCTTCAGTCATTGGTGTCCAAGATATACTTAGAAAGTACTTAGAACTTTAGAAAAGTTGAAAGGTTGCTATAAAGTATATGGTGTAAATAATAAAGAGTATTTTATTCTATACTAAGTATGACGTGAATAATCAAACAACAGCCATGACCACTTTTTTTAAACTTTGCCACACAATAGGAATTATTTTTGTACCTTGGGTGCGTTTACTAACATTTGAATACACATACACAAACAGCCAGTGGTATTCAGTGTTGGTTGGTTTGGCCAGTGCGGAATCGAACCTGCGACAGGCAGCGCAGCAGTCAATCGCTCAGCCACTGCGGTAAACGTGTCGTCAAACGACCACTCCACATTGAGTAATTCATATGTATCTAAATAAAAGCACTGGTGGGCCAGTGGTAAATGCCTTAGAATAAAATCAAAGCATTTATATCAAATAAACCAGTTACAGGCACTTTGGAATTGTCAGAAGGTCGGTCAGTCAGTAAGATGAAGCTAGTCACCCATTCCAAAGAGAAGAAACTCCATGAACACTCTCTTGACTTAGATTTAGGTTCGAACCCAGTCAGACGATTTACTCAGCGTAAATAATTTCGCCATATAAGCAGTGGCTCTTATGGCGACTATTATACTGCCACACACCTTGCAGCTTAGCGCATGAATGTGTAACCTTGCTTCTAAGTATCTCCGTATATCCTATCGAAAACACGCACAGTTCAACATACAGAAAATGCATCCACGTTCGTTCATGCGTGGCGTATGGCAAAGTGATTGAAGGAAAACATCAGGAAAAATCCGACATGTTCGAAACCAAAACATTCGAAGACAAATGAAATGAAATCGTTTATTAAGCAAGTAGGATCACTGATCATTTTTACACGTCATGTTTATTTTTTTTTATTTTTTTTAACTAGATTAAGCCGGTATTTCTTAACTGACTACCTCTGAGAAGAAATAGCCGAAACAAACTCAGGGATCATCGTCTTTTTGAAATGAAATGAAATGAAATGAAAGTCCAGACACCTGTGACACCTACCAACCCACACAGGGTCAATGGCCCTGACGTATTTTAATAGTTTGATAACAGCTTGTTATAATCCCGGTACTATTTAATGTGATAACCCAATCCCAACTCTATATCAAGAAAGATACTGCTTTACGCTTAACTAACGTTTAACATTAAAAGGAGAAAGTCACTAAAGATAAATCGTATGGAAAAAGTATTCGTTTCCTACCTCGCCTTCTTTTCAAATCAATCCCATACAACAAGGCGTCACAATAACAGTCAAGCACAAAGCATAATATTTCCATTTGACCTGCCCATCAGGATTATTTACCTGTCGACCAAAGCTCTACGGAAAATCCGCCATGTTTTTTCCGCTGTAACATCGGCATCATGGCGGTCGGGGTAAAGACAAATGATCTGAAAATTTTTCAAGTTTTCTGAGAGGGCTTTTGCTATTTTTCTCTCCGCTATTTTTTCTCCCTATTTTTATTTGCTTCCTCTACATGGTTTATTATTATAATGATGAGTAATGTCGATCTATTATTTTTATGAATGACTTTATTGTTGACTGACTGTTTGTATGTGAAAAGGGGTTATAGACTCACTTATTGTGAATAGATTATTTATACAAATATAGTAGCTTGCTGACTGCTTAGTATTTTTACGGCGCTATGAACTATTTGCAGACTATACAAACAATGAATGTCTAGTGAAGCCGTACGGAGACGGGTCTGAGCAGTTATGGTGCGATTTGTGCCGGGTACAATGTGACAAATGTTGTTATATCGGGAGTTTGGTCATGGAGGGTGTCCAGATAAATCTCCCTCTAGCGCAGCATCGTTGGTCGTGTTGTTGGGTTTAACATTGCATCACCTCATTCAACTGCCGCCTTCCTTCCTATCCACTCAGTTTTTTTTTGTTTGTGATTGGGGTCTTAAGAAACTAGCGCGCATCAACAATTGCATTATTGCTTACCATCAGGCGGGATTGCGGTCAAGCACCAGTTTAGGTTATATAGGTTTAATTATAAAAAGAAACAGGGTTCACTATTACAGAAAAATATTTAAGTTTAATCCTACTTACTTCTGATATTGATCGTTCTTGCATGTAAATAAACAAACACGCGCACAATATGGTGACTGACAGTGACTGACTATCGATATTAACGCTACGTCCAATTGTAAGACTAAGGTGGATCAGTGCGTCCTACCGGTTATGGTTATGGAATCAAACCGTGTGTGCACTAGGTATGCATATTTAATTTTATTATAATACTAGCTTTCCGCCCGCGGCTTCGCCTGCGTGGAGTTCGGTTATATCGCGCTTTTTAGATTACCCTCGGGA
This sequence comes from Sesamia nonagrioides, assembly GCA_017933935.1. NCBI lineage: Eukaryota > Metazoa > Arthropoda > Insecta > Lepidoptera > Noctuidae > Sesamia > Sesamia nonagrioides. Next base: position 1,723,160 of record JADWQK010000461.1, read on the forward strand.
ACATAAAATATTTCCGGGATAAAAGGTAGCCTATGTTCTTTTTCAGGGTCTAAAGATTGTCTGTGCCAAATTTCATCAAAATCGGTTGAGAGGTTTAGGCGGGAAAGCGTAATAGACAGACAGACAGAGTTACTTTCGCATTTATAGTATTTGTATGGATATGTATTAGCTTGTAATGCTTTTTTTAAAGTTTGTAGCGTTGTACGATAAGGATGGTTTCATCAAGGTAGAGAAGAAGAAGAAACCTGCTTGTCGGAACCAATGCCGTACTGCGCTGGCAGGACCTAACATGCTGCTGGTCCAGTAGTACCGACGACGATGCTGTACTTGTCCAGACCGCACCACTCCACGAAGGCTGAGGAGATAGTGGCGTCAAGACTTAATGGACTGTGAGGGTCCACTACGTGTTGTGGCGCAGCTCCAACGCCTCGTTGGAGCTGCGCCACAACACGTAGTTCAGGTCGTTCGTGGTACGTGTTCCGACGCATGATCTTGACAAGTTCCTGAAAAAAGAGCTATGGCCGAAGGGTGTTGTGTACTGCCGGTTTCATGGCCGGCTGCGTGACACCAGTCAGCGAAACACACATTACAGTAGTTTTAGTTGTTATGTTATATGTATTTATAGTATTATTAAGTTTTAATTGTATAGTATTGTATTTGTTATGATATTTTTTATACATTAGTTTACAAGTATTTTTATGTTATGGTTTGTATTATATTTTCTATGGGCCCTAGATGCTTGAATTAAAGGAATAAATAAATAATATTTAGAGGTATGAGGAACAGGGTATATGGTTCACTCATCCTCTATGGAAGAAGGAAGGATTCTGCGGTCAGACGGATTTTGGGTCTGGTCGCCATAAATATAATCTCACAAAGACACAGAAAATACTCTTAACAACCTGATGCTTAAAATATAAAAAAATAATATCTTAACTTAACCAAAACTATTCAAAAACTAAAGTATAACTTTGAAAAATTCATCCGCATCGCTGTCGACTAGAAGTAGTACCGGCTGGCTTTCACCTTGGCCAGAGACCAAGCATTGCTTAAAACGTAGCAACGCCTCCAGTAACTTGATATACTTTTTGACGCTATATTTTAGTATATCATCATCATCGTCAACCTTTTTTTATCGTCCCACTGCTGGGCACAGGTCTCTTCTCAAACAGAGAAGGATTGAGCATAATCGCCACGCTTGCTCAATGCGGATTGGCGATTTCAGACTTAAAGTCCAGGTTTCCTCAAGATGTTTTCCTTCACCTTCAGTCATTGGTGTCCAAGATATATTTAGAAAGTACATATAACTTTAGAAAAGTTACATTGGTACTTGCCTGACCTGGAATCGAACCCGCACACTCATACTTGAGAGGCTGGTGTTTTAACCACTAGGCCACCACGACTAATCAAAAAAATCATAATGAAAGGCCTTATCAACTGTTTCATTTTACTAAACATAATTTATGCGGCACTCGACTGAGTTTACCGAGACAGACGCGAGTCAATATTGTGGCTAACGCGGTAGGAATACAAAACAAGATCTTAGATGTCTTGATAGAGTACACCTATAAATTGGTTCTTGACTTTTCATAGTCTTTCAAGATGCAGTTGATATTTGTTAAAGATAGCTTATCATATTTCAATTTTTAATATTTTTACACGGTAAGTCGTTTGTCTCGGCTGTCATTAATAGATGCCGATGGCTCTCCAAAGCCTAGAGCACAAGCGTAGAGTATCCAGCCTTTCGGTGTTCTATAGGATGCATTTCAGGGAGTGTGCGAGGGAATTGCATGATTTAATTCCCCCATCTCCGTTCCACTAGCGGACGACCCGTCGTACGGCTGGTTTCCACCCTTACGTTGTTAACACCACTACGATCCGGACGAAGCGTTTCGCCTCCTCCTTTATACCGCGTACATCGAGGGACTGGAACAATTTGCCAGCGGCGGTGTTTCCGTCGGACTACAATTTGAGTGTCTTCAAGGCTAGAGTGAATAGGCTCTTAATAAACTAGTGCGCTTTACCATCAACGATTGCGTCACTGCTTACCATCAGGCAGGATTGCGGTCAAGTGCTGGTTTATAATATGTAAAAAAAAAAAAAAGATCAGCAGGTCGTCAGAAGCCTGAAAATCGAACAGCCTGTTTTACCAAGGCGTAACGTATAATAATACGTATTATACAAATCGCTCACATAGTAATATCACACACACACATCTGCAAAAAATCAACTGATAAAAACTGAAAGAAAAACTGAGAAAAGAATCTGAATTTATTAGATATCCTTAATATTTATTAGCATCTATTTAGCATCTATACTATTACCTGGAACCCGTTGAACACTGCGTTTGGTTACTGGTATAGACATGAATCTGTAAAAAACTTGAAAATATCATAAAGTAATTTTAAACATTTATAAAATCTTTGATCTAATATAAATACCAGGAACAAACACAATATTGCTGTACATCACACTCGTCTCCACAGAGTAGGAAACTCGTTCATGGGTCAATGTATACACTTTTACAACAAGCTGCCCATGGACATTCGAAACTTACCCATTAAACGAACTAAAAGCTACATAAAGGCGGAACTTTGCAAAAAGGGGTATTATAAAATCACAGATTATTTAGAAGACAACAAAGCTTGGGACTGAGCTGCTCATTCTGCTACGCATTGTTATTAAGCAATATGCGTAATTATGGTACAATTATGAGATTTTTAACACCGTTTTTTAAGTCACGTAAATTATTGTAAACATTTTAACTTTTTATGTCTGGACTTGAAAAAAGACGATGATCCCTGAGTTTGTTTCGGCTTTTTCTTCTCAGTGGTAGTCAGTTGGGAAATGCCGGCTACATCTAGTTTAAAAAAATATGACGTATAAAAGTCAAGTGTAAAGGTCAGTGAACCTACTTGCCTAATAAACGATTTCATTTGATCCTGTTTCTGTAACATTTTATTTTTATATTCATAAACTAGTGCTTGACTGCAATCCCGTCTGATGGTAAGCCGTGATGCAATCGTTGACGGTAAAGCGTGCTAGTTTATTATGAGCCTATTCATTCAAACAAAAACTGACTGAATAGGAAGGAAGGAGGCAGTTGAGCGAGGTGATACAATGTAAAACTCAAAAACACCACGACCAACGATGCTGCGCCAGAGGGAGACTGATTTGAAGACCCTCCACGACCAAACTCCCGACACAACAACATTTGGCGCATGGTACCTGGCAGACATCGCTCAGATACAACTGCTCAGACCCGTCCTCCGTACGGCTTCACCAGACATCATTCAAACTGCAAAACAGATTTTGATGCGGTTTTTTAATAGATAAAGTGATTAAAGAGGAAGGTTTATATTTATAATAATATTGTTAGCAGAAAGAAGTTTGAAGACTTATAGCAACTCGCACCTACTTTGTCTATGCCTACGTCTACTATATCTACGCCTATCTATTATAAATAGACGGCTGTCTGATTGACAGATCCTTTTTCTCCTGAGCTCTTGGACGGTAAGGTGGTCGGTGCGATTTGCTGTAAGTCGGTCATTTTGTTGATATTTCGCTGTAAATGGTGTTAAACGGATGGTTGTTTGTGTTAAGAGTCATTTTAAGGTTATGAGATTGAGTTATTGATTATAAATCATGGTTTCTGATTTGTGTTGTACTTTTCTATATTTAAATCTCTATCCTGATCCTAAAAATATCCATTAAATAGTGGGGAAATACTATTGTTTTTGACGTTTCTAATGTGATGTCGTAAATAATTAATATTTTTCCGCATTAGCAGTGATTTGCAGTGAACTCTACGAGATTTATCAAAATAATTTACTAAATATTGTACACATTAAAAAGGCCTATAGAAAAGTCCGCGATGGTATATGCCTATCTGTTATGGATATGCCACAATAACATTTTTTTTTTCTTTTACTACAAATATTGGCAGCATTAATTAATATAGATCTATATGGCCCTTTACAGTACATGATTTAAATGGATTTTTCGAAGATATTACAGACTACTATGTTTTTGTATACAATAACGTTCACAGTTTTTCTGTAGTGTATTTAGTATCAACATTGAACTCGCGCGAAGCGGGGCGGGTCGCTAGTAAATTATAAATGGACTAATTAACTGATAGCTTGCAGCAGATTGATTAACTACTCTCAAATGCGGTTGATTTGTATACCTGTTAGTCTTTACGTATTTTTTTCGTCTATCTGACATATGTGGATAACCAGTCTAATGATTCTGCCAAAACCTCAATATTAAGACCTATGTTTTCACTTTAAAATGGATACATAATCGCACTGCTGTTGCCTTAATTCAGCATTCAAAATTATACATAGAATAAAGAATTGAATAAAAATAAAATAAAATTTATTTAGACACATTTTGTTGATAGCATAAGCACAACAGAGTAAGACAAAAGACAAGAAAATACAAATCAAAATTAACAAGAAACATGTCGTGCAATGTAGCAACTCTAGATCCCACACTAGGATATATAAAGCTTCCATTTACATTCCATTTTTTCTACCATTGTAAACATTATGTGAACGCTCTATTCAAAATAATATTGAATGAGAGCTAAAAAATGTATGGCGCACAAACTACAAGCTCTTTGCTCAGTGCAGCCGCATCGTAAAAGTAATAAAAAAATCAGTCCATTTCCCAGTATTAATTAATAACAGACAGACAAAAGGTAACCAAACAGTGTTTATTCTCACCACAATACCAATAAGCTTGTGACCGCATGGAATACCAGAGAATAATTTGTATTACATTAACTAGAATATGAGATGTTGTCTTGTCCCATAATCAAGTTTAAGAGTATTTATAGGGTGTTGTAATGAGCCTCTTTTGGCGACGTAAAGCTGTTCACAAAGTGGTTTGGTTATGTTAAGAAAAATTACGTCATTTTCGTTTTGCACCCCTGAAAATCCCTGTCACGACACCCATGTCAAAATATCATAAAATTGGTGTCGGCCCCGTCGTAACGACTACAGTATTTTCTTTCTATCTTATAGAAGACCTATTTCAGAGAGACAGTTAATCACAAGTTTAACACATCGCGATAATCATTAACTTGTCAAATATGTATAATAAAAAGTTAAAAAACTAAAACCCAACTACGACAAAACACGACGCTGAAAAAGTATAAAACAAGATTTTCAGAATACTGAACTGAACAAAGTTGCTAATATAGTTGCAAGTAAATGGACACAGTAGACTCTACCAAGATGCCTTCGTTGTACCACGTTAACCGCAGTCACACGTTATGAAAGTGCTACGGTAGGTATATGTAACGTGTGACTACGCCTTTCCAAACATGAAAATTTATCTCTAAATAGTGAATATTGCATACTTTAGAATAGTATCGTAAGACATTATTGTCAATTTACAACGAAGGCATCTTGGTAGAGTCTACTGTGTCCATTTACTTGCAACTATATTAGCAACTTTGTTCAGTTCAGTATTCTGAAAATCTTGTTTTATACTTTTTCAGCGTCGTGTTTTGTCGTAGTTGGGTTTTAGTTTTTTAACTTTTTATTATTTGTACTATTTTGGTGTTAAAGTGTATTTGTGGCGCATAATATTAATAAAAACTAAATTGACGAACTAAAAACTAGGTAGTTAACATACGACATCTCTTTTGACTTATGTATCAGCGTATAGTAATATGTAGAGATGTACTATTTTACTATTTCGTAGCGCTTGGAGCGTAGCGCGTATAGCAATGGTTTCCCCGTATGAAGCTCCCGGTTGTTCGTAGTAGCGACGCACATTTGCGTCGATGTCACCGAATAGGTCATGAATTAGTGGATGAGGCCGTTCGTATAAATAGATTGGATGTTTTTCTAACGGTGGTAGGCCATAACATCGGCTGCCGGCAGAAGTTACCACCCACCAGACAAAGTCTTGCCGCCAAGCGATTCGTCGTGTTCCAGCATGATGTCTGGTGAAGCCGTACGGAGGACGCGTCTGAGCACTTTGTGTTGCGTTGTGTGGCGAGTACGATGCGCCAAATGTTGTTGTGTCGGGAGTTTGGTCGTGGAGAGTCTCCAGATCAATCTCCCTCTGGCGCAGCATGGTTGGTCGTGTTGGTCTTGGATTTAACATTGCATCACCTGGCTCAACTGCCGTCATCCTTGCTATTCCTAAGTTTTTTAAGTGAATAGGCTTAATAAACTAGTGCGCTTTACCATCAACGATTGCGTCACTGCTTACCACCAGGCGGGATTGTAGTCAAACGGTAGTTTATAATTATTATTAAAAAAAAAAAACATATATTAAGAGGACCTGGGAAGATTCCTTAATCTATCTAATTCTGCTAACGATCGACTGTCATGTGGATTTTTAAGTAATTTATTATGATCCAAGGCACTTATAAATAATCCCTCTATGATTTTGACACTACTGAGAGCGACATAGGCCTGTCCTTTAGCAAACAATGACTTTCCTAGATCTGTAACTTTTTTATCTAGAGTACAACCTTGTAATTTATGTACAGTACAACCCCAAGAAAGAATCAGCGGGAGCATTTTACGCTGAATTTGCCCAGAACCCCTCAAGCCGTAAAATTCAGTGAGGCAAGGCTCGATTTTGATAAGTCCGTTATTATCTGCTTTTATGGATGCGTCGTCAAATTGTATGAGAACAGCGCTTGGCTGTTCTCCTGTTCCAACTGATCGCGCCGAAGAGCAGGCCATTCGAAGGCCTTCACCACTCCTATCGCTCCGTTTACCAAACCCTGGTTTACATTCAAATTTCTACGAAGCATTACTAGGGATTATGTATAAACATAAAGTACTCGTGAAGCTCTTTCAGATTATACCAAATACGGTATATTTATTTTAATTTTATATTAACATAGAACTTTTTGTCCGCTAGAGGGCGTAATACTAAATTTGGTGACAAGCTTTATAGCTCATAACCAACAGAATATCAAGGCCCTTTTAATGGTTCTGCAGTGGTCTTATTCTGATAAGTAGTAAAGAAGCTATCTATGAACGAAAAGATGTGAATTATATGCAATCAGCCCATGAATACAGGTAAAGTCACAAGGAAATGCTAGTAATATATATATATATTCAAAATGTACAAGTTAAGCCCTTTCAAATGATACCAAACACGGCATATTTATCTTAACTTTATTTTTTTACTCTGTATATTCTGTCCGCTAGAGGGCGCCACGTTAGATTTTGTGAAACTCCATATAGCCTATAACCAGCAGACAATTGAGACGCTTCTAATGATATGTCATTTATCGAATTCGAATAAGTAGTTTAGAAGTTACGAGGGAACAGATGAACATACATACATACATACATACATACATACATACATACATACATACATACATACATACATACATAGCCTGTCAAAATCATAACCCTCCTTTTGCTTTGCCGTAGTCGGGTAAAAAGGTGTAGTCGCACGCACACAAACACACCGTACCGAAGACTGCCGAACTGAAACGACGTTAGACGATGCACGGCTTTCAACACCGTACCACTGTGCCGGTCGGAGTGGGGGGTGTTAGGTTATTTATATTATCCATATTAATATTATAAATGCGAAAGTATCTCTGTCTGTCTATCTGACCGGCTTTCACGCCAAAACTACTGAACCGATTGTAATGAAATTTGGTACACAGATAGTCTAGAGCCTGAGATAGGACATAGGCTATAAAACATCCCGCTATGACCAATAGGAGCAGAGCAGGAACAAAAAATGTTGCGGAAACGGGAGCAAACGCGGATGTACTACATATTGTTCCCATTATTTTAACAGGCGCTTATTTTATATCAACTGAGCTCATTCGGCTAGAAGGTTACGCGGGTGAAACCGCGGGGCAGAGCTAGTTTATATTATATATTCGCTACGCCACGGAGGTGGACAGCCTCCGTGGCATAATGATATGTAGCGAATGCGGCCGCTGCGCATAGAGGTGGGGGTTCGATCCCCGCGCAGTGCAGATATTTGTATGCATGATTATGAATATTTGCACTGGTCTAGTCGTGCCTCGGAAAGCACGTAAAGCCGTTGGTCCCGATTGCCATACAAACATCTAATGGCAGTCGTTACTGGATTTATTGGAGCTCTCAAAAGTCTAACAGTTGGTCTTACTACAATGCTTCGTTATCGCCTTCGGGTTGTGGAGGTCAGACGGCATTCGCTTCACGGAAAATATCGAAGTTTAGCCAAAATCAGCACAATATTAACAACAAATTTCGTTCTAAATCAAAATATTTGACTGTGGAGGCTTAGATGCTAATAGCTTGTCGTTAATTACCTCACTACTACATTATTTTATATAAAATAATAGATTGATACAAATTCAAAAATCTTAAAATTGTTATTCAATTCTGAGCTCATCATCATCATTTCAGCCCTAAGACGTCCACTGCTGGAAATAGGCCTCCCCTAAGGACCTCCACTACGGTCAGTCCTCTACCTCCCGCATCCAGCGGTTTCCCGCGATCTTCACCCACGCCGCATCTTCCGGTGCGCGGTTGCTACTCAAGAAGCCATCGACCCCATTGGGCAGCGGACCTACGGGCAATGTGCCCGGCCCAATGCCACTTAAGTGTTGCAATTCTTCGGGCTAGGTCGGTACTGATGCCGCGGCAGAATCAAGGACTCCCGCGGCTCCGTGCGCACGTGACCGGAGAGACACCGAGGTGGTTTTTAGTCAGTACGAGTCTGACAGACCCCGTCACCCACCCCAGGGCGGCGGACATCCATTGAGGATTTTCCACCCCGGAAAAAAAAGGTCGTTACTGATCTCAATAATAAATTATTTATGAATTTATTGGAGACCTCCGTGGCGCAGCACAACACGCCTGCCTTCGACGTAGAGGCCCCGGATTCGACCCCCCTCCAGGTCATAGTGGAAAACGATATTTTCCTGATTGGCCTGGGTCTTGGATGTTTATTTATATATGTATCTATTGTAAATATAGTATCGTTGAGTTAGTATCCCATAACACAATTCTCGACTTACTTTGGGGCTAAATCAACCAGTGTGATTTGTCCGTATAATTATATTTATTTATATTATTATGCTACAAAAATTTCCGATGCCGTCATCGTGTATATTGTAAGATTACTGAAAGAGTATCTACCCTAATTGCGTAACACGTTATTACTATCAATGGGAATCATTTTGAAGCATATTGCTGACCCATTCCTCATTATGTTCGAAAACTATGTCTGCTCAACAAAGTAAATAACGCAATGAATGTTGAACTGTTTAAACTGTCAAAATGAAACCCATTGCTGCTGATACTGTGTTACGTATGTGATTACCTTGCTGTTTGGAATTTTAATATCATTCTTTCTCTTAGCATAGGTGTAGTCCTTGTATTGATGGAATTTGGGGGAACAATATTTCAAAGATTTGTTAACACCTGTAGTACCAAAAGTAGTATTTATTCAAATAGTTATGAAGTTCGAACGTTCAGGTTCTTGTATTGAAAATACAAACCATCATCCTTATCCAGAACATTTATTTATTTATTTATCAGTTTACAGCTGTCCTTACAGGTTTTACCCTAATGTGACAGTGCAATTATTCACTAACACTTTAATATACATACACTAATTCTTAAACATAACTAACAATATTTAATAAAACTCTTGCGAGTTCACTCAAAGAACACGAGAATATGTCCAGTCTATCATGGACTTCGTTCACCATACGGATTGCACGGGTGAGGGGATGCTTTCGCCAGTAGGTTGGTTCTGGCCACAGGCACTTTAGCAGTTGCGGGCGTCGCCGCCTCCACACGTACCGGTCCGGAACTCGAACATAATCTCAATAATAAAATATGTATGTTATATTACAGATAGGCTAAACATATTACCAATAAAAAAGTCTCTCGGCACTAAATACAATTTAATATGATATTCACGTATGTAAGATTCAAAGCTTCAAAGATTCGCGGCATCCAAGGGGTTCAGTCGACCACGTATCGCTTATATTACGTGTGGTCGCGACTGACCGCGTTGTGGCCCAAACTTTATTCGGAATATTCTGCGGTCATGATCTGTTGTAAATTACTTTGTTTAGATGTTTCTCGAAAAGGATCGTGTTTGCTACCTGACTTGGTACCGACTGGGACTAAACACGTGCCTGCTAATTTGTTTTTCCGATTTAGATAATATATTTGCAGGCCATTAAGCTGTGTTTCAAAATGTTAATTTAAAACACCTTTAAATGTAATGTAACCAGTAAAGAAGCAGTGAGAACGAAATCGACATACGATTTATTTACTTTATACAACGTGTAACATAAAGGGTATATACATAACAAGGATATGGTATCTTCACATAATATCAAACGATATTGGAAGGGTTTTTTAATTCTATTTATTTAATTTTGGAAGTTATGAGGAAAAACACCTCTTGTGATGGGCTACTATCATACTAGACGCACAGAGTTATTGAAGATATTTATCGGATTTTGGCACGTAACTTGACGTGTAACGAGTAGTTATTAACGTATGTAGTGTAGTGCCACGTTCGTTATGATTTGATTTTAAGAAACACACGAAACCGATAATTTGGTATCAATTTTTGAGTGTTTTATTTTGAGTTGAAACCCTTCCGATATCGTTTGATATCATCTAAAGATGCCATGCCCTTGGTATGTATATACCCATTATGTTACACGTTGTATAAATAATTTTACCAACACTACTCTTAAATCGATAAAAGAAAACCATCATATAGAAAGCAGGAGAGTCTAGAACCAAAATTTCGAGGATAATGACTTCCACTACCTCTCACTGATTTCGCGAGGTAGGTTACAGCTCATTTGTCCTCGAATAGAGGAGGCCTGTATTAGCAGTGGAATCATTTTAGGTCGAATGATTACTTCAATAGAGTGCGGATTGTTTAATAAAAGGATTGACTATGTTACTAAAATACTTACTACAAATAATATCATGAGACCTCGCTACGATAACTTAGGGCACAGATTAACTAAGAGGCTTTTTAATTCCCATGCTTTACTTACCGAGGCTGTATAGTAAAATCGAAAATAAAACTTTTGTATATTTAGAACCACTCGCATGGTAGCAGACAAGAGTCCGAATGGAGCGTAAAGTTCTACTGAAATGTGAAAAGGTGACGAATTCGCAGGTCGACTGCAGTAGGTACCCTTTTTCTAAAATTATAAACTATTGCTTGACCGCGATCAATCCTGATGGTAAGCAGTGATGCAATAGTTGATAAAATGTACAAGTTGATTAAGAGCCTATTCACTCGAGCCTTGAAGAATAATCAGACGGGAAGACCGCCGCAGGCAAATTGTTCCAACCTTTGACGTACGCGATATAAAAAACGAGGTGAAAAGCTTCGTTCGGATCGTAGCGGTAGACTGGTTGATGCATTTACAAAGAATTGTTGATCTTTAAGGCCCCTGCAGGAAGGCATGACGCAATTCTTGTAGAGCAATTTCCATGAAGTTTTTATAGAAGATATTCTACTAATGTCGTGTCGCGCTATCACATTGCACGTCGATGTCCTTACCGCCTTGTACAACAAAAGGTCCTTAAAACTGCAATTTTGTTTCTAAATCCCATCCGGAGGCAATTTTGATCGGTGGTAGGCCATAACATCGGCTGCCGGCAGAAGTTACCATCCACCAGACAAAGTCTTGCCGCCAAGCGATTTTTCATGTTCCGGCATGATGTCTGGTGAAGCTGTACGAAAGACGGGTCTGAGCAGTTGTGTTGCGATGTGTGCCGGGTACGATGCGTCAAATGTTGTTGTGTCGGGAGTTTGGTCGTGGAGGGTCTCCACATTAATCTCCTCTGGCGCAGAATCGTTGGTTGTGTTGTTGGGCTTAACATTGCACCACCTCGCTCAACTGCCGTCTTCCTTCCTATTCACTAAGTTTACTGCCTGCTTACCATCAGGCGGGGTTGCAGTCAAGCGCTAGTTTATAATTATCAAGAAAAAAATTGCGAACACAGCAGAGTAACAAAGCTTGTAGTTAATTTACTAAAACAACACCACAAAATACACTGCTCTATTAAATACTAATTTATTATGCTTACCGGTAACCAAAACAATGCTACGTCAACAACTAACTACACAATCGATAATAGCCACAATGCAGAATACATCGCAGAACAAACGAACCAAAAATTAACTTTTGCGCCATAACGTTTGTCATTCAATGTTTGCGGGGATTAGCCAACGTGGGCGCGATGCCTTATTGCTAAAATATTTACTGCTAACCAACCCGTTTACTTAGGACCAGTAGTTCCTCTGACTCAGCGTTGTACCCCGAAACATCGCTATACATAATCTTCGCCGCTGTAATCATGTGAAAATAGCCATAGGTACCACAGAATGTGGGTCAGAGCTCTTGGGGACCGATTTACAACCAAACCGTACTGTTTTTACATTATTTATATGTAATGCTTTGTATATTTTGTTTCGTGTTGGTAATTTGGAGATAAATTGGTTTGTTTTGTAGCTTCAGATCCTTTAGAGATTTACCTACCCGATCCAAGATAAAAAGTTTTTGTTATGGATAAGTTTCTTGTGTGTTTGGATGGTTATGCCAAAAGTAATGTTTTATAAGTAGATAGAGAGAGAGAATTACTTTAATGGGAAATGTATTAAGATCGACGATCGAACCTATCATAACGGTATAATAGTCCTCCAAACCGTACTTCAGCCAGGGAAAAGACTAGCATATGGGTCTAAGGGCGACAACCCGAGGAAACAAACGTCAGGATCCGAGGTGACGGTGCAGTGCACGCCACTCTTAAACATCGCGGAGCGAGCCAAAGACCTATGAATATTTGCACTGGTCTGGTCGTGCCTCGGAAAGCACGTTAAGCCGTTGGTCCCGGTTGCCATACGAACATTTAATGGCAGTCGCTACGGGTTGTTGGAGGCCTCAAAAGTCCAACAACTAGTCTAACTACAATGCTTCGATATCACGTTCGGGTTGTGGAGGTCAAACGGCAGTCGCTTCACGGAAAATTTCGAAGTTTAGCCAAAATCAGCAGTTATATTGGTAAAGCGGACCCCTGACTCCAACGCTGAAAGAAAGCTTCAGATGCGACTGGAATTAACGCCGAGATGATGATGATGATGATTATAGTGCACAAGCGTGTTCGCTGACACAAGTTTATTCCCTTATCATTCTTTCTTATATTCCAATAGGACGGCAATCCGATAAGACTGGAGAGGAATCAGAAAACAGTGTAAAAAGTACAGAAGAGTACAAACATTTTCAAGAAATTAAGGACAGCAAAATGCTTAAGAATATGTATTGCCAGGTCGCTCAGTATACTAACAGAAAGCATTGCATTTATTTTTCAAATATTGGATTCACGATGTTTAACTGCACTTTAAACTGCTTTTAGACTTCTGGAAAGTCCATTAATCTCAGTGTTCATAGAACGTAAACTTATTTGAAAATGTTTTCAGTTAAAAACATCAAAGTCAAGGGGACATTACTTAAAACGTAGCTCGAAACGACAATTTCAAGTAAAATTTTCGTTTTGAGTTGCGTTTTATGTAATGTCCCTTTATTAGACTTACCAGATTAGTCAATCCCCTTTATTCATAAACGTTGCTTAAAGTTAACTAGTGATTAGCGAATGTTGGCGGAGAACTGCTCAGGATCGAGCTTGTTGGGGTGCCATGGAGAAGGCCTTGGTGGCCATGGAAGGCAGTGGACGAGTAGAGGCTGATAATGATGATGATGATAGCGAATGTTTAACCATACATTTTTGACGTTTGCACGTCACTTAACTTTAAAATTCGCTTATGAATCAACACCATAGTGTTTACGGGGTTTATTCATAAACGATGATTAAACTCAAGTGACGTGCAAACGTCAAAAATATGGTTAAACATTCGCTAATCACTAGTTAACTTTTAAGTAACATTTATGAATAAAGGGAGAATTTTAGACAGTCGTAGCTACGAAAATATCCATATGATTTTCAACATGTTTTTATTAGCTTCACTTGCATGTTTGCTTTTGTTTGCTTGCTTGCTTGTTTGTTTGTTTGTCCGTCTCTCTTTGTACTACGAGTGAGCGGCTTATTACTGTTGTCCCACCGTTTTCAATACGTTGATTCGTACGTTTTTTTTTTAAGAGGATTTCGAACTAAAAGTTGAAAATAAATATAGTTTAAACTAAAAACACATGCTTTTAAAAATATCAAACTAAAAAGTTAAAAATAATTTTAAAAAGCGTGAGTCGCTTAATATATAAATATTATGGCACAAAGCACCTCACGCTTTTTTTTTAAATTATTTTAACTTTGGAATTTTTAAACATGTTTAGTTTTTAAACTATATTTATATGAATAAGAATAATATAACAGACTATGCTACGCAGTATATGCTATGCTATGACACAAATAAATAAATATAGTTTAAAAACTAAAAAACATGCTTTTAAAGAATATCAAACTAAAAAGTTAAAAATAATTTTAAAAAAGCGTGAGGCAATTTGTGCCATATTTTTGCATGTTTTTTTTACTTTTAGTTTTTTAAACTATATTTATTTTTAACTTTTTAGTGCGATATTCTTTTTTTAAAAAAAAAAAAAACGAACAAACGAACGTATTGAAAACGGTGGGATATTTTACAGTAATGAGTCGCTCTCGTAGTCCAAAGAGTTAGAGACGGACAAACAAACAAACAAACAAACAAACAAGCAAGCAAGCAAGCAAGCAAGCAAACAAGCAAGCGAGCAAACAAGCAAGCAAGCAAACATACAAGTGAAGCTAATAAAAAGCATGTAAAAACTGAAACTCACCTCGCTGATATCACTTACAGATTGCAACTGTTTAATGAAGTGTTTTTTTGTATGTGTACTCCTTCAACAAGCAAATGAATTAAAATTATAATATACTAATTAATTTGCTTTTTGAATGCAGCAGTCAATATTAAACGCAAAGATAACGCATCGATAATTGTAAGCTATAGGTTTGACTTCACTCAAGCCACAATAACGATAGGGGGGTTCACATCGGCATCGAGTGGACGATGAAGTATCTGGGACTCGTACTTGACAGCCGGTGTAACTTAGAGGAACAAATCCGTCGTTTGGCTCCCAGACTAGAACAGGCCGCCAGGGAGGAGCCACCTCAAGGCAACCCCTCGAGGTGGCTCCTCCCTAACCTAGGGAGTCCAAGAAACGACTCCTACTAGAGGTTATCTACAGACTATTGTATGCCCTAAGGGCGGGACATAGCTAATTATTTAAGACCTGTATTATGTATAAACCTATGATCCACAATAAAGAAAGATTTGATTTGACAGGACACTGGTGTAGGCGCAGTCCGTGAGACGACGACCAGTCCCCTATTTTGGTCGCATCCCAATGGGTCATGGCTGGTCGACTAGTCCGGTCCGCTAAAGCGGATTGCTGCCATGGGACTTGGAGACCAAAGTCTAGGAGGAGGATGAGGTAAAATACTAGGGCTTAATCACGGTACAGCGGACAGAACTCCAGCGGGATCTGAAAACTGCGACTATCGCAACCCAGTACTAGGCACGGTTACAATTCCAGCTAGCATTGAACTATTACAAACGATACCAATACAGCAGAATACTACCCTAAAAGTCCTACATTACGGGATCCCTCTGTTAAATTAGGGTTAAGTTAATTATAGTTTAATTGTTATTTGTAGTAGGGCCGTCGCTAAGAATAAGGCACTTTAACACCTCACGTGAGTATTGTACAGGCTAGCTACGGAATTGTAAATTGGATGGATAAATCTTTCACGCAGTTACCTTAATGAAATGAAATGAAATCGTTTATTAAGCAAGTAGGATCACTGATCACTTTTACACGTCATTTTTTTTTTTTTTTACTAGATGAAGCCGGCATTTCCTAACTGACTACCTCTGAGAAGAAATAGCCGAAACAAACTCAGGGATCATCCTCTTTTTTCACGTCCAGAGATTAAAAATGAAAATGTTTACAATAATTTACCTTATAATTACGCACATTGCTTAATAACAATGCTTAACAGAGCGAGCAGCTCAGTCCCAAGCTTTTTTGTCTTCTAAATAATCTGTGATTTTCTAATACCCCTTTTTGCAAAGTTTGGCCTTTATATGGTTCTTAAATCGTTTAATGGGTAAGTTTCGAATGTCCATGGGAAGCTTGTTGTAAAAGTGTATAGGTACATTGGCCCATGAACTAGTTGCCTACTCTGTAGAGACGAGTGTGATGTACAGCAAGATTGTGTTTGTTCCTGGTATTTATATTATGAATATCGCTTATTTTCTTAAAATTCGAGATATTTTTATGAACATACATAAGATTTTCAAATATATATTGTGAAGCTACAGTCAGAATGTTCACCTCTATGAACTTTTCCCTAAGAGAATCTCTAGGACCAAGGTTGTAAATGGCTCGAACAGCCCTCTTCTGTAAAACAAAGATGGTATTGATGTCCGTACAAGTTCCCCAGAGAAGAATCCCATAAGTCATAAGACTATGAAAATAACTAAAATAAACAATTCTGGCTGTATCCACATCAGTTATCTGTCTACTTTTCTTAACAGCAAAGGCGGCAGAACTGAGTCTACTCGACAGCTTCTCAATGTGAGGACCCCATTGTAACTTGGCGTCAATAGTTAATCCAAGAAAAACTGTCGACTTGACAGGGATCAACTCTACTCCATTCAGTTGAACATTGGTACTTAGCTGCCTGACATTTGGCGTAGAAAATTTAATGACTTTAGTTTTTTTTTCATTTAAAAGGAGATTATTTACATTAAACCAATGGACAACTTTAGAGAGTGCATTGTTAACTTCGTCAAAATTTGTTAGCTGACGCTTGACTTTAAAAATAAGAGAAGTGTCATCCGCGAACAATACTATGTTGTGATTATCCCTCACGTGATGAGGTAAGTCATTAATATAAATTAAAAACAAGAATGGACCTAGAATTGAACCCTGCGGAATGCCCATGGTGACCACAGATCCTGCAGATCTCTTGCCATTAACATCAACCCTCTGAATTCGATTATTCAGATAAAGAGTCAGAAAGTCGAGAGCTCTGTCCCTCAAACCATAATGGTACAATTTCCTGATAAGAGTATCATGATGTACGCAATCAAAGGCCTTGGACAAATCACAAATAATAGCAAGAGCATCTTACGATTCCTCCCAGGCCCCAAATATGTTCTTTAGCAACGCCACGCCCGCATCTGTAGTTGAACGACCCTTTGTAAAACCAAATTGTTTCACGTGCAATAAAGTATGTAAGTTAAAGTGCCTCAACAACTGTTTCAAAATTAATTTTTCAAAAATTTTGCTCAAAGTTGGTAATATCGATATTGCCCGAAAATTCGTGGGATCAGTTGTACTACCAGATTTGAACAGTGGAATTACTTTGCTTAGTTTCATCAAATCAGGAAATACACTCTGGTGTATTTCCTGATTTGATTTGAAACAATTGCTAAGAAAGGTGCGATAACATCTATTATTGAAGCTACAGTGTATACTGACAAACCCCAATGATCAGCAGTTTTTTTTTACATCAAGATCCTTAAAAGATTCTATAATGTCTTTAGCAGTCACAAATGTAAATTCAAAGTGATTGTCACATTCTGGAACACATTCTTTTAGTATGGCATAAGCAGAAGTGGAGGAAGAAGACAAAGTTTTTGTTGTCATTATTGGAATATTAGTAAAAAAATTCTCAAACTCAGTTGCTACCTCCAAGTCCGCCTTTATATCTTCATCGTTAATTTTAAGATGAAAATCGCGATTTTGTACTTTGGTTCTTCCAATTTCAGAATTTATAATTCCCCAAGTTGTTTTGATTTTATTGCCAGAAGATTTTATTTTATTTTTAATGTGTATGGCTTTTGCTGAGGAACAGTCTCTTTTAAAAGTTTTTGAATAATTTTTAACAAATTCTTGAAAAGCTTCATCATGGTTAAATGTTTTTTTTTTTCCTGATACAATTCATACATTTTTTCCCTGCTTTTATAAATACCTGGGGTTACCCAGTCACTAAATATAATACGGTCGCTAACAGGCAATGTTTTTTTTTTTGTGAAAACTTTCTAAATTCACAATTAATGAGGTTAAATAGTACACTATACGCATGATCCGGATTGGTGTGATAAGGCAAGTCCGGTAGCTTTTCAATTAAATTATTTTTAAATTGTCCTAAACGATTTTCATTTATAGGAACAAAACTCACAAGTTTTCTTTGAGCTCTGACTTTACTTTTCTGAGTAAAAGTAACTCGTTTATTATAATTAAATGGTCAGAAGGTCTTAAGTTAGTAAAGATGTTGTCTAAACAGGTGGCACTCGTGGCAGTTATTCTAGTCGGCTCAAAGAATCTTGCGTACAAGTTATAAGACTTGAATAATGACATAAATTTATTAATTAGACCATGATAGCCATAACAGCCTCCGTGGCGTAGTGCGTGGCGTAGTGCGTGGCGTGGCGCAAGGAGGCGCGGGTTCGATCCCCGCGCAGTGCCAATATATGTATGCATGAATACGAATATATGCACTAGTCTGGTCGTGCTTCGCAAAGCTCGTTAAGCCGTTGGTCCCGCTTGCCATACGAACATCTAATGGTAATCGTTACGGGTTTTTGGAGCCCTCACAAATCCAACAATTGGTCTAACTGCAATACTTCGATATCGCCTTCGGGTTGTGTAGGTCAGGCGGCAGTCGCTTTGCGGAAAATAACGAATGATGACCTTAGACCATAATAGTGGGAAATCTGAACTTACTGCCAAGACTAACGGTATAGGTGTATCATAACCTTAATTCGACCCATAATTTTACCACCACATGGACACAGGCATTTTTTTTTTCTGCAAGGATATGTAATCTTAATGCAGTGGGTTGTTTAAAAGAGATATCGAGGCCCCTGTCGCGCAAGCACGCAAGCAAGTGAACAAACACGGTTGGGTTTTAGTCAGTAAAAGTCTGACACGCCCTTCCGCTCCGCCCAGAGATGGAGAGGTCATTTAATGATTACCCATCCGTAAAAAAGGGCTCTTCTCTTCAAGGGGGTGGGCTGCACTTTACCACACCGGCGCAGTGCGCATTGGTAGATGTCACATGACTCCCAATTGTTGCCTCAGGGTGTTTTCTTTCACCAGTTTGAGAGCAGTGATGATTAAATAATATAATTTATACAAAATGTCTGCCGAGTTTGAACCTAAAATCAGTTTTAGGTTCGAAATTAAATCGTGACCGTTGCCACTGGGTTGCACTGCTCTGAGGCTACTGCTCCTTTTCTATAGAATAGAATACTCTTTATTGTGGACACCATATAGATTACAGAAACATAAATATAAAGATTTTACAAAGGGTGACATAATGGGCGGTCTTATCTAGTATCTACAAAACTTTAAAAAGGAACAAAAAAATTGTGTCATTCGGAGTATTTAAATGGCCACATTGTGTTATAATTAAAATATCTTGAAAACTATATTAGCCATGAAAATATCAATTATCCATACTATCCATACTAATATTATAAATGCGAAAGTAACTCTGTCTGTCTGTCGGTCTGTCTGTCTGTCTGTCTGTCTGTCTGTCTGTCTGTCTGTTACGCTTTCCCGCTTAAACCTCTCAACCGATTTTGATGAAATTTTGCACAGACAATCTTTAGACCCTGAGAAAGAACATAGGCTACCTTTTATCCCGGAAAAATTTGATGTTCCCGAGGGAAATCTAAAAAGCGCGATATAACCGAACTCCACGCGGGCGAAGCCGCGGGCGGAAAGCTAGTTATACATATTTAAGTAGGCAACGTTCGATACAAATGATTGGATATAAAGTACAACCATTCCGTGATTAAGCAGTAATCTAACCAGCGGCTGTACAATTTGCATCTCGAATAGCACGTATGTGTATCCGACCATCTACCAGGCTTGGTTTATCTCCGCAAATCCATTTATTCATCATCATCATCAGCCCCTACTCGTCCACTGCTGGACATAGGCCTCCTTCATGGCACGCCAACAAACTCGATCCTGAGCAGTTCTCCGCCAGCCACTACCAGCCACCTTTTTGTTGTCGTCGCTCCATCTCGCCAATCCATTTATTATCGTCACAAAAAACAAATAGGTAACTCGTTACAGGCAGCGGGTGAGCGTTGAAATTACCTAGAATAAATACTGATCCACATTATTTTATTATACCCCCATCTTCCCTAGAAGAGAGAGCAGACGAAGCCTGTGGCATCTGCCGCGATGATCAAGCGCTCAAGCTGATCGACGAAGACGATCAAGCTGTCAGACGCTTTACTTTCTATATCATGCCATCGGCATGCGGGCCCGCACTGGGCCCGCGTGGTAGATTACGACCCACTCCCTCTCACCAAGAGGAGGCCTTTGTACCAGGAGTGGGAACATTATAGGCTGGTTATGAATCTTCCCTAGACAATTGGTAAATATTGGCAGGCTATCAGACTGGTCAGTAGGTATGTACACACATATAACTACATCTTCATGATCATCACATGTTTCTCTTTCTCTTCTCATCTATACGATTACTTTCACAATTCACAACCGTCAGTTTCATAAACAAACTTTTACGCCTCAGAATGGTGTCGCCATCGCCATCGAATGATCTCCCTCGCCTCACTCCGGACGATACGTCAACCGTCGATTTTCAGATGTTATTTTATTTTTTAATTCTTAAGGAAACTTTCAGCTAGCAAACGTATTATATACAGGTATATGACAGTTAGTAAAAGAAAGCAAATTAAAAGTTTCCACAAACAATATAGAGTTAACACAAGAAACAGTAACAGGTACAGCATAGAACAATTGGGTGAAATCAAGAACAAGTAGTAGTATAACTAATTTTATCGTCAATGTTGTTCAGGAATGGCTGGTCTTAAGGCATCTCTTGAATTACTACTAAATCCACGTCCTTGCACAGTGATCGCACTCATGCCACACTTCTTTTTGCGAGTCTTCCATTAAAATTTTTCTCACCTGGCCCCATTTGCATACTCACTAAAGGCGGCATGATCCCACTGGTGGGAACACAAGTATTTCCTCTCCGTGATAATAATAAAATTGGGACGAGCTGTAATATTTAACGAAGGCGATACAATTGTTTTTTTTTTTTTTTTTTATTTAAGCCACAGGGCGAGAATGGTAACTGTTTTTCAAAGTATCAATTCTTTTTCTTTTTCCTGTTTTCTTTTTTTATTACTCACATTGTGCTAGAGTTGTGAAACCAGCAACCTTATAATGTTTCTAGTGCTAAAATCCAGTGCTATTTTCGATGAGAAGAAGCGGGCCATGATTTTTAATACAACATCCAGCGCAACGAGGGCCCAGTGCGGGTTTGATGAAGGTTACATATGTCCACACCCATACAGATTCTAGGATCTGCCGGTTTCCACAGGCACATAATATACATACTTACCTACATTCGTTTAATGAGTCAGTTATTAAGGTTAAATACAAAAGGTAAATATTATTTTTAGCTTCACTTGTTTTTCGTCGAATAAAAATAATATTACAAAAACCAAACAATTTTTAATATGATTTAAAGTCTGTCTGTGTGTTCTGTCTTATCTTATAATTCGCTGGATCGATTTCGATAAAGTTTGCTATGGGGATATTTTAAAACCTGGCAAAGTACTTAGGTGGGCAAACCAATTACAGTTAAAATTCGCAGTATACCTACAGATAATTTTCTGTTAAATCTGATTTACTTAAACTCCGTAATTGACTTGATCAGTATGCAAAACACAGAACAAAATGAAGGAAAACAGTATAATTCTACGTAAAACATGGCCACTTATTGTTCACAAGTCCCCAAAAGGGGCATAACCCTGAGAACCAATTAATGCTTTCCCAACAACGTAAAAAAGGGTCGGTTTTTTATTGAATTAACAAGCGAATTGTCATTAAACCAATACTGTGTACGTTATTGGTGACGGTACATGTTTGCTTAGGATCGTCCCCGATGTAATGACACCGCTTGGTATTCATGCAACCCTAGTCCATTGGTTACAATTTATTAATATTGAACCCTTGTACTCGTTACGTTTAAATTTGTTTTGTTTATGCATGGAAAATAATGTTAGACTTGTTGATAAAATTAGAATATGATGTTGCAACGTTTTTATAAATATTTGAACAAAAAATAAATACGGACTAACTCTTTAGCTTTATTTAAGTCAGAGCTTCTGCATGTGTTATCTTTCACGCACAAAAATAGAAAAATAAAAAGTAGCAGTCGTGGGACTGACTAACAGTAGTGACAACTGAAATCATTTAAAAACAGAATATCGTGTCGAGTGTCGGGTCGGTCACTCTCGCGCAAATCCAATGCTTTTCCCCATCCAACAAATTATTATACCTATAGGTATTTCAAACAGCAAACATAATTTATAATAATAATAATAATTTATTGACACAACGACACATACATTAGTATACACAAATTAACTAAATGCTAAACAATGGTAATGTAATGTAATTTATATAAAAGCATTATGTGAATAATCATCATCTTCGTGTCGTTAGCATATCCTGTTGGCCAAGGTATCTAGTATAGCAGCGGATCGTGAAATGCTGTTTATAGTCTAAAGATCGGCAAAGTAATATCCAATTTTCTTAGTGGCATCGGTGACTACATTAGTGTACGGTTAATAGCAATGGGGGTGCTCTATATTGTTTTTTATTTTGCTCTATTTTGTCTTCGGTTACCACAGGCGAGCGACAACACAAACCAACAAACACAAACTTTCCTAAGCATCGTTTTAGAGACACATTTGGTAAAGAACGTATGACATTAAAAACAATCTTTTCTCGTCCATACAACGTACGTCGATGTTGGTGTCGAAATGGGCGACATTGTTGTCTCATATCGATTGTAATAAAAAGTAAGATTAGGCACTCAGCTGTCTGCTGTGGTCAATACATCGGCAGGCTCCCAGTTGATGTTTTCTGTCTGCTGTGGTCAATACATCGGCAGGCTCCCAGTTGATGTTTTCTGTCTGCTGTGGTCAATACATCGGCAGGCTCCCAGTTGATGTTTTCAGCGCTATTGTTGATTAGCTTGATGTACGCGAAGGTCCCGTAGCTAGGTAGCAGGAATCGAATAGGTTGACTCGCAGCTCATAATGTTATAGCGTAGTGACGATATATCGGAAGCCGTTGGTCAGAGTCGCTGACTTCACGCGAGCCATAATGATGACATCAGGCAGTCTTCTCTGACGTTGGAACTGCTGCGCTGCATAAGCATCAATAATCCTGTAACTTGAGTCCTATACCTGGTATAATCCTGTCTGTACTTCAAACATACGGAGCCCCAGAACCTCTACCTGCTGTGCGAACATGTAGAAGTTATTCGTAAGTAAAGAATTATCTGAAGTGAGTATGGTCCTTAAAAATTATTTTCATGTTTATGTAAACCAAATGAAATAGGGTAATATAAAAAAAAAAAATCGTATGTTACGATCTCCATGGTTACGATGATTCAAATAACGAATAACGTCAATGTAAAACACTATTGCTTAAAAATAACATTTGTAAAACTTATCAAGGGACAGTATCTATTAATATCGATTGTATTTTCAATTTGCAACTCTGTGATATTTTGTGTAGGTTGTGTATAATATTGTGTGTGGGTGGCTAGGACTACACTCTGGTAGTATAAAAATATAGTACAGTGTAGCTGGACTTATCGTGTGCTTGGTCAGAGCTACTCTCTGATAGTACGGGATTTGTTTGCTAAGAAAGGAGGTTTTGAAAAATAAAGTTCAACCGTCTCTTAATAATTAAATTCACAAAACAACCGGAAAGAACTTTTAATGTACAGACGACTCGCACAAAGCTACTACAATCGGTCAGATTTCTTTATTAGATTTTCAACTTTATCTCTAAAGCACAAAGGCTCGAGGTTGATTGGGAATATTTGGCAGTTTCGGGCGGCTTGACCTGCTGCCATCCGTACATTTAAAAACAAGTTAATACGGCTGGCCAATTAGAAACCAAGGTACCCTCTTATGTACTGATTATCTACTTTTTGACAAATTATTTTGCAGATCTGCTTAGGTATGCAACAAGTATAGTCTCAGACCGGTGATAGTTTTGTTTTTCATTTTATAATTTTGGTTATAACGTATTTGTTTTATGTTGTAAGTATTACTAAGGCGTAGTTATTATTATATATATTTAAATACATGTTCAGTTATGCTTATGTTTTCTTGATTTATAAGTAGTAGTCGTATTTTATACTTTATAAGTTTACTTAATATTTCATACTAGCTTTCCGCCCGCGGCTTCGCCTGCGTGTAGTTGGTAATATCGCGCTTTTTAGATTTCCCTCGGAAACATCAAATTTTTCCGGATAAAAGGTAGCCTATGTTCTTTCTCAGGGCCTAAAGATTGTCTGTGCCAAATTTCATCAAAATCGGTTGAGAGGTTTGGGCGGGAAAGCGTAACAGACAGACAGACAGACTGACAGACAGAGTTACTTTCGCATTTATAATATTAGTATGGATTGTGTTATTAGGGTTATGTATAACTTACATTCTGCATAACATAATCCTTTACTTTTATTTTATAAATATTCATACTCTTGCACTCCTTGATTTCATTTGGCAGTTTGTTATATAATTGGATAAAGGATTTAAAAATTTTAAATCATTGTGTGTGAATCAGGGCAACGAACAATCTAATAGTTTTCAACAATTAAGTGTTTGTGTACAAAACACATACTTACTTGCTTTATATGACCCCGCATGCGTGCAGATCGGGTATTCACTACGCTGTTAGATATTTTACTAGGGTAACTAGTAAGGAAGAAAGCGCGTATCATATTTACAACTTTAAACGCTCACTGTGGTCGAATCATTGCGTCGATTTAGGGTGTTCATCGTAGGTAAACATGTAGATGCTTTAAGTAGTAACCAAGTTGATACTGTGAGTGTCAATCGCCTTGCAAGTGTCAGACTGCTTCTATACGGCTCAGTACCAGGATGACAAGTTAAAGCGAATCATTTATCAGCTTAAAGAAAGATCAGCGGCTACCGAGATAACCAACAATTATGTGTTTATTAATGATAGGTCGCATAGAAAAACATTGTATGGTAATCGCCTCGTAGTACCAGCCTTAGCGCGATGGAGACTGGTCCAAATGCGCCAAGATGATGTAGGGCATTTGGGTATTCAAAAATGTATGGATATAATAAAAAAGATTATTGGTTCCCAAGAATGACTCACTTTATTCAAAAGTATGTAAATCAAATCAAAGCATTTATTTCAAATAAACCAGTTACAGGCACTTTTGGAATGCCTCCCTTCATTAAGCCTATGGTAAGGGGGAACATGGAAAGAAACAAGGCAAATTGTTCCGTATTTCCAAACCCACAGAGCCTATGGGTATGGTGCATGTTGACCATTTAGGTCCCTTTTGTGAAGCTGTGCAAGGTTATAACAGATGCTTTTTATAAATTTGTTATTACGGAGCTCACTCGAACAGTAAATTCGGTAGAAACCATTAGGACACTTAAATCAATATTTAGCTTATTTGGATATCCTGATAAACTTGTGAGTGATCATGGGAAGGCGTTCACGAGTAGATATTTTAAAAAATTTTCAACTGACAGACAATTCAGGCATATCTTGACCTCTGTTGCATGCCCACAAGCCAATGGGCAAGTGGAACGCACCAACAGAACTATATTGAATGCGTTGCGTGCCACTGATCCTAGCGGAGCCGCTAATAATTGGACCAACAGCTTACCCGACATTCTCTGGGGTATCAAAAATACTATAAATGCAAGTACATCCTATAGGCCCTATGATTTAATGTTTGCCAAAAGCTCTAGGCCACGTTGCGATATTACTACTGACAAAAATAATAGTGAGCCAGTGGAGGTTAGACGCAACAAAGCTAGTGCTCAGTTAAGGATAGCAAGTGATAGAATGAAACGCAACTTTGATAAGAAACGAAAAACAAGCCATGTCTATAAAAAGGGTGATTTAGTTCTTTGGCGGCAAACACCGACAAGCTGTGCCACAAAAGTTAACACTAAGCTAGACGACATTTACTCAGGTCCATATGTTGTAATCAAGGTGGTGGGCAATGACAGATATAGAATCCGTAGTATTAAGGGACTCAGAGGTTACAAAGCCTTTATAGCCCTGGTTGCAGCTGATTCCTTAAGGCCTTATTGGAGTACAATGCCTATATCTGACAGTGCCAGTAGTTCCGATGATCAACTTGAAACTGAAGACCTCATTGATCTACTTGAAAGTTAACGCAGCCTTCTCCCGTTGCGGGAGCAATCTTGCTTCAGGACGGCCGACTGTAACGCCACACCGTCTTTGCCGCTCACAGCGCGCCACGGCGCCACCATGGCTAGCCGATATCACAGCCGATCAGATCGCGCCACTCCAGCCAGCCAATCACAGCCAAGCCGAGCCACCAGCCAGCCACGCCACTGCCGCCAAAACTACTGGACGCCTCCGGTGGGGGAAATGCCATAAAAGCCTTGCGAGCCCACTTGTCGCCATTATTATCGCTGCGATCATCCGACCAAGCTCTGTTCTTCTGATAACTCTGCTCAATTGTATATTGATTGAAACTTTTATTAAATCAGTATTATTATAATTAAAATAGTTTATTCATTTGTGCCCTTCTGTTCTATGCGGCTCAGTACCAGGATGACAAGTGAAAGCGAATCATTTATCAGCTTAAAGATAGATCAGCGGCTACCGAGATAACCAACAATTATGTGTTTATTAATGATAGGTTGCATAGAAAAACATTGTATGGTAATCGCCTCGTAGTGCCAGCTTTAGCGCGATGGAGATTGGTCTAAATGCACCAAGATGATGTAGGGCATTTGGGTATCCAAAAATGTATGGATATAATAAAAAAAGATTATTGATTTCCAAAAATGACTCACTTTATTCAAAAGTATGTAAATCAAATCAAAGCATTTATTTCAAATAAACCAGTTACAGGCACTTTTGGAATGCCTCCCTTCATTAAGCCTATGGTAAGGGGGAACATGGAAAGAAGCAAGGCAAATTGTTCCCTATTTCCAAACCCACAGAGCCTATGGTTATGGTGCATGTTGACCATTTAGGTCCCTTTTGCAAAACTGTGCAAGGTCATCGTACATGTTAGTTATGACAGATGCTTTTTCTAAATTTGTTATTACGGAGCCCACTCGAACAGTCTATTCGGTAGAAACCATTAGGACACTTAAATAAATCAATATTTAGCTTATTTGGATACCCTGATAAACTTGTGAGTGATCATGGGAAGGCGTTCACGAGTAGATATTTTAAAAAATTTTCAACTGACAGACAATTCAGGCATATCTTGACCTCTGTTGCATGCCCACGAGCCAATGGGCAAGTAGAACGCACCAACAGAACTATATTGAATGCGTTGCGTGCCACTGATCCTAGCGAAGCCGCTAATAATTGGACCAGCAGCTTACCTGACATTCTCTGGGGTATCAACAATACTATAAATGCAAGTACATCCTATAGGCCCTATGATTTAATGTTTGCCAAAAGCTCTAGGCCACGTTGCGATATTACTACTGACAAAAATAATAGTGAGCCAGTGGAGGTTAGACGCAACAAAGCTAGTGCTCAGTTAAGGATAGCAGGTGATAGGATGAAACGCAACTTTGATAAGAAACGAAAAACAAGCCATGTCTATAAAAAGGGTGATTTAGTTCTTTGGCGGCAAGCACCGACAAGCTGTGCCACAAAAGTTAACACTAAGCTAGACGACATTTACTCAGGTCCATATGTTGTAATCAAGGTCGTGAGCAATGACAGATATAGAATCCGTAGTATCAAGGGACTCAGAGGTTACAAAGCCTTTATAGCCCTGGTTGCAGCTGATTCCTTAAGGCCTTATTGGAGTACAATGCCTATATCTGACAGTGCCAGTAGTTCCGATGATCAACTTGAAACTGAAGACCTCATTGATCTACTTGAAAGTTAACGCAGCCTTCTCCCGTTGCGGGAGCAATCTTGTTTCAGGACGGCCGACTGTAACGCCACACCGCCTTTGCCGCTCACAGCGCGCCACGGTGCCACCATGGCTAGCCGATATCACAGCCGATCAGATCGCGCCACTCCAGCCAGCCAATCACAGCCAAGCCGAGCCACCAGCCAGCCACGCCACTGCCGCCAAACACCGGACGCCTCCGGTGGGGGAAATGCCATAAAAGCCTTGCGAGCTCACTTATGGCATAGAATAAAGAGAGGGAAGTACGTTATCTTCATACAAACGGACCGCGCGCGGCTTGTATGTGTGCGCCATAGTATCTATGCGTCGCCGCACGCACACCTAAATACAATATTAGAGTGCCTATGACTGCGCTAGTCGCGGCTAGCACTGAACGAGGTTCGCGCGTCACGGCTTTTCGGCACATTAGCTTTTAAAAAATGATCACATAAACTGCAAAGTTGGTATGTCTATTTATGAACAAATAAAAGACTTATATTTTTCAAATTATATTTCTAAAAGTTATTTACAAGGATACGGATATATTACACATTAAAGTTTAATAACAACGCGTTTCGTAATAGTCGAAACCGAAGAAAGTAGGTATTTTTCTGTAGCTAATTTGTAATTTTGTATTAAATGTGTGATTCAATAGATGTTACGTTTGTATTATTTATATTTGTATTAATTAAAAATAAAAATAAATATGGTTATTTATGTGTACAAAACTAAAAATAAAAATTACAAAAAAAAACTGACTAGTATATGTAAACTAAATACTAAGCAAATAATTTAAACATAAGCTCTTAGTCTATAAATATTTGTTAGCGGTTTGGGCGACAACCGTAACCGACGAAGCGCGGACAGTCGTCAACCCTAAGACAGTAGGCAATTAAATCGCGGATTGGGTCGCAGATAACCTACTTCCCCTCTTTATTCTATGCTTATGGTGACTATTATCGCTGCGATCACACGACCAAGCCGTTCTCCTGATAACTCTGCTCGATTGTATTGAAACTTTTATTAAATCAGTGTTATTATAATCAAAATAGTTATTCATTTTATCATTTATGCCCTTCTGTTTCATCATATGTGTAGCTTTCAAATTTTTGTTTACGCCAATGGGCTGTTAATATAAACGTCTAGCAAACCTAACCTTGAGTAAATTTAATAAAATATCACTGCAGCAGTTATATTTTACAAAATTTTAGTACTTATAACTTCTTACTCACTAAGATTTTTAAGTGAATAGGCTTAATAAACTAGCGCGCTTTACCATCAACGGCTGCATCACTGCTTACCATGGTCAAGCAGTAGTTTATATTTATTGTTTAAAAAAAAAGCTGATCTGAAATCTTTGTTTTCCAAAAAAAAAATGCTTAACGAATATGAATTCTTAAATGATTAGAAAATATTTTTTTTTATTTGTATTTTAAAATACATCGCAACAGAAGTGAAGAGTAGAGGATACTCTTCAATGACACAAGTGTCTTTATATTGAGGAAAATAGATTGTCCAACATATGAAAGTATCGTCGGAGAATTAGGAACACCCTCGCATGCAGCGAGAAAGTTAAGAGTTAGCTCCTAAGCGAAGCGAACGAATTTGTTAAAAGGTAGAATCCTGAGTGCTGGGAGAGATTTAAACTCAATATAGCGCCCGTAACTTAAAGCACTGCTTTATGCCCTTGGTACGAGCGAAATTATTCTCTATTAGTAAAAATGGCAGCTGAAACAGAATAATTAAATCCGATGAAAAAGAAAGGGTGAATTTTATACCGAAGATAAAAAGTGTGAAGAAAGTAGAGGGAATTTTAAACCAAAGATCGAAAGCGTGAAGAAGTAGAGAGAAATTTTGACTAAATAAAAAAACAGGATCAGAATGACCAGTCATCGCAAACAACTAATCCCGAAATGACTGAGGTCGGCCGTTTTTTCTCCCTTCCTAACAACATAATCAGTCTATAATGTTCCCAGTACTAGGAAACAGTTATCCTCTTGGTGAGAGGGATATCTCAGCCTAATGGGCTAGTTAAGACTTACGCCTGGTGCATGCGTAACTTTGCCTAAACGTACATTTTTTATATAAAACATAAACTAGCGCTTGACCGCAATCCCGCCTGATTCTAAACAGTGACGCAATCGTTGATGGTAAAGTGCACTAGTTTATTAAGAACCTATTCAGTCTAGCCTTGAAGATACTCAAATTGTAAGCCGACGGAAACACTGCCGCTGGCAAATTGTTCCAGTTCCCTCGATGTACGCGGCATAAAAGAGGAGGCGAAATGCTTCGTCCGGATCGTAGTGGTCACCTACAATTGGTGTACATATGTCTATATAATAACAACGCGAACACGTTTATTAGAGAATCGTGTTTCCAATAAATTCTATTCCTTTCATTGTTTTGTTACATTGTTGTTTCTATTGTAAGTTAGACTTTCCATTACATCCTTTATCCCTTTTTAATGTAATTGACAAAAAAAAATACAGATAAGAAAATTCTGTCGATTCGGCTATTAAAGAGCCTGTATCAAAGCTAGAAATTATGTATTAAAATCATTTACTGCAGCGGGCCTACAGTTATGCAAGTTTTAACGAATCTAGTTTACCTAGAATAGACAGTTCGATTTCCTCTAACTTCAACAAACAGATAATAGCAAGAATTACACTTAGTTGAGCTGCATTTCTGAGCCAAGTTCCTCACTCCTTATCGTAGTAGACTTTGCAAGTTATGGCTTCAGCTGCCACAGTAAAAATCCAAAGCTAAAGGAAGAGAGGTAATAAAGAATCACCACTACACCAGCGTGGTAATTGTATATTATGTATCACACTGTCAGTAGCAATGGCTTTCATATTTAACCGACTTCAAAAAGGAGGAGGTTACTCAATTCGACCGTATATATGCTTCTTTTTTTTCTGTGTTTGTTCGCGCATAACTTCGACGTTTATGAACCGATTTTGATTTTTCTTTTTCTGTTGGAAAGAAGACGTTCCCAAGGTGGTCCCATGATAAGTATATCAAGGTTTGATGGTGGAAGACCAGAGAAAACAAGGGGAACTTTCAAAAATTGCAGGGGGGGACTAGTGCATTTCTCATTTTCATTAAGTATTTTTTAAAGCACTACAATTTAATAAAGGTCTGGAGTAGATCTGATGATGGAGCCGGGAGACAGTCGAAGGAACTCCTCAACAATTCACAGCAGATACCTTGTGTTTGGGCTCCATTAATTTGTATTGATAAGAACTTTACACCTAGATGGGTTGTGACTGTCATAAGAGCTCTGATGATGAAGACAAAGGCCAGTTCTGTTGAGGTTGAATTTGATTGTTGTCTCTGGCAGCTAACTTTTATAAGCAAAAATATTTTAAGTTTGGAAGATTACGGAGACAGGAGAAAAAGATTCATTGTTTTTATGTGATCACTGTTTGTTTCGGTAGCATGGATAGTAGCAAGACTGCAGTCAATCGATAATGTTTGATATATAATATTGTAATGTTTTTTTTATAGAGTGTTTGAAAGTTGGGCTTAAATATTAAAAATTATGAAGTGCTTATATCATCATTCTCCTGCCCTTATCCCAATTTATTTGGGGTCGGCGCAACATGTCTTTTTCTTCCATGCATCCCTATCAGAAACCATCTCGGCAGTCACCCCCTTCTTAGCCATATCATCCTTCACACATTCCATCCATCGTTTCTTTGGTCTTCCCCTACTCTTATAGCCATCAACATTCATAATTAAGACTCTCCTCACGACATTCTCCTCAGTTCTCCGTAACTCCGTAACTCCGTATGAAGTGCTTATAATGGTGTATTAATTGATTTTGGAGTTATTTAAAATGTAAAGGATCCCAGAAGGTACTGTCTGCACTCAAATTACTATTTATTCATAACTACAACAAGTTCCGGGAACTCCTCAATGGTTTACAGTAGCTACTTTGTGGTTGGACTTCATTCATTTATATGAGACCTTTGCACCCATTGGGTTAAAATAATGGTCTGCAGTAAATTTGATGATGAAGACCATAGGCAGTTGAGGGAATACTTACGGGTAAAAATTAAAGTAAACAAAATTACGTCGTTTCCCAACTATATTTGCGTCAGCTTCCAGTCTGACCGGATACTACTGAATACATAGTACTTTTAACAACTAAAAAGTGTAAAATAAAAACTTTTTACAAAAAAACAACCGACTTCCAAAAACCACTACAAAGTGAAAAATAACTAATTCTGAAGTCGGTGTCAAAAAACGAATATACAAAACCAAAGACACCGACTTCCTAAATTAGTTATTTTTCACTTTGTAGTGGTTTTTGGAAGTCGGTTTTTTTTTTTGTAAAAAAGTTTTTTTACAGTTCAACAACATTCATTGCGTAATTTACGTTGTTAAGCTGAACATATGGAACAATGGATTTGCAATATACTTCGAAATGATTCCAATTGACGTTGTGAGAGATGACATGCGTGCCAACATGCTCTTACCACAGGATGCTAAAGTTCGCGTGAATTGGAGGAGAATGTGCAGGAAAGCGGATCCCGGGCTCCAACGAGAAAGCCGCGGATGCAATCGGGATAAACGCTGACATGATAATGATGATGATGAGTAATAGTGTATTACCCAATTAGGCCGCAGGATCAAAATCGAAAGTTATTTTTGTTATACTAAAAACCGTGGAGGGGTTTTGGTATCTATAAAAGCGAAGCTTAATATGATCGAGCAAACCATACTGCTGTGTATTCGTAGCCACAATAATTAAAATACTGTTTTAGATGTTAAAATTCCTTCTACATACATTTCCCTCCAGATAGGTACATATCGTAATAACACTGCAAAAACAACTGAATATCACTCGCGATCTGCATAATTACAACAAAGTAAACTGAGTTCAGGAAACGAAGTTTAATAAACTTTCTTTGAGTTTATCAAACTTCGTTTCCACAACTCAGTAAATTGACATGGTCGGGTTGCAGCAATCAATGTTCTAAACTCCATAATATGCTAACGACGACCAGGTTCTATTTGACTCTTTACTGCAGGTAAACAGAACACACAGCGTCATGATATTCATAGTTGGCCGAATGCGTGACTTCCTTTGTAAAGTTTTGCCGCTCTGGGTTAACATTTGCACTGACAGTTCGTATGTGAAACGATAAACTTTGTCTAGAGAGTAAACGAGCTACGTCGATTAAATTCCTTTTACAGAATTGCAGTTTGAGGTAAAGAACACATCGCATACATTACTTGTAGTCATGATTAAAATCATTAGAGCTATCTTATTACAATACAAAGCATTTTTCAGGTTATAGAAATACACTTCTTTGGCTAACTTGTCTCAGAAGTTTTTGGCGAGATCTATCAATGAGGAATTTTAAATTTTGACATAAATCTAAGTCTTGAAAATTCTGGGTCCTGGGCATACCCCTCAGCATGTGCACAACAAAAAAAAAACAAGATATGGTCATTATTTTTTTTAATGCTACTTTTTTTTGTGTTACTAGCTGCGCCCCGCAGTTTCACCAACGTATTTATCGTTCCCGTGAAACTATCTGAATAAAAGTATTCTGTTATTCCTGGTGAAAACTATCTGTATGCCACCCACCAGACAAAGTCTTGCCGCCAAACGATTTGTCGTGTTCCGGCATGATGTCTGGTGAAGCCGTACGGAGGACGGGTCTGAGCAGTTGTGTTGCGATGTGTGACCGGTACGATGCGCCAAATGTTGTTGTCAACATGTCAAAATGTTGAGACAACCCAGATCAATCTCCCTCTAGCGCAGCATCGTTTGGTCGTGTTGGTCTTGGGTTTAACATTGCATCACCTCGCTCAACTGCCGTCATCCGTCCTATTCCTAAGTTTTTTAAGTGAATAGGCTTAATAAAGTAGTGCGCTTTACACTCAACGATTGCATCACTGCTTATCATCAGGCGGGATTGCAGTCAGGCACTAGTTTATAATTATTAAAAAAAAAATGTATGTCAATTTGAGGATGATATTCTCATAGTTTTTATGTATCCTGTATTTTATTTTTTATATTCCTGTTTGTATTTGTTGAAACTTCACCATTTACAATTGGATTTACTTTTTATATCTTTTTATTATTACGTTTTTATTTTTACTGTATTACCGGTTCGGTGCTACTTTTAATTGTTTGTTGCATCGGGTGACGTCTTTACGTCGAAGCCAGCTGTCGCGTAATTCCTAGTGTCGGGCAATATTTAGGTACCTACCCAACAGTGGCGAAGAGTCCATACAAGCCGATTCCCACCGGATTACCTTTCAAAAATCAGTTCCATATTCATACAAAAGTATTTACATTCTATTTCATTAACAAAGTATTATTAATCAAATGCCTGCGCGATTTACAATAGCAATAGTAATTCTTAGCAATACCCTAAGTATCACATTACATTTTATAGTCGTAAATTAATCAGCGCTTCAATTTTTCGTACCTACATTACATTGAAGGCAACTCGACGAATTACAGCTTATCTCGGCCAACGTTTTACTATGAGGCGAAAAGAGACAGAGCGTGTCAGACCATCTCTTTCTAATGCTCGCTAACCGTCCGTAAAACTTGAGAAAAGATAGGCTAATGCCAACCGGCTTGCAGTTCTCTCCTCTCCTCTATTAGAAAGAGATAAAGAAACCACGGCACTAGAGAAAGGAAACACGACAAAATTAAAAAGAATTAGCGTTATAATGAAATCCTTCGCAAGTCATATTCTTTTTATTTTGGCATATTTTCGTGTTCCATTTCGTTTGGTTGAAAATAAATTATTGTTAGTATGTGACATGTGTTCCTATACCACTGGTGCGTGATATTTTCGTTTGTTATATTTTAATATTTGTGTTATTTAAACTGTGACTGATTCTGTAAGGTAATTTAATCGCAGATTTGGTTAAATACTGTGGATTTTGTTTGTTATTATGGCTTTAATTCATATAGAGTGCTGCTCAACAGACTACCTGCTTACAAAAGAAACTTCATTTTCAAAACTAAGT
This sequence comes from Sesamia nonagrioides, assembly GCA_017933935.1. Classification (NCBI taxonomy): domain Eukaryota; kingdom Metazoa; phylum Arthropoda; class Insecta; order Lepidoptera; family Noctuidae; genus Sesamia; species Sesamia nonagrioides. Next base: position 1,758,157 of record JADWQK010000461.1, read on the forward strand.
TATGCATACAAGAAGCATGTTATTCAGTTAGGTAGAGCACTCCCACACATGATTATTGATTGCAAAAGGCGAGATGGATTTTTTAAACATTTTCACGCGTCGTTATATGATAAATATACATGGATGAGAGGCAGTTGCAAACTGAACAAAATGTTTTGTTATCCGTGTTTGTTATTTTCTGATTCGAAATCTGTTTGGAGCAGTACGGGTTTTACGGATATTAATAATTTGTCTAACTCAGCCAAAAAACACATTCAGACTGAAAAACACATCCGCAGCTGCTTGTTACTTCACGAATTTGGAAATACTGGCAGAATCGAGTCATTTTTTTCCAACGCTTTTGATGTACATAACAGAAAAGTTGACCGTAATCGCGAGTTAATGAAACGTTTTATTGACACGGTCATTCTTTTGGGGAAGCAAGAATTACCATTTCGCGGTCACAATGAAAGAGCAGATTCGGACAATCGCGGAAATTACATTGAAACGTTAAATTATTTGTGCAAGTACGATACAGTCCTTGATTCTCATTTAGAGCAATGTTCCTCGACCCAAAATTCTGTATTTTCAGGACTTTCAAGTGACATCCAAAATGACTTAATTCATTGTATCGCGTCTTCCATGCGTGACGAGATAAAGTCGGAAATAAATTCAGCTTCATTTGTATCGGTTATGATCGACGAAACGCCGGACGTCACTCACAGGGAACAGTTGACTGTTATATTGCGGTACTTGTCCAGCAGTGGAATTGAAGAGCGTTTTCTGGGCTTCTATGACGTAAATGGTGGTCGAAATGCCGACATTTTGACCACCATGTTACTCGGTATTCTCGATGACTTTCGTTGTAAAGATAAATTAATTGGACAGTCTTACGATGGTGCAGCAGTTATGTCTGGAGAGCACGGTGGTGTACAAACTAAGGTTCGTGAAATCTGTCCCATGGCGATGTTTATTCCATGCTATGCTCACATTTTAAACTTAGTCTTGAGTCGGTCTCTTGAAGTCGTACCCGAATTAAAAGCTTTTTTTGGTCATATTAACAGTATCGTACGCTTTTTTAATAAATCTTCTAAAAGATCGAATCTTCTGAAAGAAGTTGCTCATCGTCGTATGCCGGGGGTAGCAGAAACGCGATGGCATTATCACTCGCGCATAATTAACGTAATTTTCAACTGCAGAACCGACATGATCGAAACTTTGAATTGTATTTTAGATTCACCGGAATCATGGGACAGCGAATCAATTTCAATGTCCGAGTGCTTGTTACACAAACTGGAAGACATGCAATTTTGCTTCTTATTGCGTGTTTTCTCAGACATTTTCGAAAAGACAGACGTTCTTTTTGCTTTGCTTCAAAGTAAGCATGTAGACATTGAAGTAGCAAAGCGCGAAATCGATTCTTTTGAACGGTGGATTTCGGAAGAGTTTATTAATTCGTTTGATAACATTTTCCACAGCATTGAACAAATCTGTGAGCCGCCGCGGCGACGGCGCCGAATAAGTACTGACACGGATCCCAAAACGGCGTACAAGCGTATTTTTTCCTCGATTATAGATAAAGTCAAAGCTCAAATTACTCAAAGGTACCGATCTTTTTCTCAGCTTGTATTTATTGATTTACTTAATAAATCAAAGTATCTTCAATACAACCAATCATTTCCAACTGAAAAAGTTTCCTCTTTGACAGCGAACTTTCCGGGAATTTTTGATTTTACCGCGTTGAAAAATGAACTTAAAGTCTTATTTACGTCAGCGTCGTTAAATAAATTGGACACCTATGAGCTTTTTTTACAGCTCCAGAATACGTCTTTGAAAGACGCATTTTCTCAAGTTTCGACTCTTTGCAGTTTAATTCTGACCCTCCCCATTTCAGTAGCTTCAGCTGAGCGGTCATTTTCTGCTTTAAAACGCATTCACACGTATGTGCGAAACTGCCAAAAAGAGCAGAGATTGTCCGATTTGGCTATCATGTCAATTGAAAAAAATTTGCTTAATAAAATGAAAAGTAATCCGAATTTTTATAACAACATTTTAGCTCATTTTGTTAAAAAAAACAGACGCATTGCATTACAATATAAATAACGTTGTGATTGTGTATAATTTGCTTTATTTTTGCTTAATATTTTTGTTGGTTTTGGATCGGTGTTTGTGTGGTTCGGTTTAACACTTTATTATTTTTGTAATTTTTTATTTTATTTTTTCTTGACTCTTATTCCCTAACAATAGGTACTTAACTTAGTACTTACTAACAAGCATGCATGTGTGGTATGGAGATGCACGTCGAAAAAGGCTTTTCACAAAGCCGCTTTTATCATACTTGAAATCAAATCAAATCAAATCAAATCATTTATTTCAAATAAACCAGTTACAGGCACTTTTGAATTGTCAGAAGGTCGGTCAGTCAATAAGATGAAGCTAATCGCCCATTCCAAAGAGTAGGTACCTATGGAGAAGAACGGGCAAGAAACTCCATGGACACTCTTTTAAATTTTTAAGCTATTGTTACAAATATTTGATTACATCATTCATGTTGAAATCAACCGCGTGAGAACGATGCAGAAATATATTGTACGCTGAGAGCGCCCATTATGGAAAACACACAAAAATCAATTCAGAAATTAAAATACGCCGTGGCAGCTAAGAGATGACCAGTCCCCTCCGACGGCGTCCGTTCACGAACATGACGTATGGATCAGCATCATTCAGCTCAACCATATCGAAGGGAACCCAATGACCCAAAACACACGCCACCATCAGCGAGACATTTGAGTGAGCATGACATACTCTCAACAGCCAAAGCACAATTAAGTCAATAAAAAAGATTAACCCAACAAATAAATGCCTTACAGCACATTCGTACATTGTGCTCACACGTTTGCCATGCAATTATACAATACTAAGAAATTGAATCTACACAATGCTAAGATAGTTTTGTCCAAGGTTCAGCAGCTCCAACAGTGTTCCCGAATCTGTGGAAAGTTTAACTCCTGTGCAGCTGCAGCTGTACAAGTACACCTCTGTCAGCGATACAATTCCGTAACGTACAATATGCTTAGCTACATAGTGTGTAATACAGGCTTTGAATAAATAACATAAACAATTACATATTAAAACTACAAGAGGAAAAATCAAAGAACAATCATTGTATAGAAATCGGACGCAGCTCAAGCCCAAGCCTTTTGTCCTCAATATAATCCTTCACACTATAAAATGCTTTCTGACACAACTTACGTTTAATGAAGGATTTGAATTTATTCAGGCCTAGATCTTGAACCACCTCTGAAAGTCCATTGTAAAAATGTATACATTGGCATCTGAAAGAGCCACCTATTTTCTTGAGCCTTGTTGTAGGTACAATAAATTTGTGCCTGTTCCTAGTATTTATATCATGGACATCACTGTATTTTTTAAACAATTTTATATTTTTATGAGCATACAAAAGATTCTCATAAATATATTGAGACGGCACGGTCAGTACATTAATCTCTTTAAATTTTTCTCTGAGAGAGTGTCTCGGACTTAATTTATAAATTGCACGAACAGCTCGTTTCTGCAAAACAAATATTGTTTGAATATCGGCGGCATTTCCTCACAACAGAATGCCGTACGACATTACGCTGTGGAAATAGCCAAAGTACACTAAACGGGCCGTCTCAACATCAGTCAAATTACGAATTGTTCTAACTGCGTATGCAGCAGAACTTGGCTTTTTTGACAATTTTTCTATATGTGAACCCCATTGAAGCTTAGCATCCAGAGTTATACCCAAGAATACTGTGCTGTCGTCAGATTTCAATTCTTCGCCCTTTATCAACACTTTAGTTTCCACCTGCCTCACGTGAGGTAGAGTAAACTTAATGCATTTGGTTTTTTCTCGTTTAAGAGTAAATTATTAACATTAAACCAATGGACTACTTTGGAGATCGCGCTATTTACATCATCAGTAACCTGCTGCTGACGTTTCAGTTTAAATAAAAGTGAAGTGTCATCTTCAAACAACACTATATCGTGGTTATCCTTTATTAGGTACGGCAGGTCATTGATGTAAATAAGAAACAAAAAAGGACCAAGAATTGACCCCTGTGGGACTCCCATTGTTACTAAAGATCCAGAAGATCTTTTTCCATTAACGTCAACGCTTTGAATCCTACCACTCAAGTAAGATGCAATAAGATCCAGTGCAGAGTTCCGGATCCCGTAGTGGCGGAGTTTCCTGATTAACGTATCGTGAAGAACGCAATCGAATGCCTTGGACAAATCACAAAAGATGCCCAAGGCACCGCATTTATCCTCCCATGCATTATATATATGACCTAGAAGTTCAACACCGGCATCAGTAGTTGAACGACCCCTTGTAAAACCGAACTGTTTGCTATGTAATAATTTATGTTTATTAAAAAAATTAGCATTTGGTTTAAAATTAATTTCTCAAAAATTTTACTAAAGGTAGGTAGTACAGAAATAGGTCTATAATTTGTGGGGTCTGATGTACTACCAGATTTAAACAAAGGTATTATTTTACTATTTTTCATGAGATCAGGAAACTCTCCACAGTCAATACAAGCATTAAAGATAACAGCCAGAGTGGGTGCCACAATATCAATAATAGACTTAGCAACTTCCACCGAATGACCCCATAGGTCAGCAGTCTTTTTTACATTCAGAGTGTGAAAGATTTTAATTATATCTCTACTGATAACATGTTCAAAATGAAACTCCGAATCACAAACATTAACATTTTCTTTAAGCAAAGACTCCGCAACAGAAGGTGATGAGTTTAGGGATTTAGTAGTTGAAACAGGAATATCCGAAAAGAAATTTTCAAATCAAGACACTGTTATCAAATCATCAGTCCTTTTTTGTATGGTGAAGGTGGGGCTTTTAATATTATTCTTATCTGAAGACCTCTTCCAAGATATCCCGCAGTAGGTAAGTGTTTAAGTGTTTATTTTTTTGGACCGGCTTCCCTTTGTCAAAATTTCACCCTTCGCCACTGCTACCCAACCATTTGTTAGGTGGTACCTATAATAACCTCACAATATTTTGTAGTGATATTTTTTGACGCGTTTCCCTGTAATTAAACTTAACAGCAAAAGCTGAAAAACAGGAACAGAATTATGACTACAACACAAACAAAAACAAGATTACCAAGAAAAAAATACCTTACAAAGCAGAGGCGTAAAATAACGCGAACATTGCAATAACGATAAATAAAACGAAACATTACCATTCTTACAAATTATTGTCAGTCGCCAAAACAAGACTAGGGTTCTTTGAGTTTCAGCTAATTTAATTAACCATCGTTCGAACTAAGTTCACAAAGAATCATTTGAATTGCAAACGAACTTAATGATTTTCGTTTTGATTCGTTAGGTACGTTAGACGAGCAACGTTGAAAGTAATTATGGATTAATTATACGAATATAAATTGTGTGATTCTGTGTTCGTGTCCTTAGTTAACACTTCATAAGACAGAATTGAATCCGTCTATATATAACGAATAACCTAAACCTCAAAAGCAGAACCCAGTTTGGCATTTTTACCAGAGACTGAAAATTAAGGCGACAGCCTCCGTGGCGTAGCGGTAGCGAACGCGGCCACTCCGCAAGGAGGCGCGGCTTCGATCCCAGCGCAGTGCAAATATTTTTATGCACGAATATGAATATTTGCACTGGTCTAGTCGTGCCTCGGAAAGCACGTTAAGCAGTTGATCCCGGTTGCCATACGAAGATCTAATGGCAGTCGTGCCGGGTTGTTGGAGCCCTCAAAAGTACAACAATTGGTATAACTGCAATGCTTCGATATCGCCTTCTGGTTACGGAGGTCAGACGGCAGTCACTTCACGGAAAATGTCGAAGTTTAGCCAAAATTAGCAGTTAGCGGACCCCAGACTCCAAAGCTGAGAAAGCTTCGGATGCGACTGGGATTAACGCTGATGATGATGATGATGACTGTAAAAATTAAGGCGTCTGTCCACCGCAACCGTCACTGATAAACGAGATTATTCGAGCCGATCGTGACTTCCATTGACGACAATCGTTTGTCTACCGCGACCCTATGGTTCAGAATGTAATACGTAATAGGCAACAAGAAAGTCAGGCAAAGTATAGTGTCATTATGACGGCAGTGTGTAAACAAAATCAAACTTATTATTGCTGACACATCTACCTGTTACGATTTAGGGCCCGAGTTTAAACGGTCGCACTGATTCACTCGAAATTTCGGCTGTTGGGATGACGGAACTCGGGTGACGGGCGTGCTTTGGACACTTAGCCATGCTACATTTATGTAATCGCTACTTGACGCCGTCATCTCTTCATTGGTGACATTCCATTGACGGCTGCGGTGGGTATACTCACTATGGGTACGTTAACGGTAACACAATGTACGTTTTTAATAGCTTCGTATATATGTATTAATTAAAGACATAATTAATATCTTAGGATCCAATACTTTGACCATAATTAATATGGACAGTTTAGAATCAGATCACAAAAATGTTTTCTATTTTCCAAAAATGAAGTTCTGTTAATTAATATTTGCAACAGAAACGTAATTAAAATGACGCTTCTTAGTGATTTTTTGCTAAACCAATAACCCCAGGTCCTAAGCTGCTGGATTGAATTGGGATTTAATCACAAACTCGGGCCAAAACGACCATCTAAATTAATCAGGTACCTTCGCGGACGCTGTATTTCTCCTAAGTTATATAACTTTTAGTAATACTGTGGTTACCGATGTATAAGTTATTGGTGTTTTAATTATTGTAATGAATAACTTCAGGGTAGACCTATTTTAATTGTATGTCTCGATCACTGGAATTAGCTTTAATTTTATAAAAATGAGAACGAAATGAGAACTTAAGTACTTAGATATCTTTTGATCGATCTCATATTGTCAATTGTTTTTTGTTAGAAGATTGTAATACGGATGCTCGTTGTGCTACTCTCTCTATAAAATCAATTTGTTGAACGATTACAAAAAAGTATGCTATGTATCTTAAATCCCAGGAGTTTTTATTTACTGTATATAAAAAATCCTACAAGCGCTTCCATCTCATTTACGGATATACTCATAATTAAAATGTAAAATTGCGAGCTACCAATTTCCTCTATCATCACATACTCTACGACCGATGTCGTCTACTGCAGCCGTCAAAGAACGAGCGGCATCAAATTGTCAAACCCGCGACGGCGCAACGCGAGGCAAGAGCAAGTAACTGGAGTATTAGAATTCATTTCCTGCTGTCATGGCACCCGGTATGCGTCGCTTCCGAACTTAGAGTACGTATGTGTGCGTACATATATAATCTATATGTTTCGTGGTAAAAAATGCTAGGTTTCACATACAAATGTTTTGCTGTTCTTGTTTATAAAGCCGCAAACTTATAGGAAATCAAATCGGGGCGACAAATTTAAAAATTAATTCAACGTGCCATAAAGTAAATTCAAAGCATGTCATTAAGAAAAGGGATACACATAGGGCGCGCAGGGAAGCGATTGTTTTTAGTCACACAACCCTTTATTAGCATAGCTGTAGCCAGCCTTGGGCTCAGAGTGGGGCAGCAGTTAACCTATGTTCCGTGTCCCCCGTATTTTCGGGTAATAGGGTATTTGACTAAAACAAACTAATTAGTCCGTCAGTTAGATTTCCAAAAAATACTAGACACGTATTTATTCCTTTTTCATATAAACAAAAAATGAAGACGACACAGCGCGTTGAAAACTCGTGTGACGTCACTGCACTTTTTAGCGGCCAGTGACGTCACCAGCCACCACTCCTGATCTTTGATGTCTTTTATATTTGTCAATTTTTATTGATTTGATAAAACAAAATATACGGATCCACTATTTTTTTATAATCTGAATGACGGACTAATTAGTTTTTTTTTTAGTCAAATACCCTATTGCAACAGACCGGTCAGTCGTACTATTTTTATTTGATTCCCGTGCTAAATGTTCTCTTGTCCAGCTATTTGTAATTTCATTGGTGTATGTAGTACATGCGCGATTACAATACAGGTATACGTTATGCCAGCGTAAGTATTGTGTACTGAACATTGATAAAATATTAAATAGATACGTCACTAGCGCACTGAAAATGAAGCGTACAAAAGAACGTAAATACTGCAAGTTGCTTTAGTCACTCCCGATACTCTCGTTCCGTACGCGCGTGTGTCCTTGGTGGCTAAGAAAATGTTTTTCGCATTCAAAATGGCGTTTTGTGTACTGCGTAAATGCACGAATTATGGTAGAAAAGTCATGGAATCACATATCATAAGTAAGTATTCCAAAATATTTAGATAAATAATATAGTTTCAATTATTTTGTCAAACATTCTTACTACTAATGCTTAGGCGGCCATTGTAAGTAAAGAAAGAGAGAGCTAATTGGATTTCTTACGAGTGTGACAAAGACGGGAACGCATATGACATAGATTAGTTGCACAGAAGCGATAATGTTTATGGTGACTTTTATACCTACATTTATAGTTCTGTTTCACTTTATTTTCGCGCCTGTGTCCTTAGTTACAATTTATTAACATCTTATTGCAACAGTTAAGTAAAACATTGATAAAATTACGAGTTTATTTTGCGTTGCTAAGTAATAGAGTCAAATGACATGAAATTATTAAATGGGACAGTATGAGTCGATATTAAATGAACATGAAGTATACAATAATATAAATAAATTTTACCTACGCTCACAACAATTAGCCTAGTATATAAAAATATATACAGAATGTTTGCATAATGATTTACATTTGAAAAATTAAAATAGGATTTGAAATATAGTAAATATAGATTAAACCGAATTAATTTCACTAATTACTATGGTTTGTAATTGTTTATTTTATTGCATTCGGTTTCCTTTAATCACAGTCACAAAATATTAAATAGGTACACTTTAATCAAGTATTACAAAACTTCAATGACAAACATTAAAGTTTTGTAATACTTGATTGAAGTGTAAAAATGTTTAAACAATATATATTCACCAAATTGAGCACCTTCTACCACCTACCAAATTACCTACTACTCTGTTATATTTCCTATCTGCATTCTTGTTATTCTTTGGCAATCAGTCTGTGTCAGTGTGTGCAAAGTGTCAGTGATTGGTTGGCAAACGTCTTTTTTCCATTTATGCGCAAACGACAATCACTAGCCATCTTTTTCTTTTTTATGCTTTAGTTGCGCCCCATCTCAATCACACTGTACCAATGTAGTTAAATGTACGCAGTATAAAAAATATGCATGTGTGCCTCTGCTGCGTTCGGACACATTTTTTTCGGTTAGTTTCTTAGCATATATCATATCTGTTTAATATTATATCAATGGTACTGAACAATTTCTTTGCGCCGTGATAATAAAGGGTAGATCTGCAAATTTTATTTCAAGTTTTACCCGATAATTCTTTAAAATACGATTATATACTTGATGGGACGAGAAAATTTAAAAAGGGCTTTACAATTATGATGCTTTGTCTCTGAATATTTCAAACCTATAGACCACTGTGGTCTGTAGTTACGAGCTCACTTAAGCTTCTAACAGGACCTGTGGCTAGAATATTAAATCTTCTAACTTTTGACAAAACAAGAGAGCATGCGACAACGAACATAGAAATGAGTGCTATTTACGAAAAATCTAGATTTGATAGGAATAAAGGTAAAGTAATGCAATTTAATGTTGGTGATTTAATTTTTAAATTTGACATTCGAAACTTATCCATTAAACGATTTAAAAACTATATAAAGGCCAAACTTTGCAAAAAGGGGTATATAAAAATAAAATCACAGATTATTTAGAAGACAAAAAAGCTTGGGACTGAGCTGCTTGCTCTGTTAAGCATTGTTATCCTCGGTGGTAGGCCATAACATCGGCTGCCGGCAGAAGTTACCACCCACCAGACAAAGTCTTGCCGCCAAACGATTCGTCGTGTTCCGGCATGATGTCTGGTGAAGCCGTACGGAAGACGGGTCTGAGCAGTTGTGTTGCGATGTGTGGCGGGTACGATGCGCCAAATGTTGTTGTGTTGGGAGTTTGGTCGTGGAGAGTCTCCAGATCAATCTCCCTCTAGCGCAGCATCGTTTGGTCGTGTTGGTCTTGGGTTTAACATTGCATCACCTTTTTTTTTGGCGCTGTGGGAATGCCTTTACGCACCGTACCCCGAAGGGCGTGTGTGGGACTCGCCCAGCCTAAGCCGGGAATACCCACTAAACCCACAGCGGCACTCCGGCATCGCCATAGTGGCGGGGGAGTGGGAAACTAGCGCAGCCTGAGCTACCTCTCCCCCGCCCGCGAAACCCGCCTAGTAAGGCGGGCCCTCAATTGTCCCTCCTGGGGAGGGGCCGTGGCTCCCGCGTGATGAGCGATGTAAGGCGGGCGTCGGCCCATCTAGTTAAAAAAAAAGCATGACGTGTAAAAGTGATCAGTGATCCTACTTGCTTAATAAACGATTTCATTTCATTTAATTCAGAATAAACAGGGGATTGAGACAAAATTGGACCCGAAATACAAGGGACTATTTAAAATCGTTGAATTACTTGATGGCGTGCATTACGGAAATTTTTGACCGGTAACAGAACTTATAAAGTACCCCCACAATTACATACGAAAGACTTCTCCAAGTAATATACCTGCTGAGTTAGATTTTCATAATGTAGAAGATGGTGAGGAGGGCGCCTCTGCCAGCAAATGGAACACATATCATAGCTACTTGGTCGCACTGCACGCATTCGTCTGTAGTCGTAATTGCAACCCAGTGAGGGGTTGTGCAGAGTGCGATGGGCAGCTAATGGTGCGGCGGGGACTCGAGTAGATATGGTCACACTGCATGCACTAGTCTGTAGTCGTAACTGAAACTCAGTGATGAGTCTTTCAGTGCTCGATGGGCAGCTAGTGGTGTGGCGGGGACCAGGGTCTCAAAGGAGACTATTAGTTGTACAGTCATGTATTGAGTTTGACCTGGGAGTCGCAGACCCTAGAGTAGGTCGTATCACATGAGGTGATGACGATATAGGTGTCAATAATGAATTGTCACTAGCTACTGTGGTAGTCGGGTCATGGTGTGTTTTCGTTTTTGATCATTGTGATTATGATTTTGGTTTCCTAATTATGAGGCTTGGAGGAACTTTTTGTTTTTGAGTTGTTAAAATAATTAACTTTGTTTGGTTTTCTAATACTCATTGTAATTAAACGTTACGTTATTCTGACTCTAACTTTTGCTTGAAAATACCCACAATAGAGTCAGAATGTACCGATAATGGGTCAACTGGAGGTGAGTTATAAATTATTAACTGTATGACAGTAGCCTGTGTGGCAGGTGGTCTGTGTAGCAATAGCCTTTGTGGCAATAGCCTGTATGGCAATAGCCTGTGTGACAATAGCCTGTGTGGCAGTAGCCTGTGTGGCAAGTAGCCTGTGTGGCAGTAGCCTGTGTGGCAGTAGCCTGTGTGGCATAAGCCTGTGTGGCATAAGCTTGTGTAGCAACAATCGATGTACCACTAGATTGCGTGGTTGTAGACTGTGATCGTTCTGTATGCTATGGAGTTCGAATTAAAGCGGTCACGACGACCGAGCGTGAAGTGGTTACTCTTATGATTGTCCACAGATTGTTCACCCGAGGACGTGTGAAGTCGCAGGATGGCCTAAACGGCGCGTGACTGGTTAATTTTGAATAATGTGATCTGTTTTGTATCACTATCAATTGCCCGTAAACTACTCTACTAATTTTTGAAGTCGATTAATCGATCGGTATTCGGATAAATTATGATCTTTTTTAAGAGCGGGTAACATCCGACTGGAGTTGCAATTGCCATAGCGAGCGTCCGGTAGCGCGAGCATTCTTTGCTCAAGCTTCGATCGAGTGTGTTGGTCATACTCAAACTCAGTGGCTCTTATCTCTTTTAATTTGAGAGATTAATAAGAATCGAACATCACACTCTAGTTACTGTTTGACGTTTTCTCGAAATACCGCCCACGATGGATGATCAAGTGGATGAGAAGACACCTCAACTATCCGGAACTTCGGCCCCACTTCCTGAAGTCCTCTCCGTTAAATATAAGTTGATAGAAAAACAACTTTAAGTTCTACATAATAAAGCACAGTTTTCGCTACAACTTCAAACATCAACTAATCCACACGGGGCCCCCGTGTGAGTTTAGTAGCCCACTCTTTATCCAAAAGAGGATGCCAGTGACCCAGAAGTATGTAGGAACATTATTATGAATATAGTCTGATTATGAAGCACTTCAATAATAAAAATCTGGTAACACAGAGATGGACCCTGAAACACACCCATAAAATAATCTATCGCTCTATAATCTATCCCTCCTGGGGCGGACAATCCGCCTACACTGGTTTCTGTCCAGCGCATCGCTTACTACCGTGTAAAACGTTGGGAAACGACCACGCAATCGCTGCCTTCAGTGCTCCCAACCACAATCAGCTTACATCCATTAAAACGCACAACCATATCATCAACATAATCTGTGGTACCATATGATAAGCCTTCCCAAACACACATATTTCCATTATTGTGGCCACAATAACAAAACACGGGTTGTTGTATCGTTGGCGGCATGTCCTCAGTTATGCACACTTGGGTGTTAGTTTAGGATGTATATTAGACCCACACGTTGAACGAAGCGTTGCTAAATAAAGTGTAAATTGTATAATGCTACGTGGATATAGTACCGCCGTCCTATGTACACTGGTTTTGAATTCATATTACTCCTCTTTGCTTATCATTAGGTGTCAGAACTGGAAATTACCTAACAAGCTAGATGTCAAGTGTGGCTTATGAATGAATTTTAGACGTGGAGTTTTGACGGGTAAGCTAAGATGAGTGTCACGCCCATTTTTCATTGCACTTTTAAAATTGTGTATAGTGTCGTTTACTGAATAAAAGCGCGTGATTTATGAAGTAAAAAGTGCATTTAGTAAATAATGCATAAAGAACATTGAAATATCGCTGAATAGCGGCCACATCATGATATTGCCTCAAACCTCCCTCATAGACGGTTCACGCGGCCATCTTTTTCAACTGTCATTGGCAATATCCGCCATTATTGTGAAATAAAATTTTCAAAGAATTTCTATAATTTGTTACACGTGTTATTGGTAAAAGTGTGGTATCTATTCCACACAGGCCATTATTCAAGAGTAGAGGTTAAATATCACCTTGAAAAAAGAAGAAGAAGAAAAATTTTAGACATGTCATTCTAACTTATCTTAGGGATTGCCATTATTGACAGCTCACTTCACCTAAGTTCTCACAGTGAGATATTTACAGAATCGATCAGTTGGTGCTTGTTGGCAAGCCTTTTTTTATGGGCAGAGGGTTCTGTCAGACTCTTACTGACTAAAAAACACCCCGATGTTCCATCCCACATCTATGCCGGGGGTTGCGAAAACGAACAATTGTACCGCAACCTTCAATTGGTGCCGGCCAGCCACTGCAGCTCTCCTCAGGTCAGGGCTCCCCTCACGACGTCTAAGAATGGCGTGCGTGGGTGTGAGTCTGTCGCCCTTGGACTTATTTAGTGGGACTGGAAGAGGGCGTTATCTGCCCCCCACAGATGCCCGGTGCGCCTGCTGTGAGCCGTTTGAGTGGACGAGATCTCCCTCGCCCTATCCGCAGCCTACCGATGAGGTGGTAACCACCGCATCCCAGGACTCTTCGCTCCGGCCGTAATCGCGACAGCGACAGTTCACTATCTACTTTGGAGATGAGGGTACAGCGCAGCTCCTTCCAAGTGGCACAGTCTGCTAGCGTATCCTGCGCCGTGTCCTACTAACAGTCGACGCAGTGGTGATACCGGCCACCCGACTCCCTTTTTATGCAACACAGGTACCTTCCGAAGCAGCCATGAGCCCTGAAACCACCTGTGTCACCCGAAACGCCAGGGAGCTGTACTTTTTCCGAGTCAGTCCGCCAGTACCTACCGGACCGGATCGCCTCGATGATAGTAAGGCCAGCTTGTTGATAGGCCTACACTATCCTCCAATTCCTGTTAAAACTAAGTTAAAAACACTGTAAAAATCAATTATTTTTAAAAGAATAACATGCAATTCAAACGATCAATTAAAATCGTGCATCGGTTTCTATGAAGCAAAATATTTCATTTTGAATGTGTAGTTAATTATGACCTTCTTTGACTACTTGAGAATGATAGGTCAAAAAATAATCCTGTAAACGTAACGGCTTCCTTCAAAAGTAAACTGAAGTTAGTGAGATTTCAGCTATTAATCTGTTTCTAATTTTATGAAACAAATCACAAAGCAATGGCGCTGCTTTGTAATCTGTTTCCATTCCAGTTTTGTATATTCTAAATTAATACACTAAACCTAGTTATCTGGCAGCTTTTTCAAAAAGTTTTTGACTTGATTTCTTTTAAAGTTTTAAGCATACCTATAGGTACGTTTTTAAATCCAGGAAGGTCTTTCAATAGCTGTGGGGCATCACAGGACCAAAAAAGAATAGTTTCAATAAAATAAAAATACCCACCATTTTTTATAATAAATATTTTTAGAGATCACTATATAAATGTTGTTATCTTAAAATCATTATCATGCGATAATGTTATCATAAACTGCTTCTAGGTCAGTTTATTTGCCTCCTTGCCCTTGGTATTTCATCCAAAGGCTGCCTGGAAAAGATCACTGATCACCCTTTGTTTCATTCCATTCCATTGTATCTCTTATGTTCTAAATAATAATATTGCAATAACATCATAGTTCTTGAACCTTCATTATCACCCCAAAGATTCTCAACAAGACCAGACAAACTAACCCTTCTTACTATTAACCATATTATATACCCTATAATCCAAAAGGGATTACTGGAACATCTTCATTTGAATCGAAAATTACACAGGAACCGCGGAATATGCGCAGCAGAGCGATTATTCGATAAACAAGCATCATTAGTATACTGTTGGTTAATCACAGCTCACAGCTTCGGAGATAGTAATCTTCTGGTTTTGTAGAATCGATAATTTAGAGGGATTTAACATTGCCGCATTGATAAGCTTCGTATAATTTGTTCGCTTACTAAAGATGGGACAATGCCAACGACCCCAAAATCTACTTGATATAAATGATACTTGGGTACAGCTGATGATGATCGTTCCGACCAATTTCGGTCTAGGCAGCTAACTAACAATCGATCTTCGTGGAGAATGCTCGTGTGTACTGAGGGCACGTAACATTCCGTTCACGTAACGGTATTGAATGGCTGCGGATTGGCGGGCTTACAGCTTGTCGCGTTTTGCGCTGCTCCTCAAAACCGCTTACTTACTTCTGCAGTAGCCCTCACCATTCTGGGCGTTTTGCTGCCAAACATACCCATTGAGAGGGTTCAATATTATATCTTTTCATGTCACGCTTCTGAACGCCCTTGTACCTGAGGAGTTGTCCGCCATGCTTAAGCTTGCTCTCCCCAAGTTCGACGTAAAAGATGTGCTTCGCCATTGTTTCGTCCACCATACGCGATACGTGACCGCACCACCGAAGCTGTCGACGCATGAGATAAGCTTCAATGACAATGACAAATGCTTCTTTACAACGAGTTGTAAAGTTCACCCATTCTCCATAGAAAAGGAAGGATCCTCCGACCACACTTGAACAAGATTCCACGTGGCTTATAACTAACCTATGTACACCGATGTTGGAAATACAATGCTCCTCTTTTGCTTATCATTAGGTGACACTTAAAAAAAAAAGTGACAAGCTAGATATAGTCAGATGTGTGTTATGAATATATCTACATACTATTTTCTTTTTTTTTTTAATCATTATAAACTAGTGCTTGATTGCAATCCCGCCTGATGGTAAGCAGTAATGCAATCGTTGATGGTAAAGCGCGCTAGTTAATTAAGCCTTTAAGCCTTAAGTTAATTAAGCACTTAAAAAAAACTTAGTGAATAGGAAGGAAGACGGCAGTTGAGCGAGGTGATGCAATGTTAAACCCAACAGCACGACCAACGATGCTGCGCCAGAGGGAGACTGATCTGGAGACTCTCCACGACCAAACTCCCGACACAATAACATTTGGTGCATCGCACCCGGCACACATCGCAACACAATTGCTCAGTCTCGTCCTCCGTACGGCTTCACCAGACATCATGCCGGAACACGACGAATCGCTTGGCGGCAAGACTTTGTCTGATGGATGGTAACTTCTGCTGGCGGCCGATATTATGGCTTACCACCGAGGACCACTACCACCGACTACTTGCTGACAGGATTATTATTAAACTCTTTGCTGACAGGCCTGCACTGACCCTCGTACCTATTAATACTGTCATTTGAAAAGCATTGTAAAAGCTATTTATTTATGAAAGAGTAACTGTGGATTTCTCTATGACTATTTTTTGACAACACAAGGTCTTGGGAGTTACCGAAAAAATATTGAACTCAACCACGGTTGATTTTCGCTACTATAATTTCTGATTTTTTAATCGCCAGATAACTTTTATTCGGGGAATAAAATTGACACAATTATTTCTCGTATAAAATTATTAGATAATTGGAAAATCAACCCTAAACCAAATATTTTTATTCGATAAATGTCAAACTCAAACAGTTATACAAATAGGTACAAATATTTATTGGGAGAAAAAATACGTTTTTCATTTTTTGTGTACGTTAATCAATAACACTAAAATAGGTAGGTACACACAATTACAATAGGTACGTCATCATTACAGTTAATAATTATAATGAAAGGCAACCTTTGGTTAGATAGTTTCGGTAAAAGTTTATTGAGTCAAACTTAGCTACCAAGTAATTTTGCTATATTATGCTAGATGGCGTCACTTAGCCATGGGATCTCAGTTGCCTATTTCTTCGGATAGTCTCCAGTATCCTTGTGGAATTTGTGAAAATTATTTCATAATCACTTCTCTCAAAACGAGGAAGTCCAAGAACGAAATATTCGAGGACATGTGACATCTAGACCATACCATACTCGGCCGCGTTGGTAGCCTTCTCATAAAGTGAGAACATTATTAGGCCGTACCTATACTCATTAAATCCTGTGCCAAAAGTATATAAAAAAAATGTGATTGACGGTGTCTGTTTATGAAATCATGACGATATTATTCCTATTTTCTCTAAATGAAAACACTCTTCAATTAAACCCAATCATCTGTATGATCCACTTAAAGAGGTTAAGAGCTCCAACAGCTAGCAGAGATATAAAAAATGCTCACTCATTACCCTTTGGACTGACGTAAGCGTCGAGCTGTCAGATAAAGAGTACGCTTCGACGCGATGTCGAGTACCCTCCATTTGTTTGGACGCGATCAAGTAGCATTCGTGAGTCCTGATGGACGTCAGCTGGGATCATCATACATTTAGAATCGTTTGTCAGATGTGTAGAAAAGTATATACATGGTGAGTTATGGCCTATTTTATGAACTAACCTTCTTCCTCTTTTATTTAAAAATTTTATTGTACCCGACAGGAATTTTTCAAATTGTATTTATATTAATTCAGTTCTGTCAAAGACTTTTTACTATTTACTAGCTGTGCCCCGCGGTTTCACCCGCGTAACCTTGTAGCCGAATGAGCTCAGTTGATATAAAATAAGCGCCTGTTAAAATAATGGGAGCAATATGTAGTACATCCGCGTTTGCTCCCGTTTCCGCAACATTTTGTTCCTGCTCTGCTCCTATTGGTCATAGCTGGATGTTTTATAGCCTATGTCCTTTCTCGGGCTCTAGACTATCTGTGTACCAAATTTCATTACAATAGGTTCAGTAGTTTTGGCCTGAAAGCCGGACAGACAGACAGACAGAGATACTTTCGCATTTATAATATTAGTATGGATTACGAACTATATCGGGCACAGCAAAGTTTCTTCTGTCCTTATCTTAACGAAATACAAATGAAAATACGCACTGAACTTTGGTAGTTATGTGTGTGTTTGAACAAGAAAACTGGCAACATTTGGAACATTCAAACAAAGTGCAGTCTTTTTATAATTTCTTCTTTTAAAAGTCTGTCTTAATGGTATCATAGCGTCACTTCAGTTTGAGTTCAAAGTCAAGACTCATCATTCCACTAATCTGATCCCAATTTATTTATTTAGTTCAAAGTCCAGACCAAGCAGTTAAATTGAAAATTAAATTATGTAAGTTAGGTAAATTAATTGTTTCACAAATTGACGATTATAACTTAGATTGTTCGTAACTCCTTCGACAGTGGTTCCAAAGTGGCTATCAATTTGATACTTAAGTAATTTCTATATATGTATAAGTTAGGGGTAAAAAAAAACATCAGATATACCTACAAGGAATCCATATAATTTAATTTTAAGGTTAAGAAAAGAAATAAAATAAATTTACTCTGGTTAAAGATAGCATGTTATCAACTGATTGTATTATAAACATATCAGTATAAAAAAATATTATTTAAAAACAAAAAACCCGCCTGCATAAAACTCTAACGAACTGAAAAGGTAGAAACAAGTTGAACAATCGCAGTTGGGGGAGTGTTCTATGGAATACTTGTTTAACTAGCTAAGAAGTCCCCCAACTGCGATTGTTCAACTTGTTTCTACCTTTTCAGTTCGTTAGAGTTTTATGCAGGCGGGTTTTTTGTTTTTAAATAATATTTTTTTATTTCTATCTTTTTAGTTTTAACAAATTGTGTCTCTAATGTTGGAAAACTTAAAAGAATTGTTTAATGTTTTTTTTCATCGTTCCATTTAATATTAAAAGTGCACGTTATATACATATTTTCTAATTAGTATTTTCAATCCTTCATTTTAAAACCAATTGGATAAGTTTGGTAGATAAGAATTACCTCATAATTATGGCGCCAAACACCCGCCATTTTGTTTTTTTTTAATGTCACCGTCTAAGACAAATCTAACGATATCTCAAATGTAAAAATCTGTTAGCCGATTCTGGAGATACAAGATAATAAAGAATATTACATACATTCATATGTACAAGATACGCGCTTTGTGCATGCCTCCGAATGTAATTCTGTTTATAATTTTGCAAAAAATTGAAACTGACTGACTTTTGTGCTGAAATTTCTAAGTGTACATTAAATACGTAGGTACGGACGACAGCAGGTCAAGCTACCCCAAACGGTCAGATATTTCCAATCAACATAGAGCCTTAATGCTGTAGAGATAAAGTTGAAAATCTAATAAGGAAATCTGACAGATTGTAGTAGCTTGATGTAATGTCGTCTGTAGATAGGTTTGGTACTGTTTCAATGTATGTTTCTGGATTTATCATTGTTATTTTTTTTAAATGCCTTAACATTGAATTTTCATCTTGTTTTAGTCTTTCCAGTTGATTTTTAATAGTAGTTAACCATGCAAGTGTTTTTTTTTTTGTTTATTTAATTATTATTTTATTTATGTCTTTTTAGTTGAGAAATATTACGTAACCGGATTAATTAATTAAATGAGTTTATGTCATGTGGTTGATTTAGCAATTTGTTAGGTTTAAGAAAACTGATATCAAGTCCGGAAAGAGTCCTCACTCTACTCAAAGCAACATAAGCTTGACCTTTTGCAAATAAGTTTCTACTTAAATCTACAACTGCTGGGTCTAAAGTTGTGACCTGTAGTTTATGCACCGTCACTGCCCAGCATAAAATTAAGAGAAACATTCGTCGTTCAATCTCGCCTTTACCACGTAAAGCATCAAATTCTGTAGCACGAGGCTGGATCCAGACTCCAATACCAGGTAGGTTCCCTGTTATACTTGGGTCATCGAGCTCCACAAATATCGCTCGTGGTAGTTTTCTTGGCTCCAACTGCTTTCTATCATAGCACCGTTAACCAGCCCATGGTTAACATTGATGTTCCGTCTTAGCATTGCTCGAGAGCTTATACCTCATTTGAGTTGGTTTGGTATACTAGCTGATTTATTGGGATCTTCAGATATGTATTCCTCTCGTGGTTTGTGACCATATGTTTTAGGATCAAATGAGACGCCTACAGCACTAACATTGTATACTTTTGTGAGCTTTTCTAACTTTTCTGTCATGGTCGCGTTATATACATATTATTAATGTAGCAGATTTTTTTCTTTCCATTTATAATTTATACTGCACGTTATAATAGTTATTTACTTATTAAATTGCCATTCTGCAGTACTGGCCATTTCAAATAAAAAAAACCTGTTTGGCTAATAATTCTAATTTCAAATTAATTTTATCTTGCTTTTTTGTTTGTTTCAACATGGAGCTCTTTTTTCCAAAAGTAGTCATTTGTTTATTGATTACTAGTACATTTCCATCACATTTCAGTCTTTTTCGTCATTATGGATACGTTAAAAATCGAGTAACTATGGAATATGAGTACCGTTATGCTAACAACGCGGCACAAGCGGCACGCAACATCTACGACGTTTACGGAGCTAATACTACAAACCAGCACAGCAATTGTTATTGGTTTGCTCACTGCTATTCTGGGAATTTCGACTTTAAAAATGAACCCCGCGGTCGTCTGAAGACTTTTGGTCGACAATGACGAATTAAAAACGATTGTGGCAGCTGATGATACACAATCTACGGCTGATATAGCAACAGCTTTCGACAAAACAAACAAAAAATACAAACTATATTGGACCATAGGTATGTGTCGAATTGGCAAGGTAAAATATCTTCCCAAATGGGTGCCCCACGAACTCAATGATCGCCAGCGCGAAGTCCGCGAGACGTGCCTGACACTGCTCAACAGACAAACAAATGAAGGAATTTTGAAACACATAGTTACCAGCGATGAAAAATGGATTCTGTTTGCTAACCGCAAGCGCTTAGCAAATTGATTAGATCCTGGTTCAGCGCCTAAACAATGCCCCAAACGAAATCTTACCCCTAGAAAAGCGATGGTCCCTGTTTGGTGGACTAACCGGTGTGATTCATCACATCTTCTTACCAAACGGGATGAGCATTACTGCAGATGTGTACTGTGAAGAACTGAACACAATGATGGAGAAACTGGCACATCTCCAACCAGCATTGGTAAATCGCACCTCTCCGCTGCCCCTGCACGACAAAACGCGACCTCATACCGCACAACAGACAGTCTTCAAGTTGCAATAAAAGGTCGGTGGGGTTGGAGACTCTTCATCATCCGCCCTACTCACCAAAACTTTCGCCTACAGACTACTACTTTTTCCAGAATTTGAATAGTTTTTTTTTTTAAATTAAATTATAAACTAGCGCTTGACCGCAATCCTGGCTGATAGTAAGCAATGACGCAGTCGTTGATAGTAAAGGGCACTATTAGTTTATTAAGAGCCTATTCACTCTAGTCTTGAAGGCACTCAAATTGTAGTCCGACGAAAACACCACCGCTGGCAAACTGTTGCAGTCCCTCCATGTACGCGGTATAAAAGAGGAGGCGAAACGCTTCGTCCAGATCGTAATGGTGTTAACAACGTAAGGGTGGAAACTTGCCGTACGACGGGTTGTCCGATGGTGGAACGGAGATGGGGGAATTAAATCATGCAATTCCCTCGCACACTCCCCAAAATGCATCCTATGGAAGATCGAAAGGCTGGCTACTCTACGTCTGTGCTCTAGGCTTTGGAGACCGTCTCGAGTTAAGTCAGGGTTACCGATCAGCCTCTTCGCCCGCCTCTCCACTGAATCCAAAGTGGCCAGGTGACACTTAGCAGCACCAGCCCAAATGTGGCTGCAGTAGTGGTATTGTGTGGAGACACACGAACCGACTTGTGCTTTGTACAACATTAAAAGCTGCCCTGGTGTGAAGTACCGCCGGACCTTTGCGATAACGCCAAGTTTCTTGGCAGACGCCTTGGCCTTGGACTCAATGAACCGCCCAAAGTTTAGGTTGGAGGAAATCTCAACTCCCAATAGCTGAAGGCGGTTGGTACACTCCAAGGATACATTTCGAAAAGTAGGAGCCAAGGTGAACGGGCTCCTTTTGGGGGTGAAAAGACACGCCTGTGTTTTGGCGGTATTGAATGCTACAAGTTTGGCATTGCCCCATTCGGAGACTGCCACTTGCCTCTCGTCCAGCTGATTTCTTTACGAATCAATAAACTGCCACTGTGTTGGCAAAAATACATTGATTGCATGGGTAATTACTTCAATTAATACAAAATATATTTTTTCTGTTAAACGGCAATTTTATGTTTAAAGGCTTTTTTTATATAAACTATATTTAGAATCAATATATCTATTATATATATATATATATAGTGATTAAAATCCTTAATTTTGATACCCAACTCGATATGCTTGGCAGAAAAAAATATGTAATTTTTTTTTGTTCCATTTAATATTAAGTTATATACATATTTAGAATCAGTGTTTCAAATCCTTCATTTTGATATCCCACTCGATATGCTTGGTAGAAATTTATTTCTTTATATCTCACAATATGGCGTCATACATCCGCCATTTTGGTTTTTTTTAAATGTCACCTATCTAGTAGCAGTTGGGCAATTAAGGCAAATCTAACGATACCTCAAATGTGAAAATCCGTTCAGCGGTTCTGGAGATACTAGGTAATAAAGAATAATACATACAAGATAGGAGCTAAAAACATAACCCTCCTGGCAGTCGGGTAAAAAAACAAGTTAAAAATTAAAAATGTTCGCGTATATTCTCTCTAGGCGATATACTGCGGCCACTATTCCTACTTTATTATCTACTATCTGCGCCTGGAACACATAACTTAGACTTGTAACTTTTAACTTGAGACAATATTTAATATCCGCTTCTAACGTATGATAGTAATATTACTATCAAGTTTCTCCGTAAGTATTAGATTAGAAAAGAAATGTTCTTTAGAACTTCCTTCTGCGGAGTTTGTTGGAAAATTAATATTCAGTAGAATGTCATTAAGTATTATGTAAAGCTTTTTTAATATGAAATAAAGTGTACATTATTATTCTTCCAGCAGAAAAAAAAATCAAATCATCATTATCTCAGCGTATAATCCCGGTTGCATCCGCAGCTTTCGCGTTGGAGCACGGAGTCCGCTTTCTTATATATACATACGCCTCCATTTCGCACGATCTCTGGCATCCCGTGGTGTAAACTAGTTGGCACGTATGTCATCTCTTACAACGTCAAGCCAGCACTTCTTTAGTCTACCTAAAACAATACAAATAAGGATACAAAGAAGTTGTCAAAAGAGGGTGACATTTTGAAAAAAAATAGCCATCGTGGGACTAAGCGAAGAAGTGAAAACTGTCGGACGCAATCTATTGTATATACCTACTATACATTCACATATGTGCCTATATCTCGCTGTAGCAATCACGGTATTGGGTCTATAGCGGTTATGTATTGCAGCGTAAACTAACCCCGCCGCTTGAGCCGTTAAGTACAATGTATGTACCGCGGTTCCACTCGTAGAATAGTTTTAATTTTTTAGATTATCATTTGTCAATTTTTTTTTTTTGTAAAAGGGGGAATGTGGTAGCGGTTATGTATTGCAGCGTAAGCTAACCCCGCCGCTTGAGCCAGTTGCGTCCCGTCCGCGCGCTGGAGTTGTATCGCGCACATTTGTTATTGAAATTATAGAATCGTGTTTTTGTGATACTGACTTTCATTCCGATAAGCAAATGAACCTTCTGACACTTCAGTGATTAGTGACCCCTTTAATTCAAGTAAATATACCCACAAGACTAGCTACGTGAAAGGTCGGTCACGCTCACACGAATTCAATGATTTCCCTATTCAACAAAAGTACTCAAAGAAGTTTTCAGTTGCTGTCTGATGTACATAATTATCTATACACTATGTAACAAAAACCCTGTTGTTCCTTTCAGGGACAGATATATTTACTTACAAGCACATCATTAATGAAATTATAATTTAAAAAAAGTAATTATTGTTTAGTCGAGGGGTCAACATCAAATAACTATTAAAATCGACACATTCGACAAAAGGTTTAGAATATCTGATTTAATAAGTTAAAGAGATTGCCGGGAACGTTCTACTTATGTCTTCTTCATGCAGAATTGCAAAGGTAAGAAATTAGTTAAAGATTACAAATATTAATAATTACATATTTATTTTAATTAAAAAATTTTTGAAGAAATTTTTATAACTGACATGTTTTATTACATCCGTATACCGATTCTTAAAACGTAGGCAGAAGGAACAACAAGGGTTTTCTTACATATTGTATAGTGTTGTGTGTGTCTTTTAATCTCTGCTGAACAGGTGGGGTAAGCCTACGTCCAGCAGTGAATTTCTCTCAGTACTCCACAACGCGAGTTCAGTGTGAGTAAATAAATATCTCATCTTAATTTTTTTTTTCTGGGATATGTCGGTTTCCTCGCCATATTTCTCTTTACTGAATGATTTCAAGAGCAGTGGTGGCGTAGTGTTGTCGGCCACAGCCTACAAGTTATAGATCGTAGGTTCGTACCCCATCAGGCGCTTGCTTCTTTTTCTTCTTCTAGCCTATAGAGATTTACTGCTGGACAAAGGCCTCCCCCAAGGCTTTCCACGATGACCGGTCTTGTGCTGCCCGCATCCACCGACTTCTCGCGTCCTTCACCAGGTCAACAGTCCACCTTGTTGGGGGCCTCCCTACGCTGCGTCTTCCGGTACGTGGCCGCCACTTCAGAAACTTACTGCCCCTCAGGCGCTTTACTTTGTGTAAATTATTTCATCACCACTGCTCTCAAAACGGTGAAGGAAAATATCGTGAAACCGGCATGTCCTAGAGCCAAAACTTTGAAGACATTTGACACCTACCAACCCGCACTGGATCATGGTAGATTACAGCCCATTTCCGCTCACCGAGATGAAGCCTAGATGTTCCAGAAGTGGGAAACTTATTGGCTGATAATTTATGTAATGATTTCAAGTGAAAGAATAAACATAGAATGTCTGTAAATGTTAGCACAAACCGATAAAGCGTACTCTTCTATAAATGCAACCCACCGATACCTACGTGGCAGTCATATAAATATTTCGCAAATAAAATGGAAATTCTCTTTCCATGGAAGTTACTGGGTACTAGGTAGGCAAGTGTACAGTGCAGTTGACAATTACATCTCGACTTTGAGCCGCAGTCGTATCGTGCTCCACGGATGGAAGGTTTCCTGTGTAAGCGTTAAAGGGTGTCACACTTTAAGCTCTGCACCCTTTTCGATACGATAAGGGTGAACAACATTTTATTTGTAGTTGCAAGTTTATTAATAAGATTGGACTATGGATTGAATGTATATTAAAACTCTTGAATAGTGACCGCAAATCGTTAAAAGTAATGTAGGATGCCCTCAGGTTAGGTTGAGGGACGATCTTCGAAGGATGACTTACCAGCCATCATTCCAAGCATCCTTCGTGCAACTGTACCGTTTAATAATACACAAAAATCATGAGCATGATATTTATCATATTTGATAAAGACAGGTTGGTATTTTCAAACTTGCCTGAATCTACTAAATTACAAACGTGAAAGATTGTGTGATTGTATTGTTACGAATGGACCTTATGTCGAAGGCATAAGGTTCAATATCGCGTGACATGCAGTGTGTCACTTTTAAGCCCTATTTCCTCAGATCTAGACATTTTCTAGGTAAAATAATAAAACGCATTGCTAGACTTAGGACGGCCTATCGGCAGAGGCTATAGTCAACGCAAAACCTTGTACTGCCATCCTTTTTTTTTGACCATGACATCTTCTCGAAGACCGACGGTGACGTGGGAAGGATCGGGCTCGTCAAACATCATATAGATACGGGTGATACACAGCCGATAAGACAGATACCACGTCGTATCCCCTTTGCAAGAGAACAAGAAGTCACGGAAATGTTAAGAGATATGGAGAAAAACCGGATTATCGAAGCATCTACCAGCCCTTGGTCATCTCCAGTTGTCCTAGTCAAAAAAAAGGATGGCAGTACAAGGTTTTGCGTTGACTACAGGATGTTGAATGATGCCATGAAAAAGGATAGTTATCCTCTGCCACGTATAGATGACACTTTGGACTTGCTAAGTGGCATGAAATGGTTCTCCACAGTTGACCTCAAAAGTGAATACTGGCAGGTGGAAATCTGTCAGCAGGATAAAGAAAAGACCGCTTTCACCACTGGTCCTGGAAACGGTCTCTGGCAATTCAATGTCATGCCCTTTGGACTGTGCAATGCTCCAGCTACATTCGAGCGCCTAATGGAGCGCATCTTGGTGGGGTTGCTTGGTGATGCATGCCTGGTCTATTTGGATGACATCATCATTATGGGACGAAACTTCGCAGAACACCTACGCAATTTGGAGAAAGTGTTCCTGAAACTGCGTGAAGCGAATTTAAAACTCAGTCCTAGTAAGTGTACACTATTCCAGAAAGAGGTTGGATACTTGGGACACATTATTTCGGCGCAAGGAATTCGAACAGACCCTGAAAAAATAAAAGCAGTGTTGAAGTGGCCTACCCCTCGTAATAAAACTGAGGTACGCTCTTTCTTGGGTCTGTGTGCATATTACCGTCGGTTTGTGAAGAACTTCTCCGAGTTAGCGAGACCGTTGCATCGTTTAACAGAGGAAAAGTGTCAATTTGAATGGAACTCTGACTGCGAACAGGCATTTGTGCTACTGAAAACTTACTTGTGTGAGGCTCCTGTATTAGGTTACCCTAGTAGGGAAGGCCGATTTTTGGTAGACACAGATGCCAGCAATGTTGGTATTGGAGGAGTTCTCTCTCAAACACAAGGAGATAGGCAGGTCGTTATCGCATATTTCAGCAAATGCCTTTCCAAGCCAGAAAGAAATTCTTGTGTTACCCGCCGAGAACTTCTAGCCGTTGTTAAGACCTTACAACTCTTCAAGAAATATTTGATTGGGAGACAGTTTACACTTCGCACAGATCACGCTGCCTTACAGTGGCTCCTTCAGTTCAAAGACCCAGTACCCAGTACCCAGGGTGCTTTGGGGTCCCACCTCCATCTCTGGGACCCAAGTCAACCCCACCTGCCAGACGGTGCACCTGCTGACTCACGAACGGGGCTCTGACGCCGGCTTTCCCTTCGGGGTTGAGTGGTCAGACGGCAGTCGCACTCGTAATTAGCCAAACAAGCCAATCAATCATGGAGAGGAAAATAAGAAATGCACATGTCACAGCTAGGGCGCCGCCGCAAAACGGCGCGCAGGAGCCTCGCCCGACTCCTGTGACCTGTGGGCTAGGGCTACCGTGTCAGAGGCGGACACGGCTGAAGAAGCGAGCCCAATCCATGAAAATCCGTTTCGCGTCGTGGAACGTTGGCACGCTAACTGGACGCGCGAGAGAGCTGGCCGAAACTCTCCACAGGCGGAGGGTGGCCGTGGCGTTCCTGCAGGAGACTCGGTGGAAAGGCAGCAGATCCCGGCTTATTGGGAATGGCTACAAGCTGATCTACACGGGTGCACCTAGTGGGAGAAATGGAGTCGCCGTGGTGTTGTCTGACGAGCTCCAGGATGACGTCTTGGAGGTGAATCGCATCAGCGATCGGCTAATGTCGGTGCGGGTGCTTGTCAATGGGGTTATAACCCACTTGATAAGTGCCTACGCTCCACAGGCCGGGTGCGGTGAAGCCGAAAGGACGCTGTTCTGGACCCAGCTCGAAGGATTGCTTTGCGGGATTCCGTTATCCCAGGGAATCGTTCTGGGTGGTGATTTAAACGGTCATGTGGGTGAGAGGTGTGGCGAGTTTGAGCGTGTTCACGGTGGCTTTGGGTACGGAAGCCGCAACGCGGAAGGAGACAGCATTCTCCGAATGTGTGCGGCTGCGGACCTTGCAATCGTGAACACCTACTTCAAAAAGAAGCCGGAGCACCTTGTCACCTACCGGAGCGGGCGAAGCGCTACCCAGATCGATTTTCTACTAACTAGGAGGCACCACATCGGCAAAGTAGCCAACTGCAAAGTCATACCCGGTGAGAGTCTCACTGCACAACACCGTCTCCTTGTCATGGACCTCTGCGTAAAGGCCCAACGTAGACGTGTAGAGGACTGTCGGCGCCAGATCCGGTGGTGGCTGCTTGATGAAAACAGGTCCCAGGATTTTGCGTCGGTTATTGGCGACAAGTGCGTCGGTACCGACGAAGAACCTGTGCAAGACCACTGGGACAGGATCCAGGCAGCTATTACGGGGGCGGCGCGGGTGGTACTCGGCGTCTCTAAGGGCGGCCGCAAACGTGACAAGGAAACCTGGTGGTGGGACGACACAGTCCAGAGGGAGACTAAGGTGAAGAAAGCCCTCTTCAAAACGTGGCAAGCGACCGGATCTCCTGAAGATCGCGACGCATACAAGGTTGCCAAACGTGCCACCAAAAGAGCTGTAGCCAGAGCCAGACGAGACCACTTGCAACCTCTCTACGAGAAGTTGGAATCGTCTGAGGGGCAAAAGCTTATTTACAAGTTGGCACGTTCCAGGGTCAAAGCGGCACAGGATATATCCAAGTGCCGTTGTGTAAAAGACCCAAATGGCAACCTGCTATGCGAGGACCTCGCGGTGAAGGAGAGATGGCGCTCGTACTTTCACGAGCTGCTGAACAAGCAGCATCAAGAGGTGCAGACACCGGAACTCCCTCCGAACCTTGGACTAGTGCCTCTGATAACGCCTGAGGAAGTCCAAACGGCTCTTCGTCGTATGGGGAATCGGAAAGCTGTCGGAGCTGACGGAGTCCCCATTGAGGCCTGGAAGGCGATGGGTCCTCGCGGTGTGGGCATGCTAACTAACTTTTTCAATCGCGTGCTCCTGACCGGCAAAATCCCGAGCCAATGGAGGCTGAGTATAATTACTCCAGTCTTTAAAGGCAAGGGATCGGTTCAGGAGTGTGGCAACTATCGCGGTATCAAGGTCATGTCCCACACCATGAAAATCTTTGAGAGGATCGTAGACTCCCGAATCCGGCAGGAGTGTGCTGTCTCGGAGTGTCAATATGGGTTTCGGCCAGGGTACGGAACCATGGACCCTATCTTCGCACTAAGGATCGCCATGGAGAGATACAGATCGAAGAGCACGCCTCTGCATATGCTCTTTCTAGATATGCAGAAGGCCTTCGACTGTGTCCCTCGAGGGGTGATCTGGTGGGCACTGAGGTCCAAAGGGGTACCTGAAGCCTATGTCGACATAATTCGAGACATGTACCTCAATTCCGATTCCGTTGTCAGGACCGCTGTTGGCGACACTAAACCCTTCCCCATCACCGTCGGAGTCCACCAGGGATCCGTCCTTAGTCCGTTTCTGTTCAGCGTGATATTAGACGTTTTGTCGGCCAGTATCAAGGACTCACATGAGCAGCCTCCCTGGCTACTCATGTATGCTGACGATATCGCGCTGGCGGACGCGGACAGGGAACGGTTGGTGCGGCGTGTGAATGCGTGGAAGGACTCGCTTGAGAACGGAGGTCTGAAACTCAACGTGTCGAAGACCGTATACTTGGCCAGCAACACGACAGACCCCATGTCTGTGCGCATAGGCGGAGACATGGTCGAGCGCACGGACCAGTTTAAATACTTGGGGTCTGTGCTTCACGCGTCCGGCGACATTGATTGCGACGTCAAGGCACGTATTTCCGCAGCTTGGGCGAAATGGCGTGAGGTGACAGGTGTCATTTGTGACCCCAAAATGCCGGTTAAGCTTAAGGGGCAGGTCTATAAAACCATCATTAGACCTGTTCTCCTGTATGGCAGTGAGGCGTGGCCTGTGCTTGAGCGACACAAGCAGGAGCTGCGTGTCACGGAGATGAATATGCTGCGGTGGATGTGTGGAGTTACGCGGAAAGACCGCATCAGGAACTCCCGCATCCGGGGCAGCCTTCGTGTCCGTGACATTGCGGACAAACTGCAGGAGGGTCGCCTACGCTGGTACGGCCACGTCTTACGCAAACCGGCATGTTACGTGGGTAACAAATGTCTTGCCATGGCGCCTCCGCCGGGCCGGAACAAGCGGGGTAGACCAAAGAAGTGCTGGCTTGACGTTGTAAGAGATGACATGCGTGCCAACAAGCTCTTACCACAGGACGCTAAAGATCGTGCGAAATGGAGGAGAATGTGCAGGAAAGCGGACCCCGGGCTCCAACGCGAAAGCTGCGGATGCAACCGGGATAAACGCTGAGATGATGATGATGATGAGTAGGGAAGGCCGATTTTTGGTAGACACAGATGCCAGCAATGTTGGTATTGTCTCTCCCAAGCGCAAGGAGATAGGCAGGTCGTTATCGCATATTTCAGCAAATGCCTTTCCAAGCCAGAAAGAAATTACTGTGTTACCCGCCGAGAACTTCTAGCCGTTGTTAAGACCTTACAACACTTCAAGAAATCTTTGATTGGGAGGCAGTTTACACTTCGTACCGATCACGCTGCCTTACAGTGGCTCCTCCAGTTCAAGGACCCAGAAGGACAAGTAGCAAGGTGGACAAGTAGCAAGGTGGATAGAGCAGCTGCAAGAATTTCACTTTATCACTGAACATCGAAAAGGCAAGTCACACAATAATGCTGATGCTTTGTGTAGACGACCTTGTGAAGAATCTTGCCGACATTGTGCCAAACAGGAAAAGAAAGAGAACGTAAGGATTATCCAGGTGAACGCTTTGGATGAAGACTGGGATAATCAATCATTGGAAGACGCACAAAAGGAAGACAGTGACCTGAAGGCAGTAATCGAATGGAAGAAACATGGCCAGAGGCCCGCTTGGAGTGAAATATCAGCGCTTAGCCCAGCAGCAAAAAGTTACTGGGCCCAATGGGACAGCCTGATAATTCATAATGGAGATCTCAAGAGGAAATGGGAATCACCCAGTGGACAGGAGGTCACCTTACAGATAGTTGTTCCCGGTGATAAAGTCGCGTCAGTGCTAAGACAGGTGCACGACGGAGTATCCGGAGGACATCTAGGAGTAAAGAAAACCCTGGAGAAGGTGAGAAAAAGATTCTATTGGGTGCATTGCCGCGAAGACGTAGAGGACTGGTGTAGAAAATGTGCAGCCTGCTCCTCAGTAAAGGGACCGCAAACGAGAGCCAGAGGTCGGCTGAAAGTGTACAATGTTGGTGCACCATGGGAAAGAGTTGCTGTCGATATAGCTGGGCCATTCCCTGTTACTGAAGAAGGGATTAGGTATATCATCGTCCTGCAAGACTTGTCGTATTAGACAGTAAAAGAGAGGGAGGAGGGACACAAAGAATTTATTAAATAAAGTAAATAGCAAATAAAAATAAAAGTATAAAAATGATGAATGAAGGTGAAGTACAAGTAAAAATATAAAAAGGTACACAATAAAATATAAAAAGTAAAGCTTCAGTGACGGCCTCGGCGGGGGAGGGCCGCGCAGAGGGCCCGGCGGCTGAAGGTGGGTGAAGAGGGCCGGCGCAGATGCCCGGCGGCTGAAGACAGGCGGTTGAGGGTCAGCGAAGAGGGCCGGCGCAGAGGCTCGGCGGCTGAAGCCCAGCGGCTGAGGGCCGGCGACAGCTGTAGGCAGGCGGTTGAGGGTCGCAGAAGAGTTGTAGAGGAGCGGGGCGGCCGAGAGGGCCGACAACAGCAGCGGAGATCCAAAGACTGCAGCGAAAAGCGGCTCCCGCGGCAGAGGTCCGGCTACAGCAGCGGCGCCGCCATCAGAGGCGGTGGCGCCGCCAACAGAGACAGTACCAGGCAGCAGAAGTACAGCAGGACCGGCCCCTGCAACGGAGAGCCGGCAGCAGCACGATAGGAGGGTCCCCTCTCCGCGAGGGAGAGGGTAACCCTAGGAGGGCTCTGCAGAGATAAAGCACTCTATAAATATACTAGTAAACACACGTAAGCACCAGGCCGCGACTCAAGCTGAACTCCCAAAAAAAACTGTCAACGTTCTGCGAGGGCTTCCAAAGAAACCTCGCAGAACAGCATTCCACAAAATTTTGAATATTTGAATATTTAAAAGTAATATAAAATACCGTAAAGGAGTTCGGCATAACAAATCCGATAGAAAGATAGCGGGCAGTTAAGAATTTAGAAGAAAAAAGGTTGTCATAGAGACATAATCAACAGCGTTGTCAAAAACTGTCATAACAATAAAAATATTATTGTAAATGTGTAAATGTATGTAGATATTAAATTATAGCGTTGTGTTGTGTAGGAAAAATATTATCAGAACAGCGCCTCATAATACTGGAATGCGCATTATGACCTGCAGAAATGAATGATATATGAGTATGAAGAAGTAAGTATATGTAGGTTAATAAAATAACACTACATTTTCCCCCCGACCCTGGAAAAATTTTCACCTGGAGAAAATTTTGATAGAGAATTCCTAAAGGGACCGTAAAACTTCACTTCACAGGTTCAGACATCCCCATTCACCCATTCATACTATCTCTGACAAGTAATCTTCTTCATACAGGTATGGGTGGAGTTCACAATCAATGACTGCCACTCATAGAAGTGAGTTTTAAAATGACGACAAGGCTTATTTACGGAGTTGTCAGCCGCTCCAGACATGGAAAAAAAAAGACATTTGGTGTAGGCTTACTTAAGGAGTCACCAGCCGCTCCTGCATAGGCTTATTTAAAGAGTTGCAATCCGCTCCAGGAAGAAGTGAAGAGTGAAGCAAAACGCTCCAAGAAGAAGAAAGGGTGAAGCTGAAATGAAGGTGTAGGTGAAGCTGTGGAAAATTAGATTAATTAGTGTGTTAGACAGTAGAAACAACGCTGTGAAAAGAAAAATAAAATATTAGAGAATTCCTGTAAGGATAGAAAGAAAGGTTAGTATGAGAAAGTGTGAGATAGATGCCAAAATGTTAAGCCAAAGAATTGAGACACTAGATGAAGTGTTTTTTGGAATTTAGAAAGGAGGGAGTGGGTAAGAGCGAATTGGGCGCCAAACTGTCGTATTAGACAGTAAAAGAGAGGGAGGAGGGACACAAAGAATTTATTAAATAAAATAAATAGCAAATAAAAATAAAAGTATAAAAATGATGAATGAAGGTGAAGTACAAGTAAAAATATAAAAAGGTACACAATAAAATATAAAAAGTAAAGCTTCAGTGACGGCCTCGGCGGGGGAGGGCCGCGCAGAGGGCCCGGCGGCTGAAGGTGGGTGAAGAGGGCCGGCGCAGATGCCCGGCGGCTGAAGACAGGCGGTTGAGGGTCAGCGAAGAGGGCCGGCGCAGAGGCTCGGCGGCTGAAGCCCAGCGGCTGAGGGCCGGCGACAGCTGTAGGCAGGCGGTTGAGGGTCGCAGAAGAGTTGTAGAGGAGCGGGGCGGCCGAGAGGGCCGACAACAGCAGCGGAGATCCAAAGACTGCAGCGAAAAGCGGCTCCCGCGGCAGAGGTCCGGCTACAGCAGCGGCGCCGCCATCAGAGGCGGTGGCGCCGCCAACAGAGACAGTACCAGGCAGCAGAAATACAGCAGGACCGGCCCCTGCAACGGAGAGCCGGCAGCAGCACGATAGGAGGGTCCCCTCTCCGCGAGGGAGAGGGTAACCCTAGGAGGGCTCTGCAGAGATAAAGCACTCTATAAATATACTAGTAAACACATGTAAGCACCAGGCCGCGACTCAAGCTGAACTCTCAAAAACTGTCAACGTTCTGCGAGGGCTTCCTAAGAAACCTCGCAGAACAGCATTCCACAAAATTTTGAATATTTGAATATTTAAAAGTAATATAAAATACCGTAAAGGAGTTCGGCATAACAAATCCGATAGAAAGATAGCGGGCAGTTAAGAATTTAGAAGAAAAAAGGTTGTCATAGAGACATAATCAACAGCGTTGTCAAAAACTGTCATAACAATAAAAATATTATTGTAAATGTGTAAATGTATGTAGATATTAAATTATAGCGTTGTGTTGTGTAGGAAAAATATTATCAGAACAGCGCCTCATAATACTGGAATGCGCATTATGACCTGCAGAAATGAATGATATATGAGTATGAAGAAGTAAGTATATGTAGGTTAATAAAATAACACTACAGACTATTTCAGCAAATAGCCAGAAGCTTTTGCAGTACCTAACCAAGAAGCTCATACAGTCGCCAAAAAGCTAGTTCACGAGGTGTTCTGTCGATTTGGCGTTCCCTTGGAGTTACACTCTGACCAGGGTAGAAACTTTGAGTCTTCACTATTTCAAGAGGTTTGCCAACTACTCGGAATACATAAGACTCGTACAACACCATATCACCCTCAGTCAGATGGAATGGTCGAAAGATTCAACCAGACGCTAGAGAATCATTTGGCCAAAGTAGTGGAAGAACACCAGAGGGATTGGGACCAATACATTCCACTTTTCTTAATGTCATACCGCTCTGCAACACATGATAGCACAAATTGCACACCGGCGAAAGTCAACTTCGGCCGAGAAATTAGACTACAATAGACGCACTAACCGGAACACCTCCCGAAACTCCTATCCTAGCCGTCGACTATGTGGCTGACCTGCGGCGTAAATTAGATGGAATACATGAGCTAGTGAGAGAGAATGGTCTCAAAACCAGCGAGAAAATGAAGATCCGATACGACCGCAAAGCTAACGTACCCGGATTTGAAGAGGGAACTTTGGTATGGTTACATAATCCCCTAAGGAGAAAAGGAAAGAGTCCGAAATTTCAAGCCAAATGGGAGGGTCCGTACAAGATAGTAACCAGAATAAATGATGTCACCTACCGGATTAAGAAAGGACACGTAGACCGCCTAGCTCGCTATTATGGATCAAATCATGCTCGGGACGAGCATGACTAAGAAGGGGGCAATGTTACGAATGGACCTTATGTCGAAGGCATAAGGTTCAATATCGCGTGACATGCAGTGTGTCACTTTTAAGCCCTATTTCCTCAGATCTAGACATTTTCTAGGTACAATAATAAAACGCATTGCTAGACTTAGGACGGCCTATCGAATGGTACAGGTCTCAACAGTTTTGTCAACAAAGTGTCGACATCGAAATTTCTAGAAAACCGTTTCCGGGAATTACCGTAGGTATGTCCGAGTGACCTCGAAGTTATGTGCTATTATTATTACGTCTAGAGGAATCTGGAATGTTCGATCAGCTGGCCTATATATAGCGCCGTGACGCTGGCGCAGAGTCAGTCTACACTCGACTAGCGATACGAAAACAGCGACAGTTAAGAAGCGATCTTCGAGAATACCTACTGCGACAACCGTAACGGGAACTGTGAGTACCACGGGAAGTAACATCTGTAGAGTTATTGTGTGTTTACGACACGGACTTCGTGGACGTAAGAGAAGACGTCGGTGCAACGTCAGCGACATTCTACTTGTCATTGCCTACAACCAACTGTACCTTCGTTGCCAATAAACTTCGTAACCCTTAACCGGCGTTTAAGTACCCCTAGCCCGTAACAGTATGTTTGTTATTCTTAACCAAAACCTACTGAAGGGTTTTGAAGGAATTTTGGCACACAGATAATTTATAACCGCGATTAACATATCATCATCGTCATCATCATTTCAGTTTATAGACGTCCACTACTGGACATCGGCCTCCCCCAAGGAGCTCCACGCCGACCGGTCCTGCACCTCCCACACCTGGATCATTCCGGCCTTCACCAGGTCGTCGATCCACTTTAACCGGGCCTACCTACGCTGCGTCTACCGGTGAGTGATCGCCACTCGAGAACCTGTCAGCCCCATCGAGCATCCGTCATACGGGCAATGTGCCCGGCCCACTGCCTGTTAATTGTTGCAATTCTTCGGGTTGTGTCGGTTACTCTTGTTCTTTTGCGGATCTCCTCATTTCTGATTTGATTACGTAGTGAAATCCTAAGCATATAGATACTTTTTATCCGGATATTCCTTAACGGAAACTTATGCGGGAAAACCTGCGGGGTGTGCCAGTTCAAATTATTAGCTTTATTTTCCTCTGGATGTTTTTCTTCTACGATTTCAACAACATCCAAGATAAACGCAGAGTACTAGTGCACTCTTATACAGAGTGGTGCTGACAATACGACAATAAATGAAAACACAGACCATGCTGGTTCATAGGAATAATCCTGAACCATAGAAAAAAAACTAGCATCAAAAATAAAAAAAATGAAAATTTCAAACAAACTAAATCGCATAAAATTGCAAACGGAATAGAACACCCTTTAAAATATTGGTTCAATGACCTCCGATCAGCGGGCGACATCGCGTTCCTGTTTACTTACTTTTTCGCGACATTATTATTAAAGTTTAGTACCGCTGGATGCCGCGGTCATCAACCTGTAAACGCTTCCTTATCAACATGTATATCATGTAGAAAATGTGAAAAATTAAAAGTAATTTCCTGTGACTAAACTAATGGATATATTTATATAATTTTTTTATGGGTAGACTGAGAATGTGTTAAGGAACACAATGTGTAATTTATTGTCGTATTGTCAGCACCACTCTGTATAGTTATAAACTAACTAGCTAATTTATGCAAATTTTTATTTTTTCTTTATGCGAAACCTGAATACAGTTTGTTCAGAATAACCAACTGAATCGATTACAACCATTTTTAGACCATGTTATATTTTTCCCAAATATATTTAGAAATTATTGCAGTGTGGTTACCAAACGCACAACTCAGTTACAGGCGTGGCCGAGCGGGCAGTGCGTTGACCATATTTTTTGGGAAAACCAAGTAAGATAACAAGCTCATAGCTTTGTGGTTTTCATGACGTCTTTTTGAATATTTGTTCATAGATTCTTTACTTAAAAATTATGGACACGTGTTTCGGGTGTCAGATAAACAAAAAATAACGTTGAACAGTACATTAGTACCTAAGAGTTAACTTATACAATATGTAAAGAAAACCCTGTCCGACCCATAAGGATAATAAAGGTTAGGTAAACACTTGACCAAACATAATATAAAATTTTACATAATCATCATAGTAACTATACTAATGAATTTTGAAATAATCTTTTTTTACCGGGAATTAATTCCAATTTCCCCGAAATTTGGTAATTTTTAAAAAAGTGACAACACCGGTATTATTATGAGCGAATAGCGACGCGACCACGTCACACTATGCCGTGTGCCCTGCCCCCCCCTGCCCGCGGAAGGGTTGCGCACCGCACATTTATTAAGTTACCTCTTTTTGCGAAATAATATTTATTTTTTTAGGGGGATTTTTTTTAAGTTTAGTCCGGCTTTGTATCCATTAGTAGAATCAGTTATCGTTACCTAACAATACCTTCACGGATCGGACAGGGTTTTCTTTACATATTGTATGTATAGTTATAAGTCATGCATTATACAATTTACTTCATAAAACATTTTCATGAAATACACGTATGTAGGTCAGTCCTACCTAGTCAGTGCATGATCTGATCCGCAGACCGTGAAATAGATGCAACTAACTTGACAATCCGATTGTGTCTCAGGTGCGCTGAACAAATTATATCTCCATACATCTTCGTTGGCTTAGAGAGGAAGCCATCATGTTTTAAAGTTACGGTTCCATTTTGGATTTTGCTCACTTTGATGAACGAGTATGGCTTGTGTTAGATAAAGTGTGAAAGCTGTATTTATGATATCCAAGTAAGTATTAGTAGTATAAGAGCTGATTTTTAAATTATTTTTGTGTTTTTTTTTTAATAATTATAAACTCGTGCTTGACTGCAATCCCGCCTGATGGTAAGCAGTGATGCAATCGTTGATGGTAAAGCGCACTAGTTTATTAAGCCTATTCACTTATAAAACTAAGGTAGCTATAGGAAGGATAACGGCAGTTGAGCGAGGTGATGTAATGTTAAACTCAAGACCAACACGACCAAACGATGCTGCGCTAGAGCGAGATTGATCTGGAGACTCTCCACGACCAAACTCCCGACATAGCAACATTTGGCGCATCGTACCCGCCACACGTCGCAACACAACTGCTCAGACCCGTCCTCCGTACGGCTTCACCAGACATCATACCGGAACACGACGAATCGCTTGGCGGCAAGACTTTGTCTGGTGGGTGGTAACTTCTGCCGGCAGCCGATGTTATGGCCTACCACCGAGAGAAAATTAACAAGTTGACGTCTGACAGTTTTTTGCGGAAGAATAATAACAGTTGATAATTCAAAATTATTCCTTCATTAAAATTATCTGCCCTTAAAATAAGTCAGAATAACTTAATCAAGAAATTTATTTCGCTTTATTTATCTACCTATATCAAACTGTTGCATTTCTGTTTTATTACCTATGATATCAAAATGGGATATGTGGCGCCATCTAGTAGGAAAGATGTAAAACTTCTGAGACATTGTTACTATAAAATAAATAAACGTCAGTTGTAAGTCAGTCGTCAACTCGTGTTCTATTATAATTTCCCATAACAAAAAACTGATACTCAGAATTTCTATAAATTCATAACTTACACTAAATTTCTTCTTGTCACAAGCATTCAATTCAAAGGTGGCCTAGTGGCAGCAACGGCCGCGACTTGCAAGTTGTAGGTCGCAGGTTCGAACCCCTTCAGGCGCTTTACTTAGTGTAAATTAGTTCATCACCACTGCTCTCAAAACGGTGAAGGAACCAGCATGTCCTGGAGGCAAAACTTCGAAGACATGTGATATCTACCAACCCGCACTGGGCCCACGTGGGAAATTACACCTCACTCCTCATATCATAAGTATTCTCTAAAATAACCGACATCATACTAATATTCCCAGCCATTTTATTTGCCAGGTCATGATGGAAAACGATCTTTTCCTGATTGGCCCGGGTCTTGGATGAAATGAAATGAAATGAAATCGTTTATTAAGCAAGTAGGATCACTGATCACTTTTACACGTCATGTTTATTTTTTATTTTATTTTTTTAACTAGATGAAGCCGGCATTTCCTAACTGACTACCTCTGAGAAGAAATAGCCGAAACAAACTCAGGGATCATCGTCTTTTTCAAGTCCAGACATTAAAAATGAAAATGTTTACAATAATTTACCTTATAATTACGCATATTGCTTAATAACAATGCTTAACAGAGCGAGCAGCTCAGTCCCAAGCTTTTTTGTCTTCTAAATAATCTGTGATTTTATAATACCCCTTTTTGCAAAGTTTGGCCTTTATATGGTTCTGATGTTTGATGTTTGTGATGTTTATCTATATATGTATTTATTATAAATATAGTATCGTTGAGTTAGTATCCCATAACACAAGTTTCGAACTTACTTTGGGGCTAGCTCAATCTGTGCGATTTGTCCGTATATATTTATTTATTTTATTTATTATTATTATAAATGGGAAAGTGAGTTTGTTAACACCACTACGATCCGGACGAAGCGTTTCGCCTCTTCCTTTATACCGCGTACATCGAGGGACTGGAACAGTTTGCCAGCGGCGGTGTTTCGGTCGGACTACAATTTGAGTGTCTTCAAGGCTAGAGTGAATAGGCTCTTAATAAACTAGTGCGCCTTACCACCAACGATTGCGTCACTGCTTACCATCAGGCGGGATTGCGGTCAAGCGCTAGTTTATAATAAAAAAATAAAAAAAATAACCGACATCATACTAATATAAATGGGAAAGGAGTTTGTTTGTTTGTTCCGCTTTCACGTCGTAACTGCTGAACCGATTGCTTTAAAAGTTTGTAGACGTAAAGTTAGAAGTCCAGATTAAATAATAGGGTGCTTTTATGCCGATTTTTTTTTTAATATTTCCGAAGGAAATCTAAAAAGCGCGATATAACCGAACTCCACGCGGGCGAAGCCGCGGGCAGAAAGCTAGTATTTACAATAATGTAGGAAGTTAGCATACATAAACCTAAGGGCCGTTTATAAACGGGGAGCAAAATTCACGCACCGTTTGACGTCCGCTGCCGGTTTATAATAAAATATTAAATTAGCCTCTGGTGATTTAGCGATGAAAAACCTATTGACTGCGATGCCGAAATTTAATTTAATATACAACGGTAGTTTATATTAGAATCAAAAATATTTATGAACAACTAAGGTTTTTTTTATTCTAAACAGTTAATTAGAAAAAAATAATAAGTAATGAAAATTGTAATATAACGTAGAGCGCTATAGCTGAACTGTAACTTTATTTACGCGGCGTAGCATTTAACTTAAAAGGAAGGAAGTTTTATTTGTGTAAAAATCTTTCTATCAAAAAGTTAGTAAAGCTAAATTAATCTTGTTACTTTAAGTATAAGACATAGTCTAGTAGGTATTTGTACCTACTAAGTCTCGTGTTTGAAAAACCTCTTCCAATATTTGTTATTTTATTGGTTTTACTATATTAATTTTACTAATATATATTTGTAATTTATATAATATTTAATATGACTAACTAGGGGTTTTTGTAGGTACTTAGTGTACTAATTTAAATGACTAACTAACCAGTTCTACAATTAAATAGAAGTTAAATACAAACGATAGGACACTTAGGTCTCACCTACTCGTCCGCATCGCTGTCATAAATTCGATACGATTGTGCATATAGGCAATAACTACTTAGTTATACTTAGCAAATAGACTTGTGACCAGACTGTCAATAAATATTGGCAAATATAATTCAAGTTAGTTTGTCTCTGGTAAATCATCAAATGACCTCTGCCGCTCTGGTTGGCGCGGAAGAGCCTGTTAAACTTTTACTGACTAAAACCCACTTGTGTTGTTTCACTTGACTGTGCGTCAGGGCGACGGTATCTCTTTCGAACAACCTGTGGCCCTGGCAGGCATCGGTCTTCGTGGACCCCGTCACGATGTGCTGGCATCTCTTTGAGGCGCGCGTGAAACACTCATCCCGCACCCGCGGTGGCCGGGAGTTCGATGTTGTCTCCAGATCAGGGCGTCTAATGCGGCGGCTAGGGGCGTGAGGAGATTGGATGAGTGCTGAGATTCCCGGTCCCTTACGGACCCACCTCCTCCTTTTCCAGCATCACTGCTTCGCAGAAGGAAACGACGGTCTGTCATAAACTCTCGCTTTAAAGTTAAATTTACCTTTAATGCTTTACTTCACAACCTTCTGGATTGTTTACAAAGAGAGACCCTGTAGATAACTCTATGTAAAACAGCAGATCTAACCAGCAGTTATTTTATTTTAAAAGATTACAAAACTCTCACTCAAAAAATGTTCGTTCGAAAAATTCTTGTTAATAAAATTTCCAAGAAAAACTAAACTGGATTCATTAAGCATGTTTCACAATAAAAGAGGAAAAGGAAATGCGAAATACAAAGAGGAAAAAACAACAGAAATATAAACGAACGGGTAAAATTTTATGTTATAAACTAGTGCTTAACCGCGGTACCGCCTCATGATAAGTAATGATGCAATCCTTCACGAGCTTGAAGACACTTCAATTATAATCAGACAGGAAGACCATCAACCGCTGGGTAAGTATCCGCCAGGCTCGACACGTACCTGGTCGGAGGATCCTCCCTTTTCTATGGAGGATGGGTCAATTTTACACCCTAGAGGTATCAAGAACAGGGTTCAAGTTCAGTCATCCCTGGAGGAGTAGCTAAACTTGTACCCGTTTTTACTTTTCTTTCTACTTGTAAAAAGCTTGTACCTGTAATACTGGTACACACATATTTCACCAACTATGATTAAATCTCATAGAGGCGAGCTTTGCGATAAACCGGTCACAAATCTGGTCTTTGACCTGTCGTTGAGTAATTCCAGCTGAAAAAACCCTATAACGCTTTATCGGATCGGGGTCTTGAATCCCGGACCTTATACTGGACAGTTAACTGTAGATTGCGACCAGTACATCTACAACTATGCTACTAGATGAAAAAGGAATGATATTCATACCTTTAAAATATTTACGTCATAGTCGAAATCATTGCATTGGTTATTATTCGGAACGCCAGCGCCATCTCGTGGCGCTCGCCAGAGTGAGGTCGTTGTGGTGGTGGAGAAGTACACCAACGAGCGACGTAAAAAGATGTTGTGATAACCTTTTTTGTTACATAATCAAAATTTTCTTTTATAATGTTCCTCT